>CM025614.2:3141864-3172916 GCA_014621495.2 Entosphenus tridentatus
GGGGGGGGGTGGTGGGGGGTGGTGGTGGGGGGGGGGTGGTGGTGGGAAGGGAGTTAGGGAAGAGGGAGGCGCTCTCCAAAGCTCCCCCGCACAGCTTCCTCCCCGCCACGCAGTGGTACATTCCGTGCGCGAGGAGTTTCCTACAAATGCAAAGCGCGCACTCCGCTGTAAGAGCAGCAGCAGCGGCGGCGGCGGCGGCAGCAGCGGCGGCATCTGCGGTGGTACCAGCAGCGTCATCGGCACTGGGAGCTGGGGGGTCCAGCAGTTGCTGCCCGGGCCGGCGGC
Source organism: Entosphenus tridentatus (assembly GCA_014621495.2). Taxonomy (NCBI): domain Eukaryota; kingdom Metazoa; phylum Chordata; class Hyperoartia; order Petromyzontiformes; family Petromyzontidae; genus Entosphenus; species Entosphenus tridentatus. Next base: position 3,142,150 of record CM025614.2, read on the forward strand.
ACTGGCGCGGTTGGGCGATGTACTGCGCATATCCCATGCCCGGGATAGGGAACAGCTCGCTCATGTACTACTATAACGGCAAGACGGTGAGCGCACTAAACCCGAGATGCAAGCCGCTGGGGAAACTGCAAGAGTTCGCGTTAAACGTCCGCGGGAAGTTGTGTTCGTGCTGTGGATTTCCTCGGAAAGTGATACAGTATTGTTCGTGCCCTGGGGATGTTCTACGCGCGCGTGCGTGCGTGCGTGTGGCTTGCCTCTACTTGTGTGTCTTTGCGTGTGTCTGTCTGCCTGTGTTTAAGTGTTGGGGAGCGGTAGTGTAGCGGTTAGCCCGCTGCGTGACGAACCAGGCGACGTGAGTCCAATTGCGATGCCAGTGACGATTATCTGAACTGGTCATCGGCATCCACCTGCGTCGAATCATCCTCAAAAAGGTACCTGATGCGGTGTGTAAACATCGCCACTGGGGAGACAAAGGTACGTGGTGCTGGCCACCCACCCCCTCGTGTGCCATGCCGGCCTTCATAGGTGCTCGCAAACAGCACTTGCCCCAACAGTTTGTTAAAGCTATAGGCAGAGGATCTTTGTTTTAAGTGTGTATCGATGTACTGCATGTGTGTTGTTGGAGTGCTGGGTAGTGGTGATCAGTTGTCGGTGCACTGCACCACTAACCTGGCCACCTGGGTTAAATCCCCAGCCACGGATTTTTATCGGTGGCCAGCAGTAGTATCAGAACTTGTCCTGTGATTCTCATACTCCTATGTCGACTCAGACGTGAACAATTACTTCAGCACCAGGGAGATAAAAGTGGCTAAGTGTGGTGCTGACCATAACACCCCCTACGCCCTTGTTTGCTGTGTCTGCCTTAATAGGTGCTCGCTAACAGCACCTGCCCCCCGTCTGTGTGGCTGTATTGTGTAAGGTATTTATTTAAAGTGTGTGTGTGTATGTGGGGGTGTGTGTCTCTGTGGGGGAGCGGTAGTGTAACGATTAGCACACAACGCTACAAAACCGATGACCCGAGTTCAATTCTCGGTCACGGCCAACATCACTGCCAAACATCTGAACTGGTTCTAGGCCTTCCCTATGTCGACTTAGCCTTAAATAAGTACTGGGTGTGGTTTGTGATTCTCAACACTGGGGAGACAAAGTCGGGCAGGCGTGGTGTTAGCCACACACCACCGTCCGTTCTCATGCTGTTTGTCTACGTACATTAGATAACATATGCAATGTACAGACGGCATATTGAATGTTCAGAAAAGTGAATGTGCTTGGGCAGGTCACGTGTCGCTTTAGGGGATGACGCAGGCAGCGGTCGAGACTGGTGACAGAGTGGCAGCCAAAGGGAAGGAGCATGCACAAGAGCACGCCCACCTTGGAGATGGAGCGATGAAATTGGCTCGTTTGCCTTAGCTACAAGGATTGTCGCATTGCGATGTTGTAAGAAAAGACAACGGTTTGGGGAAGCCTATTTATCCAGCTGATGGTGATAGTGATGATAATGACATGTCTGCCTGTGTGTGACTGCATGTCTACCACTCCCTCATGTCCTGTGCCGGCCTTCGTAGGTGCTCGCTAACAGCACTTGCCCCAACTGTCTTACAAGGCTATACGGAAGATCTTTGTATGTGTGTGCGTGGAGCAGTGGTGCAGCGGTTAGCGCACTGCGCTACGAACCCGGTGACCCTGAAAACACCCGAGTTCGATGCCCGCTTACGGCCACCACCACTTACGATTATCAGAACCGGTGCTGGGCCTCCCCTAGGTCGACTCAGCCTGAAATGTGTACCTGGTGCGGTGTGTAAACATCGCCACTGGGGAGACGAAGGCGGCAGGTCGTGATGTTGGCTACCCACCCCATCGTGTGCTCGCTGACAGCACTTGCCCCAACAGCCTGTTAAAGGGCTATACGGGGGATCTTTGTCTTGTGTGGGTGTGTCTGCGAATTAGCTGCGTCGATTTTCCTGAATCCGTTGCGAAAGTAACGTCTGCCACTTCTGCCTATAGCGGCGTTGACGTATGTATGCACTTTAATGTTGAACTTCTTTCGCACCGTACGTAGCCCAACCAATGCTAATCGGAGGTGCGGCGGAAGGACAACAAACTAAACACTAATAAGCAGTTTCAAAGAAATGCGCTAATGCAGCGTGTGGCTTGGGGGCCCGCGTTCACGCACTGACCCCCACGATGTCTCTCTCTCTCCCCGCTTGCGTTTCGTGGGGGTGGCGAGGATGTATGTGGGGGGGGGTGTCTTGTTACCCGCGGTGGCCGAGGGGGGCGCTGGCTATTGCCAGTAAGGTGGCGCTCCGAGACGCCGTGAGCTTGGGATGTGCGCGCGCGTGTGCGGAGCGCGCCGTGAAAGGGCCGTCTGTTTGCCATTGCAGCGCAGACTTGGAAATAACCAAAACACATGGCTCTCACCGCCGCCGCCTCCCCTCCCCCGCTCTCCTTCCTCTCTCCCTCTCTCCCCCCAGCACGCCAGCCGCTCGCTCTCTCTCTCTACCCCTTTCCTGCTCGTGCTCCTCTCCCCCTTTCCTCATCCCTCTTCCTCTCTCCATCTCTGCTGCCCCCCCTCCCCAACTCTGCACACCCCCCCCCACACCACCACCACAACCACCACAACCACTGGCTCCCCTTCCTCTCCCTCTGCATGTACCACCCCCCCCTCTCCGCTCGTGTGTTTCTCTTGGCGTGAGTCCGCGTGGAACAAAAAAAAAGATGAAAGCGTTTTCAATCAGAGCGGGGAAAGAGGAATGTCACGAACGGCGAGGCTTGGAAGTGATTGCGGAATGCGGCGCGTGCGAGTGGCTTGGGGAGAGCGGTGGGTGCGCTCGCCACGCTCGCCACGCTCTTGTTTGGCTTTTCAGCGAGATGCCACGTGCGTTGGTTGACCCTGCGGTGAACGCCCCTGGACCCCTCCGAGCGCGGCCTTTAAACCCCGCGGCGGTGGTTTCATCACCGTTCGTATGGGCAGGGTTCGCTCCACCGCCGATCCGTTCCACGTCCAGAGTCATGCTCTGCACCGTCTTACGCTAAGTCCTCGTGTCTGGGTGTGCGGCCGTGTGTGCGTTTGGGTTTTGGGTTGTCGTTAGCACGGTTGGGCTGCGTACGGTGCGAAAAAAGTTCGACATCCATACATTTATCCAGCAGAGCCTCAACGAAGTTACGAGTCTTTATCCTCATGGGAGGATCTTGCATTGTATGGACTGTATGTTGAACTTCCTTCGCACCGTACGTAGCCAACCGTGCTAATCGTAGGCACATTGGGATGGGTGGGCCAGTTGCTTTGTAAGGACTTATGTATTTTTTTTATTCATTAAATTCTCGCTAAACCGAGATATTTATTTTTTCTCGGGACAGTTCTGCACTGAGATGTTTGACCGATGGACTTTTTAAAGGAGTTCATATATGTGTGGGAGAAAGTTGGAGTGTCTGGAGAAAACCTATGACAGATGTGAGAGGATATACGTCAAATAGGTTTGCACAGGTTGATTCACAACCCCCTTATTGTCCTGCTGTGTCCTCGTCACCTCGCAGCTGCAGTAGGTTCGGGAGTTCCACAAATCTCTGTGTGATCCACCAACCCTAACATTTCCTTGTCATCCACTACATTTCATTATTGATTGTTTTGCTTGTGAAAATTAAACCAGAGTACCTGGAGAAATCCACCATTCATGACACCTCGAGCGCCACTCGGACCGTTTCACGAACCCACTCGCTGCGCTTACGTCAGCAACAAACAATAAGGAAAGTTACGTTTGACTTTTTCTCGATAATATTCTGGCAAACGACAACGTAACCACCCCCACGCCAGGCCGTGATTGTGAAATAATCGCTTTGCTGGCAGGGTTTTTAATAAATACAAAAAAATGTAATATCCCTTTTCAGAAGATCCTTGTATATTGGGATGTTTGACCAATTGTTGTTGTTAAAGGCAGTGTCTTCTCTGCTTGTGGGGACAGACCCTAGAGGAAACTCACCGAGAATTCGGGGGGGACAACACTCACGCAGCCCTGCGTATTTTGGAGCCTCTAAATTTTGCACGACGCACCACAACCCCCTTCCCCTCCTCTAACAGCACACCACCAGCCCAACCATCAGGTGCACACCGGCTTAGTTTTGCATACGAATAGGAAAATATCGGCACTCAAGAAAAGGACGGGACAGCAGCGAGGGGGGCGGTTGCGTCACGAAGGGCTGGAGTCGAGAAACACTTAATCTCCATCGCAGCCATGTGCCACCACACCTGCTTGTTGTTGCTCCCTAGCTTGACGGCTGCGAGCGAGTCTTGTGGCGAGGTTGCGTAGCGTGCGCGCGCCCCCACCACCACCACCACCCTCGCCCTCTCACTGATTTGCCACGGAGGTTGTCCGGTGAGTCATGACTTGGCGTGCGAAAGTAAATCAGAGGCTAGTGCAGGGGTCGGCAACCTCCGGCTCGGGATCTGCGTGCGGCTCTTTTTAAGGGACTGCTTCGTGAACGTTATTCATTGAGGACCGCCGGCTCGTATGTTCACGTGCATTGTGCGGCTCTTGAAATATTGAGGTTTTTACCGAATTCGAGAAAAATGGCCCTTCTTGTTCGTTTGGTTGCCGACCCCTGGGCAAGTGGCACCGTCGCCGTGGCCGTTACTCGAGACCCCTACGGTTTGACTCCGCGAACTTAGACTTACCACCACCTCAGCTGGCAGCTCCTCTGAACAAGCAAGGTAGGCATGGAATGAGTCACTCCCACCTCCTCTGCCTCCCCAGTGGGGTTATTTTTTTTTCCCCAACTATATTCAAATTTGGTGGTGTAATGGTCAGCACAGTGGACTTGCAATCCAGAGGTCACCGGTTCGATTCCATCTCCCTGCACGCCAGTTGAAGCAGTTTTCTTAAATCCTGCCTGCCCCCTCTGCCTCTGTTCGTCCAGCAGTAGAGATGGGCACACTGTGCTTGTTTGATAGATAGCGTGTGGGACGAGCCTTGGAATGAAATGTAATGGCTTTTAATCGATGCGCCGTTACACGCTTGTTGATTCCCAATCGCTGTTAACTCGAAGCAGGACAGAGTCGCGTTCTCGCCACGATCCATCTGGTTTCAATTTCCCAGGATTCCTGGTGCTGCTTTCCAGCGGCTGGGGCCATTCCGCCCATCTCGACGGCTCCTCGCGTGCTCCCTCATCCACGAGTGCTCGCTGGCGAGCGAGCGAGCTCACGAGAGCTCGCTTGTGTCTCGTAAGCCACACTTGGATCCGCGCAAAAATTGTCCGGACGAGATTGCAGCGGTGGCGGTGGCGGCGATGTTCCCTCGGCTTGGCGTGCGAGGGCCATGGCCCTGCACCCTCGGCCGGTTTAATTTTCCGTCGAGAGTTCCAAGTGAGCAGGTGCGCAAGTCTCTCAGAAGGGGAGCGGCCCTTTATCGGGGCGTCTCTCTTGGTGGCGCGTCGTCGTCGTCGTCGTCGTCGTAAGATCGGCTTTGCGAGCCCCCGCCGACGCCGCAGCGCATCGTGGGACGGCGTGTGCGCCACCTCTGACCCTGCCGCTCCGTGACCGCGCGACAGCCGTGGAGAAGCTCGTTAATGACGGGCGGCGGATTTCGCCCCAAAATTAATTGCCGTCTTCGGGGAGCTGGCGCTATTAGCATGTGCCGTGTCATCGGGAAGCGTGCGAAAGCACGATAATGTCTTCATGATGATGCGGCTTGATCCGGAGGGGAGGGGGAGTGGGTGGCCGTTTTAAATTTTAATTAAGACGTCGTGGCATATTGCGTGAATCACGCGGCGCGCGGTAATAACGTTCTCAAATGCCTGAGCATGTGGGGAAATGGCATAACCATCGTCCGTGGAGCTGCCAAAAGGAGACACCCATAGTGATGATTTCAAAACATGGAAACTTAACGTTTTTGTATTCCCATTAGAGGGGAGGGGCTGGTGGGATCGAGGGGAGGTGGCCAAAGGGAGATGGTGGGGTGGGGGGGCGTTTCTCTGGGCACCAGCTGGCTTTCTGCGCTGGTCCCGTGCCCGTGTGTCCACTACGAGCCGGATGTTTCTGTTGGAGAGAAGTGCTGTCTGTGGTGAGAATGATGGTGGGGTTGTCAGGGGGGTGAGGCGGGGGTGTTGGGGAGGGGGGCGAGTTAGGTGTCTGTTCCCCCCCTCTCTAGCACGGCTCCAACTACCGTCAACACGCTCGGCTCATCGCTCGCTGAACGGTGCGAGACATTGACCTGAGCAGCACGCGGTCGCTCCGCGCTAGGCTAAGCTAGGCATGCCATGCTCTCGTCGGGACCCAAAGACTAGCACGACGCACCATGAAGGGGGTGGCGGCGGGGGGGGGGAGTTAACGCAGATGGGTCGAGCGTCGGAGGACGGAGGGGTCACGGACCGAGATCCCAGACGGAGGTCACGGAGGGGGTCGCGGCACGTGCTGGGTGGCTTGGCGCTGGTAAAGCCGGGGAGGCCGCACCTGGGCGATCCGTAGCGCAAGCAAATCGCTCTCGAAATCACCGAGACTTCATCGCGAGACAAATGCTCTGTCTCACATCTCGCTATCTCGGTGCTGTCGGTGTTTTTAAGCGACGGTTTTCGCTCATCACTTCATGAAGCTTTGGCCGTTACAGTTTGCTCACCTATGAATATATTTCCTCGTTTTGTTTTGTTTTTCCGTTTTTTCCAGACTTTCAAAGATAAGCGATTTCAGTTGCGCGCGACCAAGACGTACAGGCGATTGCTCAGGCGTAGACAAAGGATTAAGCAACGGGCAGCTCATAGTGACAGCAAAGTGACATCTGGACATCTGTGAAAAAGAGCTTTATTGCTCGTCGGATTCCGCCAGTGTAAATCAATATTCTGATTCTGATTTGGAGACCCACGCAGAGATATGGGAGCCCAAATAGGCACACGGGCCCCGTGAAGCATTAATAGGATTCACTGAAGAACATATAGACCCAGTGAGGAACATGCTGGGCCAACTGAGGAACACTGGGACACATGGAGGGATATGTCACCCGCACTCGTGGAGGGATATAGGGGCCCGATAGAAGGGCATCGGAGCGCAGGGAATGGCGCGAGAAAGTAAAATGGTCCTGCCAAATGGTGGCGTTTAAATCTGTTGCGAAATGCCACGTAAATTACTGTGTAAGGGCTTTTATTTTGACAAGGTGGCCCGGCGCATGTAGGGAGTCAGTCGTTCATGGATCCCCTCCCTCGGTTCACGACTTCCTTATTTTTGTTGTTGTTGAGCCTTCAACTCTGACCATTGGAAAATGCCAGACAATTATAGTAATCCGTCTGGAAAAATTTGTCTCGAAATACGCAATTTTTTGTTATTTATTTTTACGCCTTGATGAAACCACCAGTCCCACTCGAGAGAAGGGGCGAGGGGGGGGGAGGGGAGCTTTAAACCACACGCAGTCCCGTGACCAGAGCTGCCCCCAGGTTTTGGAGATAAAACACACATTTTCCAGGATGGTTTAAAAAAAAAACAAGAAGCGGGTGCCATGATCACGGTTGAGCGGGAGTTTTCGTTCAGGATGGTGTCCCCTGCTGCCAACGGAAAGAGGGGGCGGAGAGATGGAAGCCTCTAGTTCTCTTCATGTTTTTTATATTTTTTCTCCCGGGTGTTTATTGCATTAATGATATCTGACGTTTCAGTCCGTGCGCTGGGACTGTCTCCGGCAACTGAGTAGAATGGCTACTTAAGGAATACACTTTTAGTTGCTTAAGCAACTAAAAACTTGCCAGCACGTCGAGCAGATCTTCACACGTTATGCTGAACTATCGACAGGTACAACCCGAAAACACGTCGGAGGCTGCACTGCACAACCGCGAAAACCTCCGTTTCAGACGTACCACAAGAAGAACCACCATTCACCACTAAGTATTATGTTGAGCTTCTTTCGCACGGTACGAAGCCAACTATGCTCATCAGAGGTGCGGGAGAAGGGTGACAAAACACAAAAAGAAGTCTGAAAGAAATGCATTTTCAAGCTATAGCTGCGGAAGCGCATTTGAAAGCACCGATGCGGTGACTGTCTTTGTTTGACGACTAGCCAAAAGCCGTTGCGAGGATGACCGGAAGTGGCGGTGACGTCACCACGGCGCTTGTGCCAGGCTATGTGCACGTTCAGGCCACGTGAAGTGTCGAAGACTCGCTGGCAGGAGGTCATGGGACAGACCCAGGTGCCATGGGTTGACTGATTGAGATGACCGGCAGATGCACCACCTGTGCCTGCTACTACTGTGCCAACTTGCTGTGCTTTAGTCGCCCCGGCGCTCAGCTCGTTGTTGTGGTCGTCGCTTCCCTGGGCGTACGACTCGCATTGCGGACCCTCGCTGAATTTCTCTGAATGGACGGTGCCAAAGTTGGCATGGCCTTAAACCAGGATTTGCGGCGTTCTTATGATAAACACATGTACGCGTCACACATGTGCATGTTTCGTTTGATGTGCTTGCTCCAGACCTGAAGTTATACCGATTTCTGGTTTAATGAAACCAAATGTAACTTCAAAGGGAATATAGTTCTGTGGTTCTCACTGAAGTTCACTTCTTATTGAAAAAATTATCCAGAGTAAATAATGTGACCGTGCGCTGTCTGGAACCGTCGTCACAGCGCAAGGCAGCACCCAGTTTCTTGCCGGACTCTCACCATCTTTGACAGGTCCCTCACCGATCTCCCACCAATCCTCCAGTCTTAAATAAAGATTCTGACAAAGATTCTGATTCTGAAATCCTTGTTGATCTCTTACCAATTCTTTGCCAATCCCTCACCGGTTTATCCCCGACCCCTTTACTCGTCCATCACCGGTTCTTTACCGGCCCCTCCCCAAGTCTTTGCCGATCTTTTTCCAATCCTTGACCAGTCCCACGTGCATTATTTCTGGTGTCTCACCCTCTTATTCAACCGATTCTCGCGTATCCTTTACCTATCATTCTCTAGCCCCTTTGTCCCGTTGCACAGGCACGTGGCTTACAAAACGGTGACAGAAGTCGTTTTATTGTGGGAGGAAAGCGGATGACTCAGGATACAAAGTTGGGAGGGGGTTAAAACTCAATACCTCTGCACAGATTGATTCAATAATCTATAGCTGTAAATTCATCTCCTGGTCCACTCCATAGGCCCATGCCTACCCCTACATTGTAATTCTCAGGAGGCCGTCCACCCGGGCACAAACAGGCATGCTGAACTCCTACTGCTTAGCTTCTGAGAGCTCACGATATCCCAACACGTTGGTCTTGGGATTTTCACTGACTCGACGACAGGTGAAGAGTGGTTCAGGTTGGACTCTCGCGTTGAGTGCAACATGCGTCTGTTCGTCCAGTGTCTGTCCGCTCATGAACAAGTGGTGGGGCACTGACCGAACTGCCTGATCGCTAGTGCTGGCGCTACTCGAATATAAGTGAAAAAAGTCAAAGTGATTCCGTGCTTTGGTGAGCATTGAGTTGGTGCCTCCTGTCTCCCTTGTACAGCCCTGAGCAAGTTGTGGAAAATCCTCATTTCTATGGCAGGACCGAGTCTATCCATAGGGGAAACTACTGTCAGCTTCACCCCCCACTCAAAAGGATGATAGGCTGAGGCAGCCCACAACCACAATTCGAACTCGCAACCTTACAATTTGAACAACCTCCTCGATCTACCGCTGAGTGAACCCGCGGACCAGTTAAGCAAATCAATTCATTTACCGATTACCTGTTTGTTCTTCGACTAATCGGAAAGCACGAAAATAGTTTGGGGGAGGAAGGGGGGTGACCGTCGGCCACGTTTCCCCGGGCCCACGGCAGAGGTCGCAACCGGGTACCCGATACCCGTACCCTACCCGATACCCGGCTACCCCTACCCGGGTACGGGTACCCGTTTGCAACCCTGGTGCGGCCGGGTACGGGTATGGGTAGGCCGTGAGTGACTGGTGAGTCACCGTTTGTCACTCATTTCCCAACGTCTTGTCTCTTCTCACGATTCAAGTTCCTAGAATCAACCCACCCGAGCCTGCAACATGGCTTCATCCCAGAGGTCGCAATCAGGTACCCGGGTACGGGTAGGGTACGGGTACGGCCGGGTACGGGTACGGGTACCCGTTTGCGACCCTGGTGCGGCCAGGTACGGGTACGGGTAAGGAATCAAAACCCGTTTGCGACCTCTGGCGCACGGATTGCAGGAGGTTTCTTGCCTTCGTGAGACAGGACGCTGAGGTGGCCGTCATTTTTTTAAGGGGGCCAAAATAACAACCTTAAATACATCTCGATTTAAAGCTTTCGTGACTGCAGGAATTCAAAATAATAAAACATATTTTATTATGTTTTATTATTTTTATTATTTTATTACTTCCCTTCTACGTGACTTTACCGAAAAAACCAAGAAGACTTAAATACATCGTTAATAAACCCACCACCACCCGACACAGCCAATTGGTGAGGTTTGTCACGTTTAACAAAACGTGCTAATTAGTTACTACTTCGGCACACCGTTACGTGGTGGAGAGTAAACCCACAACTTTTGCAACTCGATTACGACGCGTCACCGGTGATTACAACCAGCTTCATCAGGTTGCCGCCTCACCATTAGGCAGGCGACAGCAAAAAGAAAAGAAACCTCTTCTGGATAATATTTGTCGCGAAAGACTACGTGTTAAACCAAAACAATAACTGGCCGTCGATTCTAATCTCTGGATGATTAATTGACTTAATTGACGAATTATCCCAGCTCGGGCAGCGGTGCTTTGCGAGCGCGCTTTGGCATCAACACGTGCAGGATTATGCACTCGGGTTTGTTTAGCGGTGATGTAATACTCCGCACGGGAACCCCTTCTTAGCGAGCCGCTGCATTATATAATGGCATTTTGACAAGCGAGCTCATTTAGACCTCTGCGGCCCTTAGGCGTTGCGTGTTGCTTAGCAGCACAATGTCCAAACCCAAACCTTGCGTCGCTTCGAATAACAGTAAATGGACGAAAGTTGGAACGCGTTTCTGGGCAGATGTTTTATTTTTCCTGTTTGACAACATAAAAAAAAATTCAAGTCATCATCGTGCCACAAAAACTTCAGTTATGTATTATTCCTGCTAGCCACAAGCGTTCAGGTCATGGGTTGCGACGACAGGTGGCTCTAATGTGGTGGTGATGGGGCAGTGATGACAGTGGTGGTGATGGGGCGGTGGTTTTGTGGTGGTGGTGGTGACGAGGTTCTGATGGGCGGTGGCGATGAAGTTCTGCTGGAGGGTTGTGATGTGGTGGTGTTGGTAATGTGGCGGTGACAGGGTAGTGATTACGTGATGGCGGTGGTGGTGATGGGGTGTAAGTGATGGTTTATTTTATGAAACAATTTCAGCTGGATATTTGCTTGAGATGGAACATTTCATTTGCAAGCGTGTCCAGGGTCTCAGTTGACGCATACACACAAACGTGCTGCAGTAAGTCATGTTTTTGCCAGGGTCTCCTGTTTCAGATTTATACGATGTTCAGAACTTTAGTTTCATAACGTCCATGGCTTAAACTCCCATTTTAGTTGTTCTTTTGTATTTTTATTCCGCAGAACTCTTGCGAAAAGAATTTCGCCTTTCGTTGGGCCTATAAAAACATAGTAATTTAGGTTTTTTTCAGGAAAATCTTGGCGAGCGTGAAATCCTCTTTTTTTAGTTTTGCAGGTGGGCCACGCACCAATTTTGATGAAGAAATATTTTTTGCTCCGTGTCGGTGGGTACCAAAGTGCCCAGAGAAAACGCGCACATGCCAGGGGCTAACGCTGAAATGTTCGCACCGACAGCATTATTTCCCTCAGCCGTTTGTGCTGTCGACTCCCTGCCCACGTTCTCACGTCCGCGACCCGACTGCCCACCGTCCGCGTACAGCGTCTCGAGACGCCGCCGCATTCGACGCGCCCCGTAAAATCCCAAGTTGCGTTGTACCTGCAGATGACGGAATTCCTGGAGTGCCGTCGCGTCAGATGTGCCGCCGAGCGACGCTGGCTGTTGCGCTCACTCGCCTCTGCCGTTTGCCGCGGACAGGTGTACGCGCCGGGCTCCGAGGAGTGCAGTCGGGAGGCGCCAGGATACCCCAGCAAGCCGCCCGGCGCCAGCGCGTATGGCAGCCCATACTACATGCAAGGTGAGTCCAACCCAAAGCATAACTCTAGTCCATACTACATGCAAGCTGAAATGCAACCCCAACCTTAGCCATACTACATGCAAGCTGAGGCCAACCCCAACCTTAACTCTAGTCCATACTACATGCAGGGTGAGTCCAACCCCAACTCTAACTCTAGCCCATACTACATGCAAGATGAGTCCAACCCCAACCTTAGCCATACTACATGCAAGGTGAGGCCCCAGCTCAATCCTGACCATCCTGGTTCCATCAAAAGCTTCCGAGCTCACGTGACATACACACAGACAGAGAACCCCGTATAGCTGTAACAAACTGTTGGGGCGAGCGCTGTTAGCGAGCACATATGAAGGCGGGCAGGGTACACCTTTGTCTCCCCGAGTGGCGATGATTACACACCGCACCGGGTACTTATTTGAGGCCGAGTCAACCTAGGGGATGCCCAGAACCGGTTCAGATAATCGTCACTGGTGTTGGCCGTGAGCGGGAATCGAACTCGGGTCGCCGGATTCGTAATGCGGCTCGCTAACCGCTACACCACCGCTCCCCGACTGCCTTACACCTACACAAAGACAAAGATCCCCTCGTATAGCCTTAACAGACTGTTGGGGCAAGTGCTGTTAGCGAGCACCTATGAAAGTCCGGCCCGGCGCTACACTACCGCACCCACATGCGTGCACGTACATGCGCGGCCCTGTTTATCCCCCCCGCTTGTTTGCATGGCACGGAAAATAGCGTGAAGGTTTTTGCGGAGCGCGGTGCCGATGGTGGTGAACACTGCGGGGAAAAAGACCTAAAAATAATCCCGGTGCCACTTCGGCGTGGACCTTGACTTGGAACCGCTGTGAAAATATTCCACGGCTCGCACATCCCCACCGCAGATTTGCATTAGTTGCAGAAGTGACTCGGCCGCCGCTTCCCTCGCTGCGCGCTTTGGCGCTCGCTCCTCTTCTTGTACCGCTTTGTCTGCTGTTCCCACTGCATGTTTTTTTTTGCGTTGCTAGCATAGCAATCGATGCTGTTGCCGCAGTTGATGTATTTGCTAGTCCGTCGATTTGGACTCTTGTTGTTGACTTTGCCGTTGCAGTTGTTCTCATGCTCCTGCTACTTCAGCTGCTGGTGTTGATGCTTCTACCGCTGCTGCTTCTGTTGCTGCTGCTGCTGCCGTTAACTGCTATGTGCTAAACAAACATTGTACAGAGGCAGCGAGCTAAGAGGACGTGGGCGACAATGTGATCACCGTTGTTTACAGACAAACGCGAGGATCGTAATACGAAAAACACGGATCCTTGAAGGCTGTAACGAGCACGGGGAAACACCACACCATCCGTGATGGCGACACGTCCACATTTCCTGACTACGAATGTTGTCGTCTTCCGCTCACAATGTGACTGGGGGTGGGTGGGTGGGAGAGATAGAGAGAGAGGTATATAGGATGGACGAGGCAGGCATTGCAGACATGAGGGGGGACGGTGGGCAGGAGGTGAAGGGTGTATTCCGGTCCGGTTGAGTTGTTGTTTTGTTTGTGGATACTCCCCCGCGGATTGGGGTGCATGAGAACACGCTGCCAGCGTTCTCGCCCGCCCGCCCGCTCACCACAGCCGCCGCCGCTGCTTCAGTGGTGCAACACGCGTGCGCTTTGTCGGCACAGCGAGTTTGTTTGTAGCCCTGTCTTGCCCCGGCCGCTTGCCTGTTTTGTCAGCTGCGGCTGGGTGTGGTGCACGGCCGCGCTGAGCCCGCGTGTGCATACTTTTGCCTTACGGGAGTTCCTGTCTCCCTCCCCCTCCATCACCCTCCTCTCTACTGCTGCACCGCCCCGCCACACATCCCCATTTTTCCTTCTCCGAACCTCCCCCCCCCCCGCCTCCTCTACTCCCCCCCCGCCCCCATCCGTCCGTCCGTCCGTCCACCCGCCTCTCCCCCCCTTGCAAAATCCACTGTTATTAAATGTTGTGTCTCATAGGGGATTTAAATTTGAGTTTTTTAACTTTTTGTTTTCATTTTTTTTTTACATTGTATGGTCGTGCAGATGGTGCACAGGCTTCGGCGGAGCTGTGGGGCCCGTGCAGCGGCCTCGCCCAGCCGGGCGCATACGGCGGCACGGCCAATGCCGCCGCTCACATGAGCCAGCCGCCTGGTTCCTACGGGGTCCTCGGTGCACACGAACGATTGGTACCCACTCTCGCCCAGAACCACGGCACGCTCACCACGACGATTTTGTCCACAATGTTCCGCACTGTCCCAATACAGCACCACGGTCACCGTAGGTGCGCCACACACTCATCCGGGCCGCGTCAGAATCACTCGATCACGACACAGGTGAACTCGAAAAACACCGCACCAACTACGAATGCTCCACGCTCATCCCTCCCGCATCACACTCTCTTCGAGTCGTACCACCACTGACCTCGGCTGCGCATCACAACTCAAGCAGCACAACACTCGTCCCGTCCGCTTCACAACCACTGCGTTCCCATTGCCCATGCGGTACACGTGTAGCACAGGGTACCTAGCCTGGCACACGGGCTGTAGTGTGTACGTATGTATGTTGAACTTCTTTCGCACTGTACGTGGCCAACCGTGCTAATCGGAGGTGCGGCGAATGGCGGCGGTTGCTTTATAGTTGGAGCGCAGGGAGGAGTGGCGCAGCCTTTTGAGCACACTGAATGACGAACCCGGCGAGCCGAGTTTGATTTAAAACCACGGCTAATGTCGGTGGCGAGTGATATCAGAATTGGTCCCGGGCCTCCCCGAGCGCGACCTGTGCGGTGTGCAAAGACACCGTTACCGGGGAGACAAAGGTCACGCGAGGGCGCGGTGCCGGCCACACCACCCACACCGCGCCCAGACAGGTAGAGCCCTCGCCAACGGCACTTTCCATGAATGCCAATTGTAAAGTCTTTGTCTTCTGTCGCTGGTTCGCAGGGCTACCCACCCCACAGCGCCGGAGACTCCGCACTGGCGCTACCGCCCATGGCCCCGTTCCCCCCGCACGGTGCTCCGGGCTACGGGTCCAGCGCACGGACGCCGACCGGCGTTGGCGGTGAGCCCCTTCCCGCCGAGGCCGCTCGGCACCACGGTAATGATAAAATACGAATTGAGTGCATTTGATATTCGTGCCATTCTTATAACACAAGGCGATCGCGAAGGAAAGGGGCTATGTTTCGTACACGGTAGTCTCCTGTAGGGGGGCAATGTTGCTATGTTTAATCTCAATTAATTGCAATTAGGGGGGCCGCATTGGCGAGATGTCGTGGCTTCGATCCCGACGACGCCTGCTGTGTATTTGGAGTTTGCATGTCGCTTTCCCCGTGGTCGCGTGAATTTTTTCTTTGGGTCCTCCGGTTTTTCCTTCCACATTTAGAAACACGCGTTTAGATTACACTGGTCAACACACTTTTTTTGGCATAAGGTATTCCAACGGGTTTAAGGTAATTTTGGGGTGCTGATTCCAAATCTGGCATCTGTTTTTGTCTATCACATCAGGTTTTTGAGATATCAAATATTGCATTTTCAATAAAAACTGCAGAAGAAAAATATTGAACAAATATGGATATCTACATAAAATGATATTATAAACACACTATCCTAAAAATACAGCACCATATTTTAAAACTAAAGCAGTCACTGACTCGCAACAACTTGCAATCATAAGTGACAGAGTTAATTTCGGGTAAAATCAATGAAAATGGGGTATGCCAATAGCATAAAAATGATGTGATAGAGCAAATCTGAGATCAGATTTGGAGTCAGCACCCTGAAATTAGTCTAAAACAGCTGCAAAAAGTCCAGGCCAGAATTTTTTTTTGTTGACCAGTGTTATTTATATTATTTGGCTCCTATAAATTTCCACTTGATAAGCCACTTCATTGAGCTATAATTTGTGGCCAGGTCGCTAGCTCAGTGGGTTCTACCTGGTAAAATAAAACGTGTTTTTGTTTGTTTACCTTTCCTATACTTTGCGCTCCTATCGTGTTGTTGTAATGTTTGTTGTTGTAACTTTCTGACCCGCCCCGACTGGACATCTGTGAAAAAGAGCTTCATAGCTCATCAGATTCTGATTCTAATCTGATTTCAATGTTTTTCAACACCTTGTTTCCTTTGGTCATTATGTAAACATTGTCAGCCCTTTGTCAAACCACTGCTGGATGCAGGCCTCGCGATACTGTCATTCAGGGGAGTTGTTTGACCATACATTGGCATGCTGGTGATTGCGGGTTTGTGAAGCTGTTGGCTGAAGGGCTGGTTCAGTTATCACTCGCCCTCGACGTGGTCGGGATTCAGTTTTTGTATCTGGGCTAAGAGAATCACTGTGCCACCACTCTGTCCATTTACGCTTAAAATGTCATGAAATAAAAACACAGCCTTCTTCATCATCGTCACTGCATTGTGATTCGAGATACGTGCACAGCAGCCAAAATATTCAGGCCAGAAACAGACAGACTTTAAAAAAAAAGCGACCAATAATGGTTGTGGTGGTTAGGGTGTTGGAGCTGGTGGTGGCAACGATCATAGAGGTGGTAGTGGTGGTCCAAGCTTAGATTGCAGGATGTTGAAAGCACTACCGATTTATTCATGAAAGTGACATTTGAACAGTTTTGAATTGACATGAACAGCTCACACGTGTCACTGCAAGACTCCTGTGAGGGCACGAGTGGTTTGCACGCGTTGTGCTATGAAGCCAGCAGCTGGTTTTCCAACTTAAACATCGGATTTATGGTTGCTACTCAATTCACATTCGTACTAGAGAAAGAGAGAGGGTGCAACGGCGCTTTTCCCGAGTGTGTTGCACGTGTTTAGCTTGCACTGAGTGGAGGGACAGAATATCCTAATATGGGACATGTGAGCGCCGCTGGCCCAGGGAGACTGTGGTTTCGCGCCTGTGGGTGACGTGACGTCACTGTCTGGCCCACAGCGAGCAGGGTCAACGCAGCCGGGGCGGCACAGACCGGGGACACCCTGGGCAAGGCACTCGCATCGGTGAGCCGTCTCGCACACACACACTCACACACTCACGTACACACACGTCACAGGCACGTTACGCGCACGTACTCACACGAACACACATGTATGTCTTTCGGTTTAAAGCTTTCGTGACTGCAGGGATTCATCTTCTTGGTTCTTTCGGTAAAGTCACGTAGAAGGGAAATAATAAAAATAAAACATAGTAAAATAATTCTCATGACGTTTCAGCCGTGAGGACGGCTGCTTGCGTTGTGGCCGAAACGTCGTGAGAATTATTTTATGATGTTTTATTTTAATTATTTTATTATTTCCCTTCTACGTGACTTTACCGAAAGAACCAAGAAGACACATGAATGTCCTCGCATGAAGTCACAAACGCGCATGGAGGTGCACACGCGTGCAAGCTCACACACATAAAAGACACAGACAAAGACCCCCATCACCCCATATAGCCTTGACAGAGTGTTGGGGCAAGTGCTGTTAGCGAGCACCTTTGAAGGTCGGCACGGAACAGGAGTTTCTGGGTGGCCAACACCACGTCCGGCCGCCTTCTTTTCCCGAGTGGCAATATTTACACACCGCAGCAGGTACTCATTTGATGCTGAGTCGAAGTAGTGGAGGCCCACGACTGGTTTAGATAATTGTCACTGGTGTTGGCTGTGAGCGGGAATCGAACCGGGTCGACGGGTTCGTCGTACAGCGCGCTAACCACTGTGCCACCGCTCCCTGTATATACAAACATAAATACACAAACACATTGAATACAGCGCAGGCTCAGGCCAGGTTCAAATATCACTGGAATTGATATGAATAGCCACTGGTCCATGGCAATACCGAATTTTGCAATCGATCCCCCAACATACACACCTCCGGTAGGTGTGTATGACAAGTACTCCACCGCTCGCCAGACACGCCACACTCGCCAACTCTACTTAACCTTCCACACACTCAACACCACATCCCAATTATAATACAACAACCTCCATTCGCTCGTAAGTGGCGGTGACATCACCACGGTGTCACACACGCCACCAACCTGCACATATACCCAGCACTAAACTATTTCCTCCTCCATGCTGCCTTCAAATACACACAAAACAACTATCTCCCGTATAGCCTTAACAGACTTTTGATGCAAGTGCTCTTAGCGAGCACCTTGGTATGTTGGCACGGCATTCGAGAGGGTGGGTGGTCATCACCACAGCCCAGCCTCCTTTGGTAATGCTTACACACCGCACCAGGTACTAATTTAAGGCTGAGTCGACCTAGGAGAGGCCCTGGACTAGTGCAGATATTCGTCACTGTTATTTGTCATGAGTGGGAATCGAACTCGGCTCGCCGGGTTTGTAGTGCAGCGCGCTAACCACTACACTGCCGTCCCCGACTGCCTTACACCTACACAAAGACAAAGATCCCCCCGTGTAGCCTTAACAGACTGTTGGGGCAAGTGCTGTTAGCGAGCACCTATGAAAGTCCGGCCCGGTGCGGCGCACACACAGTAACGTACACACATGCCCGGCACAACACCACACTACACCCACTCATCCCACTACTTACTACCTTCACGTACACCCCCCCCCCATGCACCAGGCAGCCACACATGCGCACGCACGCACGCACACGTGTAGCAAAACTTGTGTGTTTTTTCCGTCCATTAATTCCGAGCGCCGCCGTGAGCGAGCGCGGCCCACCGGGCCGTGATGCCAGCGTTCAGGCATTTCCTTGGTACCTTCGGGACCCGTTGGGGGGTGCGGGGGGGCTAAGAGGCAGCCCTGTGTTTGCCGCTTCACAGTGCGGCCTCTGTGCTGCGGAAATCGGCCCTGAAAGGAGCAGCGCACCGAATATCCGACCGGGGAAAACGCGACACCCCTAATTGAAATTAAATGGCACGTCGCGCGTTGCGCCACGCTCGTTAACGCCCGCGCCCTCAATTAGAGAGAGAAGTTGGGGGGAAGGGGGGGGGTTACGTTCCTCATGAGCCACACTCAGCCAAGAACCTGCTCGCTCTACCATGACCATAGATTGCACGGTGGCCAGTGGATGGTGGTACGGCGATGGATTCTTGAATCCATTTGTGCAGATCTTTCAGTGTTATCCTTAAGTACGCATGATTGGGTGTTCTCTGGGTGTGCTAGCTTACTTCCCACACGAAGCCAAATGTGAATTAAATTGGTCACACAACCAATGCAGGACTCTCATAAAAGAAGAGTCTTGACACAGTGAGACTTTCCCATGTAATACACGTGGAATAAAAATACAAATAATAGTTTATAGCTCTTTGTCAATCTCCTGATGGGATGAAGGCTTCCAAATATTATTGCGATCACATTTAAGAAAGAAAGAAAAATAAGCTAATTTCATATATCGGTGGATTGTTGAAATGGGTTGGTGCCCAAGACCTGTTCAGATATCACTCGCCACTGATATTGTGTCCAGGAAATAAACTCGGCTTACCGCGTTTGTGAGATGTTAACTACCTCGCCTGGTATAAAGAAGGTCGTGGGTTCAATCCCGACCCTGATGCCTGTATATTTGAAGTTTTCATGTTCTCTCTCTCCCCGTGGTCGCATGGATTTTTCTCCAGGTCCTCCGATTTTTCCCCTCCACATTTAGAAACATGCGATTAGAGTATTAGGCTGCTATACATTTCCACCTGGTAAAATAAAATATCTAGTTTAAGCCTAGTTTATAGGACAGTGGGCAAACCACTGCCTCAAATCTCCCCTCCCCCCCCTTTCTGTTTAATAGAGATTATTATTCACAATCCTAACCCAGTCAAGAAACATTATTTTTCTATCACCACCGTAGACACTGCCCAAGGGTTACTCTTGCACATTTGAAGTTTCCCTCTTGAAAACACGGAGAAAAGGCGGCCAAATGTTGACACTTCTGAGAAAAGTAAATGCAAAATATAGTAAAACTATTCCCCTCGGCTGTGGCTGACTGGCTCGGAGGTCCCAGAGACACTGAGCAGGCCCCACCGACGATCCTGGGTTCAAGTCTTGAGTTCCAGACGCCCGTGATTGATCTGGTTTATCGTGTGCCGTGAATTGATGCCCTCAGCCTGGTCACTGGCATGTGAATCAGAGCCCCGTTATATTAAATATGATGTATTACTTCATTGGATATATTTATGGCTGTGAGAATTAATAAAGATCAGTTGTGTTCAGTTTGTTGTCCTTCCCCCCCCCGGCACCACCTCCGATTTAGTTCGTTTGGCTACGTACGGTGAGAAAAAAAGTTCAACATACATGCGTGATAAACATCTCTCCTCTGTAGCAGGCCATGTGAAAAAGTGCGCCCCCAAGTGTGTAGATGAAAATACCACTCCAGTACAAGCGATCCCTGAAGAAATGTGATGATACCCCCCCTCCCCCCATGTGAATTCTCATCGCCGTGCGTTGTGCGCTGCTGTGCGAGATTTTCGGAACGGATCCTGGATCTCAAGACGTTAACGACGGCATTTGTATTTACGCGATCCAACCCAAAGACCTTTTTTATGTTCAAATTATGAATCGCAAACAAAACTTTTGTATATTCTTAGGTTTTTTCGGTAAAGTCACGTAGGTAAAAAATAAAAATTCATAAAAGTCAAATAAAAAGAAAATATTTTAAAAATAAAAAATTAATAAAAGTAAAATAAAAATAAAATATTTTACTTTTATTCATGTTTTACCTACGTGACTTTACCGAAAAAACCTAAGAATATGAATCCTTGCAGTCACGAAAGCTTCAAATCTAGAATTAAAACATTTGTAACAACCCCCAACATAGTCGGCCACACTGGGGCGCGAGACAGAGGGGGTCTTTTGCTTTGTACCGGGCGGGAGTGAGTCTGTGGCGGCGATATGAGTGACGGCAAGAAATAGCGTCTGGCAAAGAAGTGACGGCGGCGAGACTGTTGTCAGCAGTGACGGCGTGAGATTGTATCACGGCCTTTGCAAGTGACTGGCTGTGCGAGACCTCTGTCGACAGCGTCAACAGCAGCGTGCGGCTGGCACAGCGAAGTCGCGAGCGACACCTCCTCGCCCCAACGCTGTTGCTGCCCCTGACCCCTGCCAACCCCGACTGCATCTCCTGGCCTCCGCGCATTATTTTCGCTCGTTTTTTCGCTTTTTGGCACCTTCCCAATCGAGGTTGGTGCGTAGCCGATCTCCTGCCCACCGGTGGTGGGGGAGAGGTGTGTGTGTGTGTGTGGGCGTGGGCAGGAACGGGGGGTCTGGATCTCGGGGTCCAGAGAGGAACTCTGCTTTTTCGTGAAAAGTGCGGCCAGACTTAGGTGCGTGCACAGGGCTCAAGGAGGATGAGGAGGAGGCAGTGGCGGTGCACATCTGTTAGCCATCATGGCCCCGCAGCGCACACAGGGCGTAATTAAGAATTCTCTTCACGTGCACGTGCGCGCGTGTTTGTTTCTTTATTTATTTGCTAATTCAACGTTGCCTGTTGCTGCATGTGGCTGTTGCCGTATTTTCCTCCCCTGTGCGCTGTGACTGTGACGGAACTGCTGCTGCTGCGTCCAGACTGAATTTCCACCATTCAAGGGGAGCGGTGGTGGGAGTGCGGTTGGGTTAGGGTGGTGGTGGGGGGGTGGGCTGGTGGGCTGGTGGGGGGGTGGGCTGGTGGGGGGGGGGCAGTGGGGAGTGAGTAGGGCACTTCCTTCCTCGGCTGCCCTGCCCTGCCCCTCCGGGCTCCCAAAACACATACACCGACAAATAGCTTTAGCAGTTTCTGCCTGCACATCTGTCTGGCTGAGCCTCTGTGCGTCTATGTGCTTCGTCTCATGCATCCCTGTCTTGTTTGTATGTTGAACTTCTTTCGCACCGTACATAGCCAACTGCACGTTTTCCGGGCTATCTTGCTGTTTGTCTATCTTTTGTCTGAACAACTGTCTGTCTCTCTGGCAAGCGTCCCCTCCCTCCGTCCATTCGCCATCATCTTTTCCTGTCTGCAAGCCAGCTTTTCTATCAGACTCCCACATGCTAATGTAGGGCAGCAAAGACTGAGCCTGCCATTCGTCACGGCTGCTCTATAGTGGCTGATACACGACTTTTAACCGTCGGCATTACTGTATCCACTGCTAGGCAAAGGTCTCATCCCATGGCGTGCAGCTCCAAGCAAAAAATTCCATCACAGTTCCTATGATCACTGTTTCATTGGTTTCATGGCTTTATTTTGGTGATTTCGAAAAGTGTATTGGTTTAGCCATGTTTGTTTCTTGTAGTACAGAGTTAGACTGATGGCCTTAATCTAAGTTGTCTTGTTGTTGTTGTTTGACTTGCATCCCACTGCGATTTTTGCACACAGCGTTGGTGTACGGTGCTTTTTTCTGCAATATTTTGCTGTCTTTTCTTGGATTTTCTGTTTGCACTCAGTCACATATTCACTTTCAGATGTTTTTTTGTTCGTGTTTTTGTTTGTTGCGGTTGCACCCGATTCAAGAGCCGAATGGCTCACAGGCTATACCTAATACATGAACTTGAACAGCCTGGAACAAACGCCGTGTAGCTGTCTAATGTGACAGGGCCCCTTTGTTGGCACGAGCTGATTTTTGATGGATGGGACACGAGGGGTTGCGTTGTGATGCCGTCACGATGGCCGCACCTTCGATTAGCACGCTTGGCTACGTACGTATATGCGAGGTCTACATACATACGGCACAATGTACGGATCTTAAGTCTGAGCGTGCTGTGAGAGCACGGTTCGTTCTGAGGCATGCGTCGATACATCGGTTAAAGTCGATTCGTACGCTCGTAATGTGTAGCGTCGAATCGTGCACGTAAGAGTAGAATTTCACATAGCTTGTATGCGGCGGGTTCATTTGAGCCCTGCCTCCATGAGGAGCCGCTGCATTCACCACAATGTTCTCAATAAATAGGATGTGTGAGCCTGAATCGTGGCAATTCGTAGAATCGCGATGGGAGGTGCAATCGTTTCGGATCTCTTTGTCTCTGCGCATCACGGTGGTGCGGTGCGTATGGGGCCAGTGGCTTGCTTCTTCTTCATAGGTTTTTTCGGTAAAGTCACGTAGGTAAAACAAAAAATTTAATAAAAGTAAAATAAAATAAAAATCACGACGTTTCGGAGGCAACACAAGCTTCCGTCTTCAAGTGGAACCGTCACAGCACGATAGCTGCCTGGCAATAGCTGCCCGTCCTCAGAGGGGCTTCGGACAGTCCATAACAAAGGTTTATTTTCAATATAAATGTGTTAAATTTCGATTTAAAGCTTTCGTGACTGCAGGGATTCATCTTCTTGGTTCTTTCGGTAAAGTCACGTAGAAGGGAAATAATAAAATAATACAAATTTCATTGTGTTGTATTTTATTATGTTTTATTTTTATTATTTCCCTTCTACATGTTGTGGGTTTACTCTCCAACACACAACCGGTGTGCTGAAGTAGCAACTGATTGGCACGTTCTGTTTACGTGACAACCCTTACCAATTGGCTGTGTCGGGTGGTGGCAGGTTTAACAACACATTTATATTCTTGGTTCTATCGGTAAAGTCACGTAGAAGGGAAATAATAAAGTAATACAAATAAAATTGTATTGCATGTTATAATGTTTTATTTTTATAATTTTCTTTTTTCCCTTCTACGTGACTTTACCGATAGAACCAAGAATATAAATGTGTTGTTAAACCTTCCACCACCCGACACAGCCAATTGGT
This sequence comes from Entosphenus tridentatus, assembly GCA_014621495.2. Lineage (NCBI taxonomy): Eukaryota > Metazoa > Chordata > Hyperoartia > Petromyzontiformes > Petromyzontidae > Entosphenus > Entosphenus tridentatus. The sequence continues at coordinate 3,165,855 of CM025614.2, forward strand.
AAGGTTTGTCACGTAAACAGAACGTGCCAATCAGTTGCTACTTCAGCACACCGGTTGTGTGTTGGAGAGTAAACCCACAACATTTACAATTCCGAATACGACGTTTCACCGGTATTGTCCGGGCCACGGCAATCTTGCACCTCGTCGCTTTCCCGAGAGCAGCGCGTTTGCAAGCGCCTGGCCGCTTGCCCCTCGCGCGTTACGTAAAGCCTTGTTAGACGAAATATTAGATGAAATGTTTAAAAAAAAAACGGTTCACACTGAGAAGGTTAATTACAAACGCAGTTGCAGGTGTTTCATTTTAGCGAGTTAAATAATCATTCACGACTCGGCTAGCTGGCTACGAGACCCCTCCCGCTGTGCCACCGAGCGGTGAATGCGGGAGTGCGGCCTTATTTATATAAAAAAAAATCACTCTGCCGGAATAACGCCTCCGAATGCGACATGCCGTCGGTTCGTGTCGAAACGTTCGTTTAACATCAGTAGGTATCTAAAGATAAACATGTTTTGAAATTAACTCTAAAGAGATTTGACCGTGCCACCGTTCGAGTTGAAACTGTGTTTTGCCCACGCGGATACAGCCTTGCCAGCTTTTTTTCCTGTGGGTCGATTCTTTGCACGTGCCCCCGCCACCCCCCCCCAAACTTTGACCTGGCAGTCGGCGAGGGGTCACGTTGAGGTCCGACGTTATGGGTGCCTTGCCGTGGCCTGGCGATGGTCATGAGTGGCCACCACGGATGGACTTGTGAGAGCAAGCGATCATTGCAAACCGGTGTTTCTGCATCCTTGGACGCTCCCATCAGTGGCATCCACCTTTGTACTTTTGTCATTCCCCATTGTCCCCACAGAGACGCTTAAGTCCTTATTTAGTTTGTTTACTTGTTTTTTTTTCTTCTCATCATTTGGTTCCAGTTGTGTCATGGCCATAGTGTCACGAAACGAAGTGTCCATTCGGATCACTTCCATCTACTAGACAATTGATCCGCAGAAGCCAACGTCGCTGCATTACCTCTAATAACTCTTCAAGTGACCTCTTATCCTCGCAACGGGGTGTTGCATGCACTCCTCCACAAGCCCTGCTAATAAGAAATATCTGTCGCATGGCATTCAAATAGATACTCTAATTCCCATCGTGGAAATTTGTCCCAATTAAGTGAAAAAAAGCTAATATCTTGTCATGGACAATTTGTACGCAGTTATTGGAGACCATTAATTCGCTTTGCTTGGGAACCGTGTCTAATAGCAGGTGTCTGCCTGAACACCAGATTCGAACCCAGGCTGTCGGTCATCCTCTAGTCTTTGGTGGATATTTGAAGTAATAAATTGTTACAGAATGCCAATGAAATAGAACCTACAAGCTTATTGGACCCTTACTGCTAAAATAAATAACATTTACCTGATGCTTTTCATTCTCATCTTTGATTAAAATAAAATAATTGACACATAAATCTTGACTTAAAGCTTTCGTGACTGCAGGAATTCATATTCTTGGGTCTTTTGGTAAAGCCACATCGATAGATCAAATAATACAAATAAATACAATATCATGACGTTTCGATTGCAACACAAGCAATCGTCATCAGGTGAGAAGTATCGCGGGAGAGCTGCTGAGAATATATGGTGGGAGCGCTGCTAAGGCAGGGAGTTGTAAGGTTTGGGATGGTGTAGCCCAAGGGTCAGTGGGAGGGGCTCGAGAAGAAATTTGCATGTAAATGTAAAATCGGGTAAATCTTGACAAACGAAGCGGTGGGGGTGGCCATTGTATGGTGAGAGATTAGCATGTCAATGTAAGAGATTTGCTTGTAAATGTAAGCTCGGAGGGAGCTTGGGAAGAGCATCGTCACATGGAGGTGGAAAAGGATGGCAAGCCGCCATTTACTAACAGCTAACGGTGGCTGGGTTAGCGAATGTAACTCAGAGAGTTGAAATTAACTGCTAACATCGGTAGGTAGGGAGGGAATATCGCAGCCAGATATGACCTAAACTGGTTAATAACGTCCAATGATTGCTCAGTTTGTACCAATCTTCTCGGTTCAAATCGTGTCTGTGTAATAAGATCGGGTAAATCTTGACAAACGAAGCTGTGGGGGTGCCCATTGTATTGTGAGAGATTAGCATGCCTATCTACGTGGCTTTACCGAAAGACCCAAGCATAAAATAATTGACACTTAGTTGGCAAATATTTTCGTCACTAATTTCGCGAACAGATTTAACACTGAGCAGCTAATTCCACCGCAGAACCGATGCATTAAGTGTGTTGTGCGTGTGTGTGTATTTATACACATTTGTGATTTGGCTTCATATAGCGTCTAAATGTGTCTGCGTCATAGGATGCTGCACAGAAACGGTGGGCGTTATTTCGTGGAGAGAAGCGGTCGGTCGTCACGACCCCATACACCTCAATCGAGTCTCCCGGACCTGCTGAGATCACGTAAACAAACGCTTAGCTGACGAACATTCTCGTCACCCATTTAGGCTACAAATATTTAACGCTGCTGTGGGCAAGATCCCCGGAGTTGCGTCCATTTGGCCGGCGCTCTCCATCGCTCGCTCTCTATCGCTCTCTCTCTCTCTCGTGCTCTCTCTCGCTGCACCTGCCTCCCTGCCGGAGCTCACCGACGGCCAGGGAAATTGGGGCGAGCGTGGAGCCGCACGCCAGAGTTTATTGCCCTTCCCGGGGGATGCGAAGGGGCCGAGCGGGCGAGCATGCGAGCGAGTTTATTTATTAAATTTTATTTCCTGTAAACGTTGGGACAAAGTACCGAGTTTGAAACAGATGAAGGTACGCTCGTGGAACAAAAGTGTATTTGTTCCACATGCTGCGGCTTTTAATTTTATTTTACGATATGGGGGGGGGGTTCAGTGGCGTGCGGTTTGTTGGGGCCAGAATGACTTGCGGCGCTCTTGAGCCCGGCTGGGTTAATGTGAGAGCAGCGCGGCCCCCCGTTCGCTCCCGCCGAGAGAATGCACGCGGTTGTGGCTGGGTGCAGGTGCCATGCTGCAGTACAGGTAGAGAGAGAGGTGGGAGGGGGGGGGTCGTGAGCGGACTCTAAAGAACTCGAGACTCACCTTGTTCATCCGTCTGGAGTTGAGCATTGGCGTGGTTGGGGCAGTAGCCTCGGCCCAGAATCCTCCACATGTGACACAGCCGGGACTCTGGGGACGATGTGGTGATTACCAGTGTGGGTATATCACTTGTGGGATGCCCTGAAAAAAAAATACGTGATAACCCGTGAAAGTGAATTGTCAAAGAGAGTAGTAATGTTTTTGTTGAGAGTAGGTGGATTAAGTGGTTGGCGAAAGTGAGTTGTTCCGTTGATTGTGCAGCTAATTATAGGGGGAGATGAGAAAATAAAGACTTAAAATGCAGGGGTGGGCCGTCAGGGCCAGCAAAGCCTTCTCTGCTGGCCTAGAGATTGTGAGAATCAGAAAATTATATTTTTATAATTTTATATATATTTTATTAATGCTATATGTATTTTACAAAGTTCGTTCCCATCAGTCTATTAACGTCATTTCATTGCTACTCTCTCCCTCAGTTGCATTGCTTCCAGTGCAGCTCATAAATGAGAGCTTTTATCCAATCAGATTTTCCACCTGTGCTGTCTCTGCGTGAAAAATCTACCCTGAGGCCTTCAGAATGTCGAGTGAATCCCCTCTGCTGTTGGTAGCAAATGGGGACGATGTTGTTGATTGTCATCTTCTTTAGTCAATCAGATGTCGAGTTTGCCATGTTGGGCGTATCCTCTGACACGCCGGAGCCTTCTAGCTGGCCTAGCCGCCTACGTTAGCATTTCTCGTGTGGCGTGATCGGAGGGCCAGTTAGCTAACTGAAGTAAAACTAGCTAGCACGTAACGTAGCATCATCTAAGATGCATCTAAACTCTCTTTCGTGACGTTTAGATTTTTAGATGTAGTGCTTTTGATTTTTTTGTGGGGAAGCCTGTTGAATCCTGATTGTGTTATTTGTGTTTTACGGCAGTTTTGCTTGCTTGGTGGTCGTATGAGTAAATGTGACTGATTGTTGTGAGTTTGTTCTTGTTTCTTTGGTAATGACATTGATTTGGGCTATGCGATGTCTATTTGTGATGCAGCATCCTGTCATACTGCCTAATAGCGGTACATCCTTGATGGTTTCAGTCACCGTGTATTCATGTCTCTGCAATTAGTGTATTGTAACTCTCGTAGGTGTTGAGCCTCGTGTCAAATCACTTTATTCCACTCGACAAAGGTTACTGTCACTGAATATGGGGTGGTTACGTCGAATGACAATAGCCTAAAGCCCTAGTGTCATGGTGAGGTTATTTGAAGGCCGTTTAATTGCGGGAGCATAGCACTGAAGGCCTAGGCGTAAAATACATGGCCTGCCACTGTTCAAATGTAGATTTTCCAGTGTTTCAATGTTCGGGTTATCCAAAAATATCCGTACAAGGTAGCACGTTTTTCCGTGACACCCCTCGATTCATGGAATCGTGATTCACGTTCTGGTGAATGTATCAGGCTCTTGTGGCCGCAGGGGCCACAAGAAGCCAGGCACATGCAACATATCCGCATCTAAACGCACGGATTCTTACACACGCATTGTGATCTTAAGACTTCACGAGAAATCGACGATTCGATCGTCGGGGTGTCACCACGCGTTCGTGTGATGGCCGTGCTGTTTTTCAGATTTATTCGCCAGACCACACCAGCAGCGGATTTCCTTCCAACCCCGCCACGCCGTCCAGCGCCTCCCCACCCGCCACAGGTGAGCCGGACCAAGCCGCCCTCCCCCCCCTTACCCCTGACCGCCCGCCGGGGGGGGGGGGGTCTCGGTGACGCCGTCACCACGCCGCGCGATAGGCCTCGAGGGAACAGCCACGAGTTTCCCCTGCGGGAATTAAACTCGGAGGAGGGGGGAGGAGGGGGGCCCTAAAGGCTAAATTGAAATGGCAGCAGTGGCGGCAGCGGTAACTCGTGAGCGTGGGCGGCAGTGCGTATGCGCACGCTCGCCGCAACGATTAGACAGCGCTAATTCCCGATGGAAACTCATCTGTGGCTGCTCGAGGAAGTGACAAGGAGCCGCCGGCGCTGATAAGCCGCTATCGGCGCTCCCCCGGAGGCTTGTGGTCCCCTGCTGCTAATTCTGGTGGCCTCGGTAGCTGCCGGCATCTGCCGCATCCCATAAGAAAACACGGACGCCGTGCCACTTTGAAACGGCGCCCATGTCAGTGGTCCTGTGTGTCTGTTACCTGTAAGGGAGACCGCACCACCCTAGTTCTGTGATCTATTGACTGGTTCCTGATTCAATCTCGCGACGGGCTACAAGGTCATACGCACCGTCGACAACATCGCCCGTGGATTCGCCCCCGCCGCCCCTCTTTCATGTCACTGTACTCCCCCACCACACACTCTCCTGCCTCTCCCCTGTTATCTCACTTCTACTCCCCTCCACGCACTCTTATTTCTCCCCCTTCTCGCTAATTCCCATCAATGCACTCTTCTAACTCCCTCATCTCACTGCTCCTCCTCTCCTCGTGCTCTCCTCCCTCTCCCCTCTCTTATTCCTCTTCACCTTGCTTCTGTTTCAGTAACGGAGGCCTGTTGCCAAAACCGTCTATCCACCTTCACTTGATTGATTGGAGGTCCACTCATTGTGGTGCTGCTGCTACAGCAGCCACTAGCCTGGAAGTATCTTTCTCTAGAAGTCTCAGTCGCTGAGATATAGTTTGTGCGTTCAAATCCACACTCAAGACTTTTCCCTTCTGCATGCGAACCGACTGTCTCCCTCTCTATGGAATGTATCCATGCGCACTTTTACTGTGATGCCGTCCCTTTATTAATTCTCCGGCCTGAAGAATTCTACCCACCATTCCCTGCTCTAAAAATACTAAATAACAAACCCTCTCTTTTTCAGTCTCTCCAGACGCACACATGTTGCGTAAAGCATCCCGAGATACGTCACGTTCAGATGCTTTATAAATACAAATCGTTTATGATAATAGTTTTTTTACCCTTTTATCTGGCAACAAAACTGACACCTTTTTTTTTACAAGGAGTCATGTTTGCATAGACCACAATACCTGCGGTCGGAATGCAAACAAAAAACACAACTCTGATAATGTATGCACTGTCCTTGAAATTGATTGGTCCACACCCGAGACAGCTTTTCTTAGAGCCTAGTCTCACATGGTGTTGGACCAGATGGAAAAGGAGGTTCCAATGGTGGAATACAAATCGTGTTATACAGGATGGCCCTAACCCTGGACACCCTTGCAAATGTGATGTTAATGTCATGGGATTTCCAGGTAAAAAATATTTTGTCAAAAAAAAGTGAAAAAATAATTGACACCTTATCTCAATCGACTAACTTTTGAGCCTTTCTCTCTTTCACACCTAGACAGGCACTATCCGGTGCATCACTTCTCCAGTCACACACACTTCTTTCCGGGTTGTGAGCAGGTGGCCTCAGCCTCCCATTTCCCAGCCTTAGTGGCTTGTCTCCTTCACACCGCACGGCCTTATGGGATGCCTCCTGTTGATCGCCGTGGTTGGGGGTGGGGTTTAGCACAGCCACGGCAGGGAAGTAACGAGGTCTCGCTGCTGTGCCCGCTTGCGTGCATGTGTCTTTGCAGGATGGGGAGCGGCAGTGTAGCGGTAAACGTGTCGCTCACGGCCAACGCTAGTGACGATTATCTGAAATGGTCCTGGGCCTCTCCGAGGTCAACTCAGCCTACTCAAATGAGTGCATGGTGCGGTGTGTAAACTTTGGCACTCGGGAGACTTAAGGCGGCAGGGCGTGGTGTTGGCCATTCACCCCCTCGTGCGCTGAGCAGGCCTTCATGGGCGCTCGCTAACAGCACTTGCTCCAACAATCTGTTAAAGTCTATACGCGGGGGATCTTTGTCTTTGCGTTGCGTGGTGCGGTGTGTGTAGGGCGCAGCGCAGGCACGTCCCCGTGGTGTCGGTCGGTGGGGCAGAGTTCAACTTCCCCCGCGTACAAGGGCACCGTCTGCTCGCTGGTGAGAGCCTGGTGACCACCAAGACGGTGTGCGGTGGGCACGGAGCCCCCCCCCCCCCCCC
>CM025614.2:3212824-3230437 GCA_014621495.2 Entosphenus tridentatus
CCCCCCCCCCCCCCCCCCCCCCCCCCCCCCCCCCCCCCCCGTGCAACTTGAAACGTTGCCCCTTTAAAAAAAAACCCCCACGTGTGATAATAGGGGGTTTCCCCTTTTTTATGGCAACAAAACTGAAACCTTTTTACAAGGATTCATGTCTGCATTAACCACAATACCTGCAGTCAAAATGCAAACAAAAAACACACTATGATAATATATTGGCATTGTCCTTGAAACTGATTGGTCCACACCAAGGGACGGCTTTCTTTTGAGCCTCGACCCAATTGGTGCTCGACCAGATGACGCCAAAAGGCGAACAGCTCAAAGACAATTCCACTATCAAAGTAATGAAGGGCTCGGGGTGAGCATCTTCATCATTATATCTCCTTTGCCAGTACCAAAATATAATAATAGGGGTTTTCCCCCTTTTTTCTGGCAACAAAACTGAAACCTTTTTACAAGGATTCATGTCTGCATTAACCACAATACTTGCAGACAAAAAGGGGGAAAACCCTATTATCATATTTTGGTACCGGCAAAGGAGGTCCTATGATGTAGACACCCCACGTGTGTTGAAGATGACGTCACCGCGCGCGCGCGCGCGAGCCGTGACGTCATCCGCGTGCGAGGAACCACGTGGAGGCGTGGTGGTGGTGGCGGCCGCTGTCTCTGTCAGAGACCGCATCGCGTTCGAGGTACGGGAGAAGTCGCGCGTGGTGGGGTAGGCGCTGAGACAAACATTACCCCCTACCCTACCCTGCCCCCCACCCCACAGCTTTTAACAGACTGTTGGGGCAAGCGCTGTTCGCGAGAAGAAGGCCGGCACGGTACGCGAAGTATGTGTGGGGGGGGTGTGACAACAACAACAACGGCCCCAGTGGCGATGTTTATGCGCGGATCACCGGCGCGCTCGTTTTGAGGCCGAGTCGACCTAGGGGAAGGCGCGGGACCGGTTCGAGATCATCCGTCGCTGGGCTTTTTGTGGCCGTGAGCAGGGGAATCGCACTCGGCTCGCGCTAACCGCTGCACCACCGCTCCCCGTACGTGCTGCTGGATGCATGTACAGTAAAAAAAAGACAAAGATATCCCGTATAGACTTCACAGACTGTAGGGGCAAGTGCTGTTAGCGAGCACCTATGAAGGCCGGCACAGCACACGAGGGGGTGGGTGGCCAGCACCACGCCCGACCACCTTTGTCTCCCCAGTGGCAATGTTTACACACTGCACCAGGTACTCATTTGAGGCCGAGTCGACCTAGGGGAGGCCCGGGACCGGTTTAGATAATCGTCACTGTTGTTGTTGGCGTGAGCGGGAATCGAATCCGTGTCGCCGGGTTCATAGCGCAGCGCGCTAACCGCTTCACCACCGCTCCCTATTGGGTGCAGCACACGCACTGACGCACACGTGTGAGTGTGCATGTGTCACCATATCCCAAACAAATCTGCCGAGTGGTGCGAGTGTTGTCGGCGAGCACCATCGTTGGCTGCCAGTGGCGCACGGCCGCAGTAGGTTGCGGTGAGCGCCACCCTCGGCCGTGTTTGTCTCCCCGAGTAGTAGTAGTTGTTGTTCGGGGGGGGGGGGGCCTTGGGTTCGACTCGGCATCCGCCGCAGTGAACGGAGGCAGGAGCGCAGAGAGAGAGAGGCAGAGGGCCGGGGTTGGGTTTTTCGATGGGCACTTACCGCTGATGGCGAGCCGCGGCCCCCCAGTCGCAGTCTCGCTGATGCACTCACTCACTCACCCACTCGCCCACTCACTCACCCACTCACTCAATCACCCACTCACCCACTCACTCGCCCACTCATTCACCCGCTCACTCACCCACTCACCCGCCCACTCACTCGCCCACCCACCCGCTCGCTCGCCCACTCACTCGCCCACTCACCCGCCCACTCACTCGCCCACTCGCCCACTCACTCGCCCACTCGCCCACTCACCCAATCACGCACTCACCCACACGCTCACTCGCCCACTCACTCGCTCACTCACCCACTCACTCGCCCACTCACCCACTCGCTCACCCACTCGCCCACTCACTCGCCCACTCACTCATCCACTCACTCACCCACTCACTCACCCACTCACTCACCCACTCACCCACTCACCCGCCCGCTCACTCACCCGCCCGCTCACTCACTCGCCCGCTCACTCACTCGCTCGCTCACTCACTCGCCCACTCACTCACTCGCCCACTCGCCCCAAATAGACACAAAGGCAAAGATCCCCCGTGTAGCCTTTGACAGATTGTTCGGGAGAGTGCTGTTAGCGAGCACCCTATGAAGGCCGACACGGCACACCGAGTCGACCTAGAGGAGGTCCAGGACCGGCTCAGTCGTCACTGGTGTTGACCGCTGCCCACATACAAACACAGACAAAGGTCCCCCGCATAGCCTCAAGAGACTTGATGCATGGACACACACGGCCTGACACCCAACACACAGACACGTGAACACACCAACACAGCGTCACGTTCACCTGTCTGACCGAGCTGTCGAGGCGTCGTGCTGTTTGCGAGCACCTATTGAGCAATGTGGTCGCGCATTACGCGAGCACATTGCTCCTAACTAGAGTTTGTTATTATTTTTCTAATGCTCAAGATTTGCCCGTGACAATTGTTCCGCAAGGAATATAAAACAAATGGTTCGCACTGTTCACGTGTTCTGTGAACGCGTTGAAGGTGATGGACTGTCACGAACAACAAACCAATTGAGGCCTCGTGAGCCTCTTCTTCCAGGAGTGGTTCCTGCATGACGAGCATGTCGGCGTTATGAAGTTCACCGCTTCGCCTCCCACAAAAAAACAAGGCACTCCTTCAAAAGGTCTCGCTGGAAAAGGGAGTTTTGAGAATGATGCATTGTGTGAAAGATAAACTATGAATGAATCTTTGGATTTTACCTGGTAAGACCCACTGATCTATATAGCCCTTTTTCAGAAGCGACCTGGCCACAAATGATAGCTCAAAGAAGCGGATTATCACGTGGGAATTTATAGCAGCCAAATAGTACTCTAAACGCCTGTTGTAAATTTGGAGGGAAAAACCGGAGAAAAATCCACGCGACCACAGCCAGAGATACACGCAAACTCCAAATATACAGCAGCAGGAGTCGGGATCGGGATTGAACCCACGCACTCGTGTATACCAGGCGAGGTGGTTAACATCTCGCCACCGTGTGCCTGCCAAACAGGCACGGGTTCTGCGCCACGATGAGGAACCTGCGGCTGGCGCTGAGCTCGCACGTGCGGCCCCACCGCGCGCTGGCGGCGGCGCACTGCGTGAGCGTCAACACGGACACGGCCGTCGTGTTCGTCGGCTCGGCGCGGGGACTTGCCGGGCTCGACCCGCACAGCGGAGAGGTACGACGCGCTCGGTCGAGCGGCCCCGGCGCACGGGCCGTCGGGAGTCGTGAATGCCCGGCCGTCAAAAAACACAGCACCGCCATGGCCCTGACGTTCATAATAATAATAAAGTTTAGCCAAAGAAGGGGCCAGGTGGTTCGGCTGGAAGAGCGAACGGCTTGCCATCGGTAGACTAAGACGCGGTAAAGGCGCAGCCCTGCAATTGCTCACTCGCGCCACTGCCGGCGGAAGGGCCTCCACCAGAGCGAGCCCTAGGCGAGGCCCGCTATATTTGTATTTTTGGCCTTCTCATCGACGCTGGCCCCACAATCGTGGAAGAGGTTGGAGTAAATCAAACTTTAACTGACCACACGTGACCTGCCGATAGACTAACTGTGGTGGGACCCATTTAGACTGCTGAGTGGACAGAGGCGCGGGGAGATTTAAGAAACTATCCAAACTTGTTTCAACTGCCGTGTTGAAATGTCAAACCGGTACCCTCTGGAATGCGAGGCCGGCGTGCTGACCACGACACCATGGCAGCGGCATTCCCACGTTTAACACAATCCATTAGCAACCTTCTAAACTCTCCAGATTCAAGCCGTTAGAGGTTAAAAAACTAAAACGTGAACTACTTTCCATGTTCAATTTTGGGGGGGACGCTAAACTAAACTTAAACAAAACTTTTGGTTTGACCAGGTGAGGCCCACTGAGCTAAATAGCTCTTTTTTCAGAAGCGACCTGCTCACCAATGATAGCTCAACGAAGTGGCTTATCATGTGGAAATTTATAGCAGCCAAATACCATAAACGCACGTTTCTAAAACCACGCGCCCATGGTGAAAGTGAGAACACGCAAACTCCAAATATACAGCAGCAGGCGTCGAGGGTCAGGATCGAACCCGCGACCTCCTGCACACGCGGCGAGGTAGTTAACGTCTTGCCACCGCGGCGTGAAGCTTCGCACACTGGACTCGCAATCGCCGACGGTCGCCGCACGTGGATAACGAGCGGGGGTCTTGATTTCCCGGCGCCTCCGCAGGTCGTCGTGGACGTGTCGCTGGTGGACGAGGGGTACCTGGCGGGCGACGGGAGCGGCCGCGTCGTGGGGATTCAGACGCTGCCCGACGCCGACGCGGCTTGCGTCGCCACTTGGCAGGGCGACGTCTTGCTCTACAGCATCACAAGGGCCCAGGTGCGACCGCGGTCGTCCGCCGCCGTTGCCGTCCGACGGCCGTTGTTCTAAACCGCTGCCGGACGAAGGGTTCCGCAAAGCCGCCCGCCGGCAAACTGCGGCGAAATGGCCACGAAGAGCCGTTGAGTCGAGTTGGTTCCAATGCGGTAACGTGTGTATGTATGTTGAACTTCTTTCGCGCCGTATTCAGCCAACCGTGCTGATCGGAGGTGCCGGGGGAAGGACTGCAAACTAAACGCAAAAACAATTCTTAAGAAATTCGTTTTCAATCTATCTTAACAGTCCATAGCCCCAGTGGCTTCCGAATATCGTAAGGAAGAGCGTTCCAGACGGCCGCAGAAGCGCTGCTGCTGCACCTGGCCAGGTTCCTGTGCACCCAGTGGGAGGCAAATGAGACGATCGCTGACTGACCGTCTCCCTGTCCCCGTGTCTCCGTCTCCCTGTCATCCTGCATCTCCCCGTCTCTGTGTGCTCCGTGTTTTTCGCCGCCGCTCGCAGCTGGAGTGCGTGGGCAGCGTGGACAGCGGCCTCACGGCCATGAGCTGGAGCCCCGACCAGGACGTGATGGTGCTGACGACGGGTGCGGACACCATCATCGCCATGACGCGCGACTTCGATCCGCTCACCGAGGTGCCCATGCACCAGGATGATTTCGGAGAAGGTATCGATCCATCGAGATCTGTGCGTCTGTCACTCGCTCACTCGCTCGCACTGTCTCTCTGTCTCCCGTCTCTCCTGAGTCTTGTGTGAGTATATGAGGGTGAAAAGAAATATCTCTTTTAAGTTACGAGTGATGTCCATACATACTGTCGCACCATCTTTAATGCTCGCTTGCGGGCGATGCATGAACTACAGCCTGACGTTTGAAAGCATTGTAGAAAAACGTCCAAAAATACAACAAAAACAATCTAAACAAACGGAGGAAGAATAAAACTCCGAGAAAGTGTTCTTATTAATAAATGTTTAGTACACATTTTACTTCGAGAGAGGTCAAAGCTACTGCGCTGTGGTTTTGCGTTGCACGATCACCGACGGCCGCTCGCCAGCCCAGAGGATCCACGCAGTCGCTCACCCACCATCGCGCGCACGTCTGCGTTTCTCTACCTAGGCCATTTCAAGTGGCGCGGCACGTTTGCGGCACGTTTGCGGCACGTTCGCGGCACGTTCGCCGCGCGTAATAATCACGAGTTAAATTTCAACGTCATACATAGTTTGCGGTTAATGTATATAGTTTTTACGTTCGGAATTTTTTTTTTACTTGCGGTAAAGCACGCTTCTTTTTTTTTCTTCGGAGCGCCGCGTTCGGCGGAGACTCCCCAACCGACGCTTTGTTTTCCCGCAGCCAAGTTCGTGACGGTCGGCTGGGGGCGGAAGGAGACTCAGTTCCACGGCTCGGAGGGGAAGCAGGCGGCGCACAAGAAGCAGGAGGTCAACGCCGAGCCCCTCCCCGCTTCTCGTCCCGCGTCCCGCGCGACCGTACCTCATCGCTCGCCACGTTTCCAAACACTTGGCTGGAGTTGCCGCCGCTGCTGCAGTGAACTTACGCGATGGGTAACAGGTCGAGTGAATTGAAATTCACGGCGAGATGAATAATTTTTTTGCGTCACTGTGGGGACTCGAGAGTGGCCGTCCGGCCCAACTTTTTCTGGGACATTTCCTGCTCATCGGAAGGATTTCACGAGCGGTGATGGAGCGTTGCAATCGGCCCGTGTGCAGGTGCCAGCTGGCATTGTTTGCATCGCAGGACAATGGGAGATGATACAGCATGGTGACGATGATAGAGAATCGCAGAATTTAGAGAACTTCTTTCGCACCGTACGTAGCCAATCGTGTTAATCGGAGGTGCGAGATGGTCATTGCTTGGGTGAAGCTTTTCTTGCCGAGCTGTGGATTGATCATAGCTGATGAGGATGATAAATAGATAATAGAACTTAGAAATCTGAGTTCTCCTGTCCGCAGCCGTTGGCCACGTAGCACTCGTGTTTATTTTAATCCTCATTACCGTGCTCGACCAAACGAAGCTGAAAATTAATGATTCCCCTTGTTTTGTATTTATTAATGTTAATTGTCATAATAATCAGCATCACAAAAGAGACTAAACAATCGTAACTGTGACCGCATGCACATTTTTTTCATTTCCCAAGGACATTGGTGGAGAGGTCCCTGTTTGTATGCAAGTTAAACTTCTTTGGCACCATACGTAGCCAACTCTGCTAATCGTAGGTGGGAGGCAAAGTAAAACAAACTAAACACAAAGCGGTTCTAAAGAAGTGAGTTTTCATTCTAGATGATTTAAAAGTGCATAGTGGCTTCCTAATATCGGAAGAAAGAGCATTCCAGACGGCCATGGAAGTGCATCTGAAAGCGCGCGCGATGTGCCGACCCGTCTTTGTTCAATGGCTGTCCAAAAGCCGCCGCTGCGAGGATGGGAAATGGAGGTGGAGGTGGGGGGAGTTTGTTGAGGCACGCTCCTTCAGCGCCGCCTGGGGGGGGGGCTGGGATCACCGCTCCCTCTTGATCGCTCCGTCCTCGCCCCCTGCAGGTGGTGGCGCCGGCGTCCACCTGGGACGATGGCCGCCCGCGCGTCAGCTGGCGTGGCGACGGGCAGTTCTTCGCCGTGAGCTCCGTGTGTCCCCACGCGGGTGAGAGGTCCCACTCCCGACTCTTTTCTTTTTTTAAATCCTTTATATTAAGTTCACTTGCTTGCTTGCTTGCGTGCTTGCTTGCTTGCTTGCGCGCTTACGACCGTGCAAATTTTTCGGTCGTTTTTTAACCCACTTCCCGTGATCCAATCGAGCTGACATTTCGCACACAGACTCGTTGTGCGTCACAATTTATTTTCGTGAAAATTTATTTCCAAAATTTTACACTTTTTAGGCACATTTGTTTTATATTTAATTACCAATTGCTTAATGGTGGCATCCATCTCAAGCCAGAGGACGAGAGGACTCTAGCCGCCACGCATATAAAGGATTTATAGTGAAAAACTTTATTTTTACGGGTTAATTTTTTCCCACCGCACAAACCGGCCCGCTTCGGGGCTGTGCCGAGCGTGGGTGTGCGCGCGTGCAGGCGTGTGTGTGTGCATGCCTGCGTGTGTGTTCATGCGTTAATCGTACACATGGGTGTGTGTGCGTGTGTGCGCGCAGGTGCTCGCAAACAAGACTTGCCCCAACAGTCTGTTAAAGCTATACGGGGGATCTTTGTTTTGTGTGTGCATGTGTGAACGGTAGTGAAGCGGTTAGTGCACTGCGCGACAAACGCAGCGACCCGAGTTCAATTCCCTCTCATGGTCAACAGCAGTGGCGATTATCTGTACCGGTTCTGGGCCTCTCCTAGGTCGACTCCGCCTCAAATGAGTACCTGGTGCGGTGTGTAAACATCGTCACTGGGGAGACAAAGGCAGCCAGGCGTGATGCTGGCCACCCACCCCCTCGTGTGCCGTGCCGGCCTTCATAGGTGCTCGCTAACAGAGATCTTTGTCTTTGCGCGTGCAGGAGCCCGGCGCGTGCGAGTGTGGAGTCGCGAGTGCGTGCTGCAGGCGACCAGCGAGATACTCGCAGGCCTCGAGCCCGCCCTCGCCTGGAAGTGAGTCCGCCGTTCCCATAGCAACCACCCACAACAGTTTAACACGGAGGCTTTCGTGACCAATATTGTCCAGAATAGAGGTGTTTTTGGGTTAGATCGCGTCAATGCAAACGTGTCGTTAATCCTCCACCACCACCCGATACAGCCAATTAGTAAGGTTTGTCACGTAAACTTCAACACACTAGTGTGTTGGAGAGTAAATCCTTAACATAAAAAATTTGAGTACGACGTTTCGCTGTTTATTACAAACAGTGTCATCAGGCGATTTGCCAGAAATATGAAGAAGTCTTTCTGTTTCGGTCCTAGCCACCACGGCCGCCACCCTCAGGGTAGCCGCCTTTTCTCTCAGCAGCATCTTCCTGCCTGAGCAGCATCTCCTCGGCAACCACCCCTAATAGTGCCCGACGCCAAAATGCAACACAATATGGTGTTCCAGTGCATTTAACCTGCGTCACATACTACGAAACCGTAATCGGGTGCGTTTAAAACATATGTTAAACGTAGGGCTCCGCTTGCCAAAACATGGGCGTGACAATTGTATTTGGTGGGAAGTGCGTCCACGTGGTCGCCCCTTACGGTGGACTCCTCGTAAAGCAGCCTCCACCAACAGCTGCCCCTCTCACCCCAGCTGCCCCCCTCACCCCAGCTGCCCCCCCTCACCCCAGCTGCCCCCCTCACCCCAGCTGCCTCCTCTCTCCACAGCCGCCCGCACAGTGGCCGCAGCGAGGCCCACTAATGGTCCCGCTGTGTGTTGTTAACGTCCGCGCCGTGCAGGCCGTCGGGAAGCCTGATCGCCAGCTCGCAGCGCAAGCCCGGCCGGCACGACGTGGTGTTCCTGGAGCGGAACGGCCTGGCGCACGGGGAGTTCACGCTGCCCTTCGGCCGCGACGACATGCAGGTGCGGGATGGTCAGGCTAGGCCGAGGCTTCCGGGCGGCGTGTGCAGCGTCTGTCATTTACTGGGTGCTTGAGTGGACCATGTACATCACGGGAGTCTTTAACAGCAGCAGATAGTAATGGGTGCAATGATGTCACATGCTGTAATGGCTAGGGCGGTGCAGGGACGTTGCCGGTTTGATTTCGATTTCCCCAGGCGGCGGTTGAAATCACTGGGTACGTTTATAAATCCACACAGCTGTGGAAATGGGAACGAACATGGTCGATGGGCTTGTCGCGTGCGGTGGGGTAAAGTGTAGGCACCCCTACCTCTGGCCAGTGTGGAAGAATTGGCCAAATTACCTTCAAGAGGGGTGGGTTGCCGAGGGCAGCGGTTTCGTGGAAGACAATTTTTTCACGGACCGGTGGGGGGGGGGGGGGGTCATCATTGGGTCTTTCAAAGAAACTCTCCGGCGACGTTTGTTTTTTTACTCATTTTGGCTACTAAGGGTTAGAGCTTGTGGGCTTACCAACACTGTGACTGAGACAAGTGCGCAGTGCGGGATAGAGGCGCGGATGGAAGTTGTAAATAATAAAATAATGGGGGCGGGCCACGTGTGGACTCACCGCTCTCACCTCCTGCTGTGCGGCCCGGCTCCTAACAGGCCACGGACCGATCCCGGTCCGCGGCCCGGGGGTCGGGGACCCCTGGCCTAGAGATCCCTCAACGGGGGGCCCTGTCGCCAGCAGTAACGTGAGCAAAACGTTCCAGGGGCTCCACCTCTGTTGAGCTCACCCCTCGCGGCTCCTCGTTGCCTCTTTGGTCCCGCCAGGTGAGGGAGCTGCTATGGAACGCGGACTCCACCATCCTGGCCGTGTGGCTCGAAGAGCTTGGCAAGGAGACGGAGACTCCCGCCGGAGACAGACGCAGCTTCGGTGAGTCGGGGTGGTTGCTGGTCAATGGTGGAGGTGGAGGCTACGGTGGTGGCCGTGGTAGTCCTGGTGGTAGAGGTGGGAAGTCGTCGTCACGATAGCGGTCGTGATGCTGACGCTGCTGGTAATAGCGGTGGTGAGAATAACATTGCTGAGAATGACGATATAGGCCCCAGCGCGGTCAAGCCCCGCCTCCAGCCACGCCCCCTTCCAGAACCTTCAAGCAGGTTCCCGGAGCTCTGACTGACTCCGCCTTTCACCTTTACCTAAGATACACCTCCCTCATAATTGGGCATTACGTAATGCACCCATAACCGCGATTACCACTTCAGGCCGACTGGTGGCACCCTGTCATTACACAGGCATGGCTGCCTACCGCACACATTGAAAACAAGTCACGAGACTCGACGAGGCTCTCCCGGGTGAACAAGCGAAGCGGTCGTAATAATGATCGTCCCGCACTCCCCTACATCCTTTTTTCCTCCATCGAGCAGTGCAGCTGTGGATGGTGGGGAACTACCACTGGTACCTGAAGCAGAGCCTGGAGTTGGGTGGCGGCGAGGGCGGCGGCGAGGTCAGCGAGCCTCTGGCGGCGTTGTGCTGGGACCCCGAGTGCGCCCAGCGGCTGCACTGCGTGACGGCGGGCGGCGCCTACGTGGTGCGCGAGTGGTGGCCCGGCACCGACGCGGGGCGCTGCCTGGACGAGGGCGCTGGCTCCAGCGTGGCCGTGATCGACGGGGGTGAGTACGGCGGCGGCGGCAGCGGCGGCGAGGACGATGGTGAACTGGTTCGACTCGATTCCGCGTGTTGCCTCCGCAGTTTGGTTTGCGATCATTCGCTCTGCGATCGCTTCCTTGCCGAGTAACCGTCCTGAATTCCGCCCCCTGTGTTCTGGTGCCCCCGAGGTCTCCTGCGTGGGAGTGGCGGTGAAAAGTAAAAGGTGCACTAGAGGGTGCTCTTCGAAAGAGCCCCTCCAAGTGGGCATTTGGCCTACTCTTTCACTCTGGCCACCCTTCTTGAAAGGGATGGAAGCACTAACACTTTAGCAGGAGGCGTGCGGTATAAATAAACAAATGATTTGACGGTTTATGAACGTTGCGGCAATCGCGCCTTGGTTGTTGTTTCCTTGCGGTCAACAACACGACCCCCCACGTGTCGTGGGGGGGGCCGGGGGGCCGTGCACAGACCGCGTGCTGCTGACGCCGTTCCGCTGGATGACGGTGCCGCCCCCCATGGCCGCCTTCCACCTGCAGCTGCCGCTCGCGGCGGAGCGGGCCTCGTTCTGCCCGGAGAGCGGCCGCGCCGACGACGTGGCCGTGCTGCTGTGCGACCGGCGCCGCGTGCTCGTGTACGCCCACGGCGGCGCCAGCGGCACCAGCGGCGCCGCGCCAGACCCCACCGTGCGCCTCGGGCAGGCCTGCGGCAACGGCTTCAGGACTCGCGTGGGCCTGCCTTCGCTCGTCAAGACGTACAGGTGCGGGATAGTCCGCTCGCCCGCAGGAGTGGGATAATTATCGCCAATTTAGCTTTATTCACACACGACCAGGTTTTCTGTGCAGTTAAAATGTGAGGCTACTTCGAGGAACACAGGGATCCGGGAATTCGCATCAATCGGAGAGGTTCAGTCGGAGAGGTGATGTTGGCAATCAAAGGAAGCAGCGGCGCTTGGGCCGGACGCGTCACGGCGAGATGGCACAATGGTCAAAATGGGCGCGACCGGCGACAGAATCGCAGCCAACGAGGAGAACGCGCCGCGGAGGACAACCGACGGAAGGATGGAGCGACGCGGTCGGTCCGCGCGCAGGCGTGAGATGGATGGGGCCATAGCACTGGGCCATTCGCGATGGCGACGGTCGTGGATAGGCGACGGCTGCCGACGACGGCGATCGTCTCATCCTTTTCGTCCGTCGTGCTTCTCCCAGGATTCGGGAGAGCGATCGTGCGGAAGGAGGAGAGACGGGGGGGTCGTCGCCGCCGTCGTCGATGCGAGGATTCCGCGAGTTCACGTGGCTCGGGCGGGATCGCTTCCTGGCCGTGAGCCAGGGCTCCTCCCTGTGCCGCTCCGTCGTGACGCTGCTCAGGGGCTCCCCGCGCGAGGAAGGCGGCGAGGAACCCGCCGAGGAGCCGCTCACAGCCGCCGGGTGAACTCGCCAGTTTCAATTTGTATCGCGTCTAAAGCTGCATCGAGTCAAAATCAGCATGGAGTTTAAATCTTTCTAGTCTAAATCTGTATAGTCTTTATCTGTATGGAGTCTAAATCTTTGTAGTTTTCGCGAATTTACTGATAATTTTTGTTTCTATTTGGGGCGAATAGTCTTGGCAGAGGAAGACGGAACAAACTAAACGTTGTAAATTTCGATTGAAAGTTTTCGTGACTGCAGGGATTCATCTTTTTGGTTCTTTCGGTAAAATAACGTAGATAGGTTCAAAGAAAAGCGTTCGAACGCTTGTGTTGCGATCGAAACGTCGTAGTTTTTTTGTTATTTTCTTTGATTCTATCTTCGTGACTTTACCGAAAGACCCAAACAATAAGACGGTGGGAATTTAAATCGACGGATCTCATCCGTGGATGTGTCATGCAATGTACGGCGTTTGCTATGCAACGTTGCGGACAGCAGAGGGAAGTTCGGCCACATCCGTCGTTGGACGGTACTGCTATGCTCCCGCCTCTCCGCTCTCCTCCCAGACCGCGCTGACCAGCGTGGTGAAGTATGGTCAAAGACTTTTATTATTTCCAAGAAGATAAACGTTGTAAATCACACGGGAAAAAAAACATTTCTCTGTCTTGCAGCTCGGCGCTGGAGCTGCACGGGCGGGTGCTGAGCGTGACGCTCGTCCCTGGCGGCGACTGCGCTCTGCTGCAGCTCTCCAACGGGGAGCTCCTGCGCTGCTGCCACGGTGAGCGAGTGAGCGCCAAGTTCCGTTCGCGAGCGCTAAGTTACGATAATAATTGACGTTTATCCGAGGATATGAGTGCGCCGTGCACGAAGAAAGGAAATATAAATAGGCCACTGGTCATGCATGTGTAATGACGACTTGACACACTTATCTTGAGATGGAACTTTATTGAAGACGCGTTCACTTGACATCAGGCGGAGATCCCCACTGCAACAGCCCCGAGTCTCCCGCACATCTCCCTTTTATATACCTACACGAAGCCACGCCCCCCTTCTCGATCATTCTCGCTGACTCTGGACGCTTGCTCCACCGGCAGACTCCACCGTACTCTTCCGTCACCTGACCACGTTCCCTTCTCCAACATTCCCGCACTCACAACTGAGACCCCTGTCATTACCTCCCGTGGCCACTAGTGCATTCGCACTGCAGGCTAACTCCCCTGTCATTACCTCCCGTGGACACTAGTCCATTCGCACTGCAGGCTGACTCCCCTGTCATTACCTCCCGTGGCCACTAGTCCACTCACACTGCAGGCTGACTCCCCTGTCATTACCTCCCGTAGCCACCAGTCCACTCACACTGCAGGCTGACTCCCCTGTCATTACCTCCCGTGGCCACCAGTCCACTCACACTGCAGGCTGACTCCCCTGTCATTACCTCCCGTGGCCACTAGTCCCCTCGCACTGCATGCAGGCTCTATTGTCATTACACATTGGAAGTTTAGGCCAGGGGAAACAGGTGAGTCTTTAGAGAACACCGAAACAAGGTGAGTGACCTCGCCTGTCTGACCACAGGTGGCAGGGCATTACGAGCGCCACACCCACGAGGCTAAAATCCCATTTGCGACGCAATCCCCCCCCTCGTCCCCACCCCCTGACACAACCCCCCAATCCAATTGGCCGGTGGCATTTGTGACTGGGATTCGAATCCGGGTGCGACGGTGACGACGTCACCCCGGGCGCGCACGCGCGCGACCGAGATGCCCGTTTTTTGAGCTGAGCGGACCTAGAGAGCGTCGCCGTGTCCGCCCACAGCCGTTGAGCCGCTGAGCGTGGAGGCGTGGACCGACGCGCGGGGCCGTCCCGTGTCGTTCCCGGTGCCCTGCGTGCACGTGGAGGTGTGCACCATGGCGGGGCAGGTGAGTGGCGGCGTGCCGGACCGGGGAATGCGCACCGAGTACAAAGACAAAGATCCCACCGTGTAGCCTGTAACAGACTGTTGGGGCAAGTGCAGTTAGCAAGCAGCACCTATGAAGGCCGGCCGTGGCACACAAGGACACGAGTGCCCAGCGCCACGCCCGGCCGCATTTGTCTGTCCTTGTGGCAATGTTAACGAATCACATGGGATACGCGTTTGAGGCTGAGTTGACCTACAGGAGGACCAGGGCAGGTGTTGGCCATGAGCGGACCGCGGGGTTTGTAGCTCGCTGACCGCTGCATTACCGCACTCGGTGTAGAACTGTTCACCCACGATTCGATGGCTTTTCAAATCTAGTTTTTGTCAAGTGGCTGTGTGCTCCAATAAGCTTTGGGGCAGCGTTCAATCCCCCGTTTACAGCCGTTGAGCCAGTGGTGGAAACTCCACTTGGCAGGACCCTCCTGCAAAAAGAGTCATGGGACTCCGATTTAAATGCGCATCATTGCTGTACCTCATTTTTACTTTGTTTAGCTTTGTCAATTTGGTGACCCCAGGCCATTCTTTTCTGCGGCCGTCTGGAACGCTCTTCCTTTCGATATTAGGAATTCACTGGAGCAATGCACTTTAAAATCTATATTGAAAACTCATTTCTTGAGAACTGCTTTTGTGTTTAGTTTGTTGTCCACCCCCACTGCACCTCCGATTAGCACGGTTGGCTACGTACAGTGCGAAAGAAATTCAACATACGAACGAGACTATCTCTTGGTTCCTTGAGCTCTCCCCTGTTCACACAAAGTCAACTGGGGCGATGCTCTCCCGTGTAAACGAGCAGAAATCGTAATAATCATGTCACTGTCCCCTTCGCAGGAAGTTGCCCTGGGACTTACTGAGCGGGCAAGGCTGTTCGCCAACGACATCGAGGTAAGATTAATTTGCACATCCTTGTCAGTGCGTTAGTAATCATGATGATCATCATTGTCATCTGCCCGGCCTCTCCATGCCATTGCCACTCTTCATCGTGCTGTGATGATGCCACGCTCTAGCTCACGTATAGGCTAGGGCGCTACGGTGGCGACGACGGTGATGCCGATGGTAATGACGGCGGTGACGACGACGGCTCGCCGTGCCGCGTGGCCGCTGGCCTTAACCGCGCCGCCGTGCCTGGGGCCCTGCGCGTTCGGCAGGTGGCGTCCGACTGCACGTCGTTCTGCGTCCACCCGGAGCTGCTGCTGTTCACCACGCGCCTCCACACGCTGCGCTGCGTGAGCCGCCTCGCCCCCGTCGCAGGTGAAGCTTCGCGCGCTGTGCCGTGCGCACCCGCGCGCCGTCACGGTAGCGCAGGGGTTGTCAGCGCGTTCACTTTTGCCCTCTGTTCACCTTGGATCAAGGGAAAGCTGTGGCCCTCTAATTTCTTGCTCGTGCCACTGCTGGCTGATGGTCCTCCACGAGCGTGAGCCTCTGCTGGGCTGAGCTGCCACTCAAAGCAACTCTAGAGGGCCCCTCTGAAGAGTGTTTTTAGCATATTCTGCCACGCCGGCCAGACGTCCTGCGAGACGTGAGAGTCACCCACATTTTACCCCACTTGACGGGAGCTGCCGTTGGACTAGCTGTGGTGTACTATGAAAGTACCGCCTCGTTGACAGAGGCTAGCGGATTAAATAAACTGAAGTTTTACACCGCAGCCTTCAGAGCGCAGCAGCATCACACTATAATCTTCGCTACTTAAGGTCCCGTGATGAACATTGTCCATATCAATGGAGGGAGGCACGCGGAAAGTGACAAACACAGCCCGGGCCAGAAGCCTCAGCCTAGCCTGACACCGAAGCTCGGACTCCTCTCGCACCCGCGTCTCGTGGCGACCGTCCGGCGTGCTAATCGTCGCGCCACGGCACCATCCCTGCCCCCTTGCGTGGTGTCGCTTGCCCTCATGTCCACCGTGTGCCCGCAGCCCTGGCCGGGCTGCCCTCAGGAGGCGATCTGCCGGGAGACGAGACGGTGCGGCGCGTGGAGCGGGGCTCGCGCATCGTCGCCCTGGTCCCCTCCGACTGCAGGCTCGTGCTGCAGGTCTCGGCTGACGCCTCCGTGACCCCCTGACCCCGGCCCTGCTTGGCCCCAGTTACACGGTTGCAGCGGTCAGACTTGTAGCTCGTAGTGCCGACAACGTGGTTTTTTTAACGCGTTGCGTTTGTTCATGCGTCGTGAACTATGACGGAGATTCAACAAATACATCATACCTGTTAATTAAATTATTGTGGGTCGATTGAGCTTACTTCACCATTTAGGTCAGTGCGAGTCGGCGAAGGGGGCACCCATGACCGGTTCAGGCATCGCTCGCCACTGGTGTTAGCCGTGCAATTGAACTCTGGTGGCTGTGTTCACAGTGCAGTAGACTTGTCCGTCACGCCACCCAGCGATTTAACAAACACACGTATCGACACGGCAACCCTAAAGTCACACAGCAACATTAAAATTACTAAACCCTCGTAACAATAACGCCACATTCGTCACGAGCGCCGCGTTATAACAGAAACACTCTGTATCAAGACACCCCTGGGCATGCACACTCCCCGCCTCCACCGGCCCGCACCGATCAGTGTGGTGAAGTATGATCAAAATGACCCCCACGACTCTCATGGCATCTGGATGCCTGCATATTTGGAGTTTGCATTTTCTCCGCGTGGTCGTGTGGATTTTTCTCTGGGCCCTGCGATTTTCGCTTCCACATTTGGCTGCTATGCATTTCCACACGATGAGTCTCTTCGTTGAGCTATCTTTTGTGGCCAGGTCGCTTCTGAAAAAGAACTAAGTAGCTCTCTGTGGGCCCTGCCTGGTAAAAAAAAAAATTGCTTCGAACCCAGCTCTCTACAGCGGCGCTGGCTCAGCACTGTTGACCCCTGACCTCACATGAGCTGTATATCTTAAGGGACTGGCATCGATCGCCACTCACTGCGTGCGCGTGCGTGCGTCTGGCAGATGCCGCGGGGGAATCTGGAGACGATTCAGCCCAGGGCTCTGCTCTTGTCGCAGGTGCGCAAGTGGCTGAACAGGTGAGACGTTTACTTGTTGAGGCCTCTGTCGTTTCATCGACCCGATCCTGCTCTTTCTCTCCCGATTGCGTTTCAATTGCGCCGCTACCAGCATCCCGCAGGCCAGGTACTGGGCTCCCCTTGGGTCGCACAGGGACGGCTGCTACTGGGGGTGCCCATCGGAATGTTTTGAGATATAAAGCGCTCTGAGACGAGACACGCCGGCGTATGGGAGGGCGCTACGCCAAAAACAAATAAATATTATTGACTTTGCGGCGTTGATCCCCGGCAGCCTGAAGTTCAAGGAAGCTTTCGAGTGCATGAAAAAGCAGAGGATAAACCTGAATCTTCTCTACGATCACAACCCCAAGGTGAGTGTCGTCGTGCTTGCCGAGCGTGCGGCGCGCGCTCCTCTGCGTCGCTCGCGCACCGCTCAGCCGTGTTTCCCACCTTCGCAGGTGTTCATGGACAACATTGGGGAATTTCTGGCGCAAGTGCAGTCCGCCGGCAACGTCAACTTGTTCCTCACCGAGCTCAGGTGAGCGGCAGCCGCCGCCGGGGCCTCGCGTCCGTCTCGCCGTGACGTCGCTCGGCTCGGCGCGCCCCCGCGTTGTCGTGCCCGGGGGGGGGGGGGGGG
>CM025614.2:3244696-3262165 GCA_014621495.2 Entosphenus tridentatus
GCGCTAGCGAGAGCGAGTGCGCTAGCGAGTGCGAGTGCGCTAGCGAGTGCGAGTGCGCTAGCGAGTGCGCTAGCGAGCGCGAGCATCTTGCAACGAACTCGTGCAGAAAGCCCCCTTTAGCCGTCTCCTGTGACCCACGCCCTCTGATTGGCACAGATGGCTACGTACGGTGCGAAAGAAGTTCAACATACATATATAGGCTCGCTTCTTTATTTATGACTGAAACAAAGGAAAGGCTTCATCTTCTTGGTTCTTTCGGTAAAGTCACGTGACTTTACCGAAATAACCAAGAAGATGAATCCCTGCAGTCACGAAAGCTTTAAATCGAAAAATAAAGGAAAGGCTTCTTCACAATTTTCACATCGTCTGATGAAGCTAGTTGTAATCGCCAGCGTACTAAAATTGTACATTTTGGGAGTTTATTATCCAACACACCGGTGTGCTGAAGTAGTAACTAATTGGCATGTTTTCTTTACAACGACTGACCTTACTAATTGGCCGTGTTGGGTGGTGGCGGGTCAACGACATGTTAATGTTTACGCGATACATACGTACATTTGCCGAAATGTACGTATGTCGTGAGGCAGTCTCATAGTAGCGTGTGTGGAAAGGTGTGCCCCCACCCGCCCCACCTCGCCACTGGAATAAAAAAATAGTAATAATCGTGGTTGTTCAACATGGGCCCAGAGGTCGACAGCACCCAGTAGCTCGCCATCCGTGTAACGGCTGAATAGGCCACTGGAAGGACTTGCATTAAGGTTAGAGGTGGCTGGGTGCGTCACGGGTAATAGTTTCATAGACTTACATATATACGCACAGACATAAATACTCATACAATTACATAGATACTCATAGACTTACATAGATACTAATAGACTTACATAGATACTCATTGATTTACATAGATACCCACAGACTTACATAAATACTCATAGACTTAGATAGATACTCATAGACTTGCATAGATACTAATAGACTTACGTAGATACTCATTGATTTACATAGATACCCACAGACTTACATAGACATTCATAAACTTACATAGAAACCCACAGACTTACAAAGAGCCCCATAGACTTACATAGAGACCCATAGGCTCGTGTATAATTATTAGACGCCTAATGGTGGTGGTGATGACGATGATGACGATAATGGGGGACGGTGGTGTTGGTGGTGGATAAGTGAAAGTGCTGCTGCTGATCCTGCGTGCCTGGTCCCTCTAGCCGAGGTGGGGCCCCTGCTGAGGATGCTGCTGCTCTTTGATTGGGAGGCGGAGGGCCAGGAGCTCCAGGCCGAGCTGAGTTCCCTTCTGCTACGGGTCGAGAGGGCCCTTCCTGAAGTGTGGCCTCCGACGGCCGCGTCAGCCGCTCCGGTACGGCCACAGCGGCCGCGCGAAGACATCGCAGCGGCGTAGACGAATTTCGCTTTTTCACTTGTTTTCATTCCCCACGTCATTCCCCAGAGGTCATTTGAAGGGATCTCTGAGGCAGCTCTGCGATATCCGCTTCCATGGGCTGTTCTCTCGCACAGGGGGTCTTCCAATGCTGTGTCAGAGATCGGAATTAATAATTACCATAGTTACGTGTCGTGACACCGATAGCAGTCGGCATGGAACTTTGAGAAAATTGTTAAATTGAAACACATTATTTTCTAAAGGCCACAGTCAAGAATATACAAGACTATTTTATCTTCTTGGTTCTTTCGGTAAAGTCACGTAGAATGGAAATAATACAATAATAAAAATTTTACATATTAAAATAAAATTATTTAATTATGTTTTATTATGGAAATAATAAAATAATAAAGATAAAGCATAATAACATATCATTATTTTATTATGTTTTATTATTTTATTATTTCCATTCTACGTGACTTTACCGAAAGAACCAAGAAGATGAATCCCTGCAGTCACGAAAGCTTTAAATCGAAAAAGACTATTTTAATTTGACCACGTAATACCCACTAAGCTAAATAGCTCGTTTTCAGAAGCGACCTTGCCACAAATGATCGCTCAACAAAGCGCCTTATCATGTGGAAATTTATAGCAGCCGGAGAAAAATCCACACGACCACGGGGAGAACATCCAAACTCCAAAATATACAGGCGTCAGGGTTTGGATTGATCCCACGACCTCCGAGGTAGTTAACATCTCGCCTCCGTTAAACCCATTCTAATGATCCCTTAATTCCATCCGAGGTGGCTAGGTGATTCCGATCCCACCCTGCTAAGGTCCTGGGTTTTAATTGGGGTTCTTAAATGTTGAGTTTCCGCCGCCCATGCTTGAATCGGGTTCTCAGGAGGGCAGCGAATTTTGTGTCCAACCGTCGGCAGCCGCGATTTGATGGCGTATTCCACAATGAAACACGAGTCAACGTGCAGTTGATTCACGGGCTCTGAAAAATGCCCGCAGCATCAGTGTAAACAAAAAAAGAATGATCGAGTCACGCGACCACCGGATTAGGGATCTTGACGAAAGGGAGGCCCCGTATCGGAGGCCAATCGTGACGCCAACACTTTGATATTACAGGGTCCGTTGGCGTACCTACGTGCCGGGAGCCGTAGGAATAAACAGATGCCGTTTGGAACCTCGTCACCCGCTCAGGAAGCCCCTGTGTGCGCGCCGTGGCTGGTGTTGGGGAGCAAGAGCCGAGTCGTGTCGCGGTTGACGAATAAAGACGGTCGCACAGTGTAACCAAGGGAAAACAACGCACGGCGTGCTACCAGAACTTTTGCTTCACCATTTATTGATGACCGCCCACGCCCCGTGTCTTCCATAACGGTCACGGCCAGGAAAGAGCGAGGCCAGAGGGGAAGACGGCCAGACCTGGCGCCAACAATTGCCCAAGTTCTGTGGTCCTACATTGGTGATATTTGGCTAACTCCCATTAGTAAGTGTTTGAACGTAATCTTAAAATTTACATTGAAATTAGTGGAGCCATCAAGGAGGAGTTCTGCAGATGAACGTTGAGAGGTTATCCGCTCGTGCAGATATCGCCATAACCGTCATTGATTTTTGCAGCTTCTGCTACTAACAATGACAGTTGTTCTCAAACCTGTGGTGACCTGCAGGTGTTTGGACCGGACTCAACTGTGAACAGCATTGCAGCGTCTCTGAGTCAGCCCAGGGAAACGAGTCCTGGTCATGAAGGTTCGTATCGCCACGGGCTGGTTTTGCCTTTGGCATGGTGTGTGACTTTTAAAAGTGCGTTTAAGATGCTCGTCGAAAAAAACTAAGTTTTAATTGGCTACGTCGTTAATTTGCTACATTAGCGATAAATTAAATGTGTATGTGCATCGTGTTCCCCTCCTGTTGTGCTCGTAGTGATACATTCATTGTGTTGCTTCTTGCTGATTTTCCCTCAGTTTTGTGCATTTCTTTTTGTTCGTGGTATCGTCTGTCGGTTTGTAACAGTCAGCACTCTAAACTGTAACTAAACTATTTATATTTTACCAGGTAAGGCCCCACTGAGCTTTGTAGCTGTTTTTCAGAAGCAACCTGGCCACAAATGATATCTCAATGAAGTGGCTTATCACGTGGAAATGTATAGCAGCCAAATACTCTAAATGCGTAATGTTGTTTCGAAATGTGGAGGGAAAATCCGGGGAACCCGGAAAAAAATCCACGCGACCAAAGGGAGAGACACGCAAACTCAAAATATACAGATGTCAGGGTTGGGATGGAACCCACGACCTCCTGTATACCGGGCGAGGTAGTTAACATCTCACTACCGTGGCAACCCAGAAGTGGGCCGGATTCAATCACCCGGCATGGCACTTCAAACAATGGGACAATTTTGTTGAATCCAACACCACCCCTGCCCACCCAGCACAGCAAGGTGGCTCACTACAGTTGATTGGTAGGTCGTGTGTGGTGGAGCAAAATGTGGGTACTCCCAGTCAGTGTGGAAGAGTAGGCCAACTACCCTCAGAGGGGGCTCTCCAGTGCTCATGATTGATGAGGCCTTTCCCCCAACAGTGGCAGGAGCAAGTCAATTGCAGTCCTCCACCTTTACCTTAGTCAGTTTGTAGTTTTTACTTTCAATCGACGATCGTGATTTAATTTTGACAGTGCCCCTTTTATATCATGGAGGCATCTCAGAGGGCTTAACATAAAAAAACAAAGACAAAGATTCCCCGTGTAGCCTGTAACAGACTGTTGGGGCAAGTGCTGTTAGCGAGCACCGATGAAGGCCGGCACGGCACACGAGGGGGTCAGTGGCCAACACCACGCCCGGCCATCTTTGTCTGCGCAATGGCGATGTTTACACACCACACCAGGTACTCATTTGAGGCTGAGTCAACCTAGGGAAGGCCCAGAACCAGTTCAGATAATGGCCACTGGTGTTGGCAGTGAGCGGCAATCGAACTCGCGTCGCCGGGTTCGTAGCGCGGCGTGGCGCTAACCGCTGCACCACCGCTCCCCACTTAACATCTCATCTCGCACACATTTGAAAGGGGGCACGCCCACCAGTGGCGGCACCCCCCCATCTCTGTGGGGCCGCCGCTCACGTTGGGAGTCGCGTCCAACGCCGCCGCTCTCCTTTCGCAGACGACGAATCTCTCACCGCTCCGCGGCTCAGCAGGAGCACCGAGTGGAAGCTGCGTTCGCTGGACCCGGCGAGCGTTTGACGCGGATCGACCCAGCCACCCGTATCCTCAGTGGAATCCTCAGTGGAGGTCGCCACGAGCGTGAAGCGTGCTTTTTCTGTTTTGGATTTTTCTCCCAACGCTATCGCGATCGCGCCGTCGCGCCACGAGACGCGGAGTAAAATGGGAAACTCGCAGAGCAGTGGGCCACACACCATCCACAGAAGCGGATATCGCAGAGCTACATCTGAGGTCCCCTAGCGTGACTCACTCCTTATTTATGTAGTGCACTTTGCGTCAGTTAAAGGCCTCTCAGTTCTTTACACACTGCTGAGTGCACTTTCCCACACTAATCCTCAAAGCTGGAATTTATCCAAATATAAGTGTAAATGTAATATTATGAGTTGTTTACGCAGTCGTTTGCGGGCGGATTTCCTGGATTCGAACTTAGGCTCTCGGTCGGCCGCCTTGTGGGGGGAATCGCTGTGAAGCGCGCTGTGCGCCGTCGCTCAGCTGCGTCCATCGTCGTGTGAATCGCAACGCGAGTGTTGGGAGTTCTGCCAAACGGTGAAGCTCATGCGTGTGTACGTACGTATATGTTGAACTTCTCTCGCCACCGTACGTAGCCACCTGTGCCGATCGGAGGTGGCGGCGGGGGGGGGAAGGACAACAAACTAAAGAACACAAAAAGCAGTTCTAAAGATCTTCGTTTTCAATCGAGACTTAAAAGTGCATAGCTCCGGCGGCTTCCTAATATCGGAAGGAAGAGTGTTCCAGACGGCCGCTGAAGCACATCTGAAAGCGCCATGCGATGCGGTGACCACCACCGTCTTTGTTCGATGGCCAACAGCCAACAGCGGTTGTGAAACGTTTCACCCAGCCCACCACTCGGAGATTGAAGGCATTGTCAAAATTTGTCGACTGTCTTTTTGGTCTTATTTCTACCGTCAGGTTCATATCGTTTCTCTTTTTTTTTTACCGTCTGCCCCGTTTGTACAGTTTCGTTTGCCCGATTAGCCCGAATGAGCGTATGATTTGCATGTATGTTATGAACGCAAATGACTTATTATCACATGCATGATTCGATGCATGCATTGCGACCGAAAGAATCGGTTTTGCTTGCGTGAATCGAAGCGTCGTGACGGGCCTACCGTACTCGTAATGTATTTTAAAAGAGTTTGATCAATGTCTCCGGCCAAATCGCTGGAATATTTAGCAAGGTTTGAGCCCGGTTAGTTTGTGCATGGGCAACCACCTCAGGGCTTGCCAGGTGTTGTAGGCATGAAGTTGTGATGTTTGGCCAGAAGATTGAACAATCGCCCATTCATATTTTCGCTGGGTACTCCCGAATGCCTCCCACAAACCAGACACTCTAAACTAAACTGTTTTATTTTACCAGGTAAGGCCCACTGAGGTGACCTGATCACACGTGCGAGCTCATAGAAGTGGCTTATCATCATCAAACGTGGGAATGTATTGTAGCCAAATCGTCAAAACACATGCTTCTAAATGTGGAGGGCACAACGAGAAGACCCATGAAAAATCCATGCAACCATCACGAAGAGAGAGAGGGAGAGAGATCACGTGGACTCCAAATATTACAACAGGCATCATCAGGGTTGGGATCAAACCCACGACCACCTGCGTACCAGGCGAGGGACGCAACATCTCGCCACTGGTGGCACCCAATGTAGCAGGACTCTCCTGAATACAAGTCTTGAGAGACTCATAATGGCATTACTCTGCCTAAAATACTGTACCTCATGAAATGCATGAAAATGTCCCAGCCTAGTAAAATATATAATCAATGTACGTTGAAAAAGAGGGCTTAGTTCATGATCTGAACACATTTTTACTGTCTACACAAAAAAAAAACATTGCAGCAACACTATCAAACATCACAATTACAGAAAATATCGATTATACAATTCACCTTTTCACCCAAAATAAGTGCCGTTAGGGGTTGAGACCAGTGGTGCAGTGGTTAGCGCACTCCGCTTTAAACCCGGCGATCAAAGTTTGATTGTGGGCCAGGGCTAACACCAGTTGGCGAGTGACGTCTGAACCGGCCCTGGGTCACAGTCTTCACCAGCACGCACCGACACTAGCGTGGTGAAGTATGGTCAAATAACCCCGATGACCTACAGCGTTGGGAGGCCTTGTCCCGTGGTGGATTGATAAAGGGCTGAACGTACGCATATTTAAGTGCCCTGTCATTTGTCCGATTTATCAGAAACCCAGTGACCGTTATGTATGTAAAACTTATTTCGCGCCGTACGTAGGCACACATTGCAAATTAATTATAACAGATTGAGGTTAAGTTGAAATGGTGTTCTAAAAGGGTTAGGAAGCTAAATTGTTGGTATAACCATTGTTAAGTCTCTGCTTAAGACCGCAACGATCTGAAAACCAACTTTTTGAATTCTGCCCCCACAAACTCGCATGGCTTGGAGGAGGTTAGATGGGTTTCACCCCGGAGGACAGGGCCAGCCTGAAGCTCGCTTGCGTATCTCGTGCTCAACAATCGCAAAAATTAATTACGATTTCCACCAATCATTGGTGAATCGAGAAATTTGTCTCCCGTGGCTTTTGACGCTGAAGCTGATAGAAAGTCGGCAAGGTCCAAGTCCGCTCGATTCCGAGTTAGCTGCTGTATCTGCTGGATTGAGCAATGAATGTACTTTGTGTAGTGTTTAACTCCGAGTTAAGCTTATTGACAACTGATTTAACCGTGGACGATATTGGAATTCACAGAGAGGCTATAAGCTGCGTCCCGTCTCGCTTTCAAAACTGTGCCACAGTTACCGGCTCCTTGCAGTTGCCAATTTAGCGGTGTATGCGCAGTATAGAGAATGTATGTCATCTGTTCTTATAAATAAACACAAATATCATTCCTGCTCCCTTTGTGTCTTTTTGTTTATGTAAAAACAGTCTCTACGGTACGTCTGCATACGATTCGGAGTGCAGTGCGCTAACCACTTCGCCACCGCACTCCCCTTTCAGATACTTTTTCTCAGCGGTTTCAAATCTGTGGTAGAAGCAGACGTCACGATTTACAGGAGGGTAATATTGAGGGTTTACAGCGATCTTCAAGGTGCAGAGGAGTTGGGTTCCACTGGTCTATGTATTTATGTACCCCCTTGCAGCCACTAGTGGCCGCTACTTTCATCACATTGGAAAAACTTAAATATTGACAGGAGCTGTGGTGCAGAATGACCCCGAGATAACACATTCCTGCGGAGGGAGCTGGTAGTAACGTTGGGTTGCTCGGTCAATGGCCAGCGTCAACGGCGGCGTGGTGTATTCCGCAAATATGCCCGACTGTGAGGGCGGGCACAAGCCGGCGTTAGTAGGTTAAACGTTGAGTTTTATAAGGGGACCACGGGGTGACCAGCCCCTCCCCACCCAGCCCCACCCCGCCCCACCCCTCCCATTTTTGGATGCACGATGGACGGACGGACACAATAATCCCCTGTGGGCTGGTGTAACCAGGAGGTTCCTACCAGTATAAATGCTCTCCTATATCCACTGGTCGTCTTTTGGCGTTCTCTGGTCTGGCACTGGTGAGACTAGGCCATAAAGAAGGCCATCTCTGGTGTAGACCAATCCGTTTCAAAGACTGCATATATGACACTGTGGAACATTTATTTATGTTTGTTCCTGGGTAGTGTTGTTTCATAATTGCCTCAAAAGTACAGAAAATGGCTATTATTCCCCACAAACTTTGCTTTTGTGACCAGGACAGTGATATTTAGACATTTGCCTATTTTCCCGAACATTCCAGATAGATTCAGTGCTGAGTAAACTTGGAGTAACTTCTAGAACATTCGAGAACTTTCCAGTAATATAAATAGTAGTATTAATACAGGGGCCTTAAGCCGACCAATTCAATTTAGTTCCAGCTGCCTAAGTGGATACGAATCTGCATTTTTCTGAGATGGCATCAAGAGGGTGCAAGCATCCGGCAGATGCATTTTGCTATGTCTGCGGTCAATTTATCAAGACGAGCGAAAAAGTACTCTGTGGAAGCATCTGCTAAAATGTGTGAGGCCTACAAGGCATATTTCGGTATGCCTGTCGGGGATCAAGACAAACCCTGGGCACCTCATTAGCTGCGAGCAATGCAAAAAAACTGGAAGATAAAATGGACAATTGTTGCTAAGAATTTAATGTTTTAAAATTTGTAAAAAATATATTACTGTAAAAGTTTATTTTAAAATGTTTAACAATTTTAATGTTATTGAAAATATATATGAAATTTTTTGCGATAATCTCTTACACATAAGTTATGGGTGAAATAAATGTATTTTTGTAGGCTGGTACAGAGGGGAAATGAGAGCCATGAAGTTCACTATCCCAAGAATTTGTCGGGAACCCACTGACCACTCAAGCAACTGTTACTTCTGCATGGAGGACTCTTCCAAACGCCTGGACTGGCAAGAATGCACCTGCTATCACGTATCTGGACCTTCCTTCATCCATCGCCCCGGTGCTACACTGCCATG
This sequence comes from Entosphenus tridentatus, assembly GCA_014621495.2. Classification (NCBI taxonomy): domain Eukaryota; kingdom Metazoa; phylum Chordata; class Hyperoartia; order Petromyzontiformes; family Petromyzontidae; genus Entosphenus; species Entosphenus tridentatus. The sequence continues at coordinate 3,253,789 of CM025614.2, forward strand.
AGCTCCCCTACCCACTCCTCCAGAGATAGCAGCCATCTTTAGAAGAGAGCAGCAAGTCAGAGAGCGAGGAAGACGTTGTAGATCCAGATGACAATTTCAGAGGTGGAGCTGAGGAGCGAAACCCATACTACCCCAACCAAAAAGACCTCGTCACAAATGTCTGCCCCCCCCCACCCCTAGGTGCGTGACGTCATTTATGGACGGCCCCTAGGGGCATACTTAAGCGTGGGGGGTTTGAGTCTCACCCCGGTTACAAAGCTTACCTCTACTAAGACATGCAGTCGGGGAGGGGGTGAATTCTGTGACATTTTTGGTTTAAAGTTTGGTGTTTTGATCAAGAGCGCCCCTGGTGGCTATGTAGCGGCATTTAAGGTGGAATTTTCCGCTTGTGGGAGCAAAATGTAAACGCGGATTTGCCTCGAAGTGCGGTGTTGAGCCCACTTTTACTAGTTAAAAAGAGTGGGGGGGGGTGAGAAAATAGCGCCCCTAGTGGTACCACGGTATTATTAATTTGCTATTAATTAACCTAAACAAAAAAAACGAATTGGTCTGTAATAAGGTCGGCACCGATAAGGGGTTGACAGGTATGTGATCCAATGCGAACGAAATGTAAGAACGTGTTGCTCCAAGGGATTTGGCAAACAGCCACGTGGATTAATTCACGTCGCACCTCCTTGGCTCTTTTGAAGTCCCTCTTCCGACGGCACTTGGGGTGTAACCATCAACCGCATGTGAACATCACCAAGCGGGTCGATGGGCACGTCTCCCTTCCTGAATGGAAAACTGAAGAGGGCCCACAAATTGTGGAACCATAACCCCCCCCACCCACCCACACTGTAGTCTGTGGTCCTTCAACGGAGGAACAGCAACACTACAATGAACTCTCTCCTGAAACTCCTCTTCGTGTCGATAGCTTTGGTTCACGTGCCGTTGTTTTGCCCCCTCGGCTGTTTGGGTTCGCTGGCTCAGCAGATTATATTTGTGGGTCTCTGTACATGTGTAATGACGACTTGACACACTTCTCTTGAGATGGCAATTCATTGAAGACACGTTCACTTGACATCAGGCGGAGACCCCCACTGCAACAGCCCCGAGTCTCCAGCGCATCTCCCTTTTATACCGACACGAGGCCACGCCCCCCTTCTCGATCATTCTCGACGACTCTGGATGCTCGCTCCACCGGCAGACTCCACCGTCCTCTTCCGTCACCTGACCACTCTCCCTTCTCGAACATTCCCATAGCCACCAGTCCCGACGCGATCACAACTGACTCCCCTGTCATTACCTCCCCTGGCCACTAGTGCATTCGCACTTCAGGCTGACTCCCCTGTCATTACCTCCCGTGGCCACTAGTCCACTCACACTGCAGGCCGACTCCCCTGCCATTACCTCCTGTGGCCACTAGTCTACTCACACAGTAGGCTGACTCCCTTGTCATTACCTCCCCTGGCCACTAGTCTATTCGCACTGCAGGCTGACTCCCCTGTCATTACCTCCCCTGGCCACTAGTGCATTCGCACTGCAGGCTGACTCCCCTGTCATTACCTCCCATGGCCACTAGTCCACTCACACCTCACGCAGGCTCTATTGTCATCACACATGCCCGGCCGGGAAAAAAAACCCCCCCGGGGGGGGGGGGGGGGAATTTTTAAGGGCAGTGACAAACCCAGTGCACTGTTTTCTAGTACTTTATATATTTTTTACTAGAGTTCAGTAACAAAGTAAACACTTAACGCGACGAGGAGAGCAAATCTAACGCTGTGTGCGGCGAGAAGGAACAGACCACGTGTACACTTACAATGTATTTACAAACGTTCAACTAATTTCCGAATGCGTTCGCAAAACTTGGAGTAAAAAACAATGCAACTCGAAAAAAAAAACAAAGCGACGATGATGATATTGCTACTGAATCGTATGAATGCATGAAAAAATAGATTTCTAAGGCAAGTATTTTTTTACCAAAAATCCACAATGATTGGTTTTGTATGTAGGTGTAAGTAAAAATAGCTTAAGTGAAATTACTTTTGAACAGAATAATAATGTGCTGTACGTATGTGTAAATTGGTCAAATAGGAACATTCATATTCGGATAAAAACTGAAGATAATATTAAGATCGTATTTTTGTTTAACAACAGTGAAAGAAAGCAAATGTGCTACTTTTCTTACCAAATGCAGATATAATTATGACCGTCAACTACACTTGGCAGATGCGCTGTCTCTTACACAAATGTTAACACATACCATATTGTTTACTATTTAAGCTCTTCAAGAATAATAAACTCTACGTTTCGGTTACACTTGTAATAGTGTTCCTAACAATACAACATCACGAATGAGTGTGTTTTAAAAAATATATAATGTACGACGCACGAATCTAAAAAGAGAGACTCACCACAATCATCATTAACACTGTCCCGTGAGATACAACGTAGATAACAGTTCAACATTTCAGGCAATGTGGCGAGAGATGACACGGCGCATTTTTTAGTTCACTTTACACTGGTGCCTCAATAACGTTGCACGAAGCCGACAAGAATAATTGTGTACAGATAGATCACGTGTAACCGTAAAAATAACCCCCCCTCCCTTCCAATACGTCATCATGTGCAACAGTGACGCCTACGAGCACCTCGTGCCCTCTTTTAGCCCCGCCCCCCTCCCGATACGTTCCATTCATTGGCTACCACATTCTGATAAGCTCCCCCCCCCTCTCCTCCCCCCTTAACTTGTATTTAAGGGCTTGCATCTTGAATCCCTGCCTCACTTAATGCAGCAAATCTGGCTGTGACGGTGCCACCTGATGACGGAGATTTGTGTTGCCTCCGAAACGTCGTGATTTTTATTTTATTTTTATTAATTTTAATTTCATTTTTTACCTCCGTGACTTTACCGAAAGAACTAAGAGTATGAGTATCTGAAGTCATTTCATTGATTGGGAATCAAGTCAAAATTCACGTCAACGTACTTGTTTTAAGGCACCAAGTGTAAACGGACCACGTCCAACTACAAGTCATTATTTATGCTCGCTCTCTCTCGAGTTTGAAGCCTGTTTCGAATATTCTTCTGCGATTAATGAAGCAGTGTTAAAGACACGTGGTGAGATTTTGATTTGTGCTTAAGCACCAATGCCAACGCAGTCTTGCAATCGTCAATTAGAATCCCAGTAACCGTGCAACGTTAGCCCAAGGTCGGCACGTGGTTGACACTGTTGGGCTGACGTCTGCTCAACGTCGGCCCAACGTTCCACATTTACCGGGACTGTGCGTGCATATTAAAGTGTGCGTATCCGATTACGGATAATCAAACTTAATCCGATATAATATAAATCGTCATCCATCCACTGGATGGCCGGATAGCTCTTGAATGGTGTTCTCAGGTTGTACCCCGTGTTGTTCGGTATTGGTGACCGACGTTTCGCTCCTGGGAGCCGAACAACGCGCAAATACACAACCCAAAGACACATCGGAGAGCTGGTACAGGAGCACACGTGCGCAAATCTGCGCAGGAGTACTCTGGAACACCGATCATGCGACGCACTCAAAGGAGCTCCGCGAGTATCATCGTCCACACTCCATCCGTAGAAAGAAAGCGGCAGCTCACACGGCAGTTCTCTCCATACCAGGCAGTATCTCTGTTCACTATTTAAATGGGGCTTGGCCCCCACTTCTTTTGAAACACAACACGACACGACTCGAGACGACACTGCAACACCGTGAACGCAAACCGGTCGAACTCCCAAGCGGCTGCGGCAGTTTGGGCAACAAAATCGAACACGGCTCACAATCGTGAAACTCCCCAACCACCACCGTGAGGTGGCCACGAGATGGCAGCACGGCTCGTGGGTTCGTATTTTTAATGTTTTCATTTCTCGTGTGTGTGTACTTTCTCAAGAGTACTCCGGGTTCATCGCACATGCAGACCATCAGTGGCGAATGACACATGAACCGGTCCTTCAAGGGATTTAGTCACACTCGGGATGCTGCATTCTTCCACATGCTCTGCTGGAGAGATCTGGCCCCCACCTCCCCCCACCACCTTCACCAGTGTGGTGAAGTACAGTCAAACAACCCTTCGACGACACAGCATGGAGAAGCATTCATCCAGCAGGGCATTGCCAAAAGGCTCGTAAACTATTACTAGTTAGCCTCGGCGCACGAAAGTCACGCTTCTATGACCTTAAACCAAGGGGGAAGTTCAACTTCTGTGCGTCATGTCGCTTGCTCTGTTAGAACCCAGCCCTTCCGCTTTATTTATAGATTTGAAGCTTTCGTGACTGCAAGGATTCATATTCTTAGGTTTTTTTCGGTAAAGTCACGTAGGTAAAAAGTTTAAATTAATATTTTACTTTTATTAATTTTAATTTTTTACCTACGTGACTTTACCGAAAAAAACCTAAGAATATGCTTCCTCTTTATGCCCCGCTCCCATACTCCTTAGGGGCCACCCTCTTCCTGACTAGACCCCACCCCCTTCCCGACTAGGCCCCACCCCTTCCCGACTAGGCCCCACCCCCTTCCCGACTAGGCCCCACCCCCTTCACGACTAGGCCCCACCCCTTACTTTAGGCCCTGCCTCTTTCTGTGCCTGTGCTGTTACGGCCTTCATACGTGCTCGAACACAGCACTTGCTCCTACAGTCTGTTAAAGCTATATGGGAGATCTTTGTCTCGTCTCTGTCTTGGCGTGGGTTGTGGAAATGGGGAGAATGCACAGGTGGTCGTGCGTGGGTGGCGACAGTAGCGTTCGGGGTGGGGTGTCTTCACTACCTGCCCCCTACTGGACATGTGGAAAATAGATTTATTGCTCATCGGATTCCTCCTCAGTCTAAATAACGATTCGGATTCACCAAGACCAGAATTCATCTTCGAGCAAAATATTTTAAGCTGGTGCCAGACGGCCTGAAACACATCGATTTCAAATGAGGGCTGTTTCATGGAGTAGATTCCATCTTCATTTGGACTTCATTTAAATATTATAAACTATTTCACATTTGTTTCACTGCTACATTCACATTATCAGTTTTTTTCGTTTAGTTTGTTATCCTTCCACCGCACGTCTCATTAGCACAGTTGGCTACTTACGGGTGCGAAATAAGTTCAACAAACATACACATGTCTTTTTTCACACGTTTTGTTGTACTTTTATGATCCAGGTCTCTGTGGATCATTGTCTCAATAGGCCCTCACCTGGATTAAATAAAGGTCACCTTACCGTTCCATCTAGGGTTCGATGGGTGGCGCAGTGATTCGAGGACTGCACGATCAACAAGCGGGTGAGAATCGGACTTCGATTTCCAGCCATGGCTTTACCTTTATTGGTCCTGGACCCCCTCGTTTCACCAATGTACGCTGACCAGCATGGTGAAGTATGGTCAAACAATCCCCATGACTGACACAGCATTGAGACGCTTTCCATCATCACTGGTTTGACATGGGGTTGTACATTATGAACTATGCATCTTAAAAAGGTAAAAGTGCAGCCTTGCAATAGCTTGCTGACTCCACTGCTGGTGGGTGAATCTCCACCAGAGGACCCTCTAGAGAGCCCCTCTAGAGGGTATTTGGCCTACTCTTCCACGCTGGCCAGACATCTTGGAAGGGGTGGTAGCCCCCACACTTTACCCCACCACACGCAACCAGCACAGTTAGTTGACCCGACGATCGACTAACTGCCGTGTGGACAGAAGGCGATTTTAGACAACTCATAGTTTCCACTGCCTTGAGATCCATCACACCACGGGCAGAACAAACCTATTCACCTAACTTCACTTAAGAGGTTTTATCGATCCTCATCACGATTCGGATCGTACGAGCGATTCTCGTCAGCGATAGGCATCCCACGACCGTTTCTTTAGCACCGGCAATACCTACTCCTCCCGAGAACCGCTCCCGCGCGGTGACGCGTCCGTTGGCTGTCGACGACCAACGGCGGCGCCCCGGTTCGTTCCCATCGCGGAGCCGCTTACAGCTTGTGCGTGCCCAGGTGCTCCTTGAGTTTGGGGATGGTGGAGATGTCACGGTGGCACATGTGGCACCGCAGGGGCTTCTTCAGCAGCTCCGCCGTGTCTTCGGGTATCACCACACGCCCGTCCTCCTCCACCATGCGCATCACGACTAAGGGCGGTGGGGGGTAGGGCGTTGGGTATAGCGGGGGGGGCAAACGAAAGGGAGCAATTCAAGTCTGTGGTTTTTTTATATTTTGCGTTTTTCAACTACGGTTAGAATTGTTTATGAGTAACAGGAACTCTGTCTGTTCGTCCGTCCATTACGGTGGTGGAGGCCGTGGGGGAGTGGGGAGCAGGCATGAAAATGCTCGCAACAGTGATGAGATTCGAACAAAACTTTTGCATGAAGTTGCGTTGCTTTTCTGGACATGCCGTAAGTAAAAATCGGCCACATTGACCCAAGCAAGTTTCCTCAAAACGTGGAGACATGAACCAGAAAACGATTGTCTGTATGCAAATGCACTTTTGCCTGAGAGCTGCATTACTTAAATACTTTCGAAGCTAAAAGCATGTTGGAAAACGTCACGTAACCCATGTGTATGCATTATTTCTCCTAACTTGTATTTTTATTTCGGCCTTCCTTGTTTTTTGCCAATCACATTATCCGCGCCATGTCTTAAGACGAAGTGTCAATTCCGAACTGTCACCCCGCGGCTTAAAAAACAGAGTAGTCGATGGCAGGCATGGTGGTTGTTCAATATCACAATAATTTTTGTCACCAGTCATTCAATTATTTCCTGTGTAATTAACAGCACGTACATAATAGGCATTATAGAGTGTAAAGCTGCAATGATCAGGAGACTCATGGCAGGCCTATATTTTTCAGTCAACTATAGTTTAACTATTTTTTGCATTTTATTTGTACAGAAGCATTGAAAAGCACAAAAAACTAAAATATATCCTAATCATTGTCGTATCATGAAGATGAATACCGCAATGCATCGTGAAAACGGTCATCTGGGCAACTCTGCACACAACCCGGCTATCGGCCACCATATAACCAGTGTATACTACACACACACACAAAAGATCCCCCCAATAGCCTTAACAGACTGTTGGGCAAGTGCTGTTAGCGAGCGTCTATGAAGGCCAGAACGGCTCATGAGGGGGTGGGTGGCCAGCACCATGCCTAGCTGCCTTCGTCTCCCCAGTGCCGATGTTTTTACGCACCGCACCAGGTACTCATTTGAGGCCAAGTCGACCTACAGGAGGGCCCAAGACCGGTTCAGATAATCGTCACTGATGTTGGCCGTGAGCAGGAATCGAACTCGGGTCACCAGGTTTGCAGCGCAGCGCGCTAACCGCTACACTACCACTCCCACACACACGACAGTATACTACACACACACACACGTGCCCGCGCTCACTGCAGGGGTGACTCACCCTCCGAGTCGATGAAGTACCCCGTGGTGAAAGAGTTCCAGTGCTTCTTAGTTTTCAACCTCGGCGAGTCGAAGTCCTGGCTGATGACGTGCATGTGAATGCGGCTGGTTTGGGATGAAGGAACGAGACAAATCCACACGCACAAAACATAAGGGGCTGCGGCGGCGGTAGCGGGACACAGGCGCATATAACGATAAAAAACAATGCATTCGTTATCGACTCTGCTTTGTAACAGAAACGTAGTTGGCCGACGTTACGGGGACGTGCAGATTTTAAGCGCCTGTGACGGCCACTCAGTCCTGCACGTCCGATTAGCACGGTTGGCTACGTACAGTAAAAAAGAAGTTCACCATACATATGTAGTGGTATAGCGCCGACTGCTGGCAGAAAAGGGTAACTGCATTGTGCGGCAGTACTCGCGTCAGCAGGCCACGACATATACGAGATGGCGACATCTTGGGGAAAGGTCACAGAAGGGGCCCATCGGGAAGCCCCGGGAACCCGCTAGTAGGTTCCAGAAAGGGGGCGTGGCCAGGGCGGAGCGAGGTCACGCTGGGAGTATAAGAGGGGCCCCCCTGAGCAGGACCTCGTGGCTGTTGCTGGGATCCCCGTCGTGGCTGTTCAAGGTCGTCGTCGTTAACATTTCCTCTTCGTCGTCTCTGTCTTCACCATCCCGGGGTGCTGTTAGTCAGACAGCCTACCAACTATAGTAAAGGAGGTAAAGGAGATGTCTCATAGTGTAAATGCTTACCCCAAGCTCTCAATACTCTGTTTTTGTACGTCTTTGTCGTCATCTGGTCCAACACCAATGGAGACTAGGCTCTAAGAAAAGCTGTCTCGGGTGTGGACCAATCAACTTCAAGGACAGTGCATATCATTATCAGAGTTGTTTCTTTTTGCTTACATTTTGACTGCTTGTGTTGTGGTTATTGCAAACATGATCCCTTGTATAAAGGTGTCAGTTTTTGTACCAGTTGAAAGGGTAAAAAC
>CM025614.2:3282165-3316969 GCA_014621495.2 Entosphenus tridentatus
CTCACCTGACCCTCCTCCCTTAGGCACCTCCCCTCTCCGTACCCGGCAGTAGGTCTCCACCAATCAAAGAGCTGTGCGTATTATATATTTATTTATGCACGACAGACAGACAATTAATCCCTGGTGGGCAGTCTGGAACATTGTTCCTACCTGTAATATTTGCTGAATAAGCAACAGGCTTGAAGATTTAAAAAAAAACATACGTTTTATTTTTCATTGCATAAACAAAACGAAGGTTTGATTACTCATTTCAGTACAACTCTTTCCCATATCTATCCTGTTCTTCACCTGAGGACGGCTGCTTGTGTTGTGGCCGAAACGTCGTGAGAATGTTATGTTTTATTTTTATTATTTTATTATTTCCCTTCTACGTGACTTTACCGAAAGATCCAAGAAGATGAATCCCTGCAGTAACGAAAGCTTTAAATAAAAAAAATAAAAAAATGTGTTTTACACATCCCATCTGCCCCGCGGCATTCTGGGAGCACATAATTTTAGCAGTATTGGTTTAACACAAAGCCAACTCTGGGCCGATTTCAACATTTATCATCTCATCAGCAGAGTCAGGGCTTGCTTGAGCCAATGCTGGTGAGCTGCCAGCTGTTTTCAGACAGTTTACTTTTGTTGAACCAATTTTGATTAAATGTCGCCCTCCCTGAAGGCCGTGTGGCTGACGGGATGTGATTTTTTTGTTTTAAGTGGAGGGACAGACATGGGAAGGTGAATCGCCTGCTTATTTATTGTCACTGATATCCTCCACAACGACACCGACCGTGTTACATTTCAGTAACGCGCTCATTTAGTTTCGTCGTCTTATCTAACATGACCTGGAACACCGAGTCAAGTGACCTACAAAGGAACACGGGCAAAGCGGTGTGTTTCGCAAGTGCTCCACACGAGGGGTTAAACATTACCTTCTGTACGAAACATTGCTTCAACGGGTGTCCTTCATTAACCACGGGACCCTGCAAAACAAGTCACCGTTGCACGGAGACTTGTTTTGGTTTGAGGTATAGTTGTTAGAAGGTGGCCAGGTGCCTGACAGGAGTTAGTGCACCCGAGCTGAGAGTCCTGTGAGTACGGTATCATAACGAAATGGACAACAAGAGGAAAAATAAAAGTGCGTTGTTGTTGTTGATGGAAGCGGAAAGAGAGGAAGACCTCAGAGAGAATTGCTTGACCGACATCATCATAAGAGATTGGTGTCAGATGAATGTGCACCACTTGAGCATATTGGCACGAGACAGAGGAAAGTAAAAAAAAAATGACGAATGTTTAACACGTAGGCTTTCGCGACCAATATCATCCACAATAGTTTTTTTTGGGTTAGATCGCGTAAATATGTACATGTGTCGTTACAATGTAAATGTTGTGGCTTGGCTCTCCAACACACCGGTGTGCTGTACTCGTGACGAATTGGCCACGTTCTGTTTACGTGACAACCTTTACTAGTTGGCTGTGTTGGGTGGTGGCGGGTTTTAACGACACATTTATATATTTACGCGCTCTAACCCAAAAACACCTCTATTATGGACAAATGACGAAATGTGCAGTGCACACCTATGGGCTAGAGGCACATGGGTCGTGATGATTATAACGAGTTCATCCTGGTCTGAGTCCGGTTACCAATAACTGCATGAAAAACCCCCATTCGATAAAAATTTTTTACTTAATTTGGAAAAAATAAAACTCTTAGGAATTGCGACTATTATTGAAACCACTGAATGATGAACATTTCTCTGCAGCAGGGCGTGTGGAAAAGCGCAGTCCACCTCCACTGTGGCAAAGAAAGGGATCTCGAAAGTAGATCTGTGATGTCTTTCTCAAGCACACAAGGCGATGCCGTGTGTCCCGTGAGAGTTGGCGTGTAAACGATTGCATGATATTGCTTCCAGTAGCACAATGGGAATACAATTCGTCGACGACAAAATGATACAACAAATAAAAAAAAAGTTTGGCTGGCTGTCTGTCTGTCTGCCTGGCTAGCCATGCGTCGTCCAGCGCCAGTTCTGACCAGTTGGAGACTATTCGCCACCCACCACGCAGAGGGCAGGGGGGGGGGTGTGTGCGGCTGGTCGAGGTGGAGGGGGCTACCACTCCACCGTACACGAGTATTGATTCAAGCGTGTGCTCCGTTGAACAATCCAAGTGGGTGAGTAGCAAGCGCAGTGACGGACGCGACCATGTGCTTTCCCAAGAAGGACTGCGATGCGAGGGTTGGTGGCGGTGAGCGTGCGTGTGGGATTGGATATACGGACGAGGCGGAGGGAGGGCATTGGTTGGGTCACGCAGCCCCAGAATGTGGGATGGGGGGGGGGCAGGGCAACAGGGGTTGATATCTGCTCCGGTCAGGACTTGCCAAAGCCATCGGCAACTGTGACCGGACAAAATGAGTTCAAATGGCCAGGAGGCAGCCGACGGGTAATGCATTGCAACGTGTGTACGTAATTCTCGACGCGATGCGTGTGATAACATTTGTTGTTTGCATGAAGAGCTGTGTTGGCACCGGTTATCTATGACTGCTGTGTAATTGATGATCAAGCGCACTGCCTTGGCTGTCTTGTGTCTGTTCTTGAGGCTCTCTAAATGATTGTCATACCGCATCCAGGTCCGCTGCTGTGAGAGGGGTCTACTTAACACTGCGCGTGCAGGTGTCATCACGTGTGTGCCAAGAATGTGCCGCTTGACAGCCTGGACATCCGTGCGAGTGAGACGTTCCATCTGGATAAAATATCCAGGGGAATAAAAAATAAACGAAATAGTTAAAGTAACACAAAAACATAGCCCGAGGCAGGGGTAAAGGTGAACTTAAGATTTTGATGACGACTTTTAAGCTGCTCCACACAACTCGCACATTTACTCTACCTGCCAGGAATATATTCCCAGACCGTTAATTACGCTCTGGCAACAGCTGATTTATACCAAGAACAGCAGGAACACATCAATACAACCTGAAGGGGCATTTTATGTTTTGCCACCAAAGTTGCGACAACAGCTTACATGTTGAATGCGACCGACATTCATAAATCACAGCCCAAACTCAAGGCATTTATTTTCAGGCAGTGTACAAATATAGCTCAAGTCAAGGCGACGATAATATGGGGAGAGTGGTGGTGTCAAGCCCAGCATCGCCCTTCAGTGTATCGTCGTTTATTTTATCGTTTATAATCGAGGCATAGACGCGGCAAAAAACGTCATATTCAGTTGAGATTATGTTGCTTTAACATACCTGTCAACCCATTCGGTTTACCCGTATTCTTGTACAGAATAATTGAGCATTTCAGGTCCATATAGCATGAAGCCGTTTCAATACGGGAAAAACATATTGTTTGTTGTCTAATTGTTTGTGTTTCTCCCTTGTGATGGGAGACTTTGTAGGATGAACGTTGATATTTATAAGGTCACGAGGTGACCAATAATGTCTGCATTGGTCTGTAATAAGTTAGGCACTGATCAGGGGTTGACAGGTATGATTTAACGTCATATGAAGCCGAAAAAAATATAAGTGAACTTTTAAAAATGAAACATTTTCGGCAATGGGCTAATGTATACGCGCAATATTGCCTTTTTCACGTGTTTTTATAAATGGTCTACAGTTGGTTGTTGTGTGTGTGTTGAACTTGTTTAGCATCGTACGTAGCCCACCGTGCTAATCGGAGGTTGCTGTGTACACTGCCCATGCTGTACAGGTATTATTTTTGGAATGTCGTGTATTCGGTCCGCAATCCGCTGCCTTCCTGATAATTCACCTCTCAAATTCCACTTTGCTGTACGTGTACGTATGTTGAATGTCTTTCGCACCGTTGCTTGCAGTGCATAGAAAATATACTGACATATAGAGTAATAGCAGTGAACACTTTACAGCATATAATTGTGTTAGAAATCATGCACGGTATCATTTTTGTTGTAAAACATTTAATCAAACAACAATGACAATATTACGTGCCTGGTCTTGTCAGATGTTGGAATCGATGCAACTGAGCCTGGCTCATATTTGAATGACCACCAGGTTTTGTAGGCATAGAGTGGCGAAGCAGCTAAGCAGTACAGGTGACCGGATCTTGAAATCCATTGCGTGGAGCTTTGAGCGTTAGGCTCTCTCAAATGCGTGGTGGCTTTCCTCCGGGTTCTCTGATTTCCTCCCGCAAGAAGCCAAAAGACTTAAAAATAAAATTGGCCAAACATCCCACAATGCATATCCCTCCGGGGAAAAAAATAGGTATTGAGACTCAGTGAGGCTTTATCCTTGGTAAATAAAGGGCATTATTGTTTCTATTATAAGACAACAGGCAGCGCTGTAAGTTGGCCACTGCGAGTGGAGCCAATGAGGTTTGGGGTTACAGGTATTAATAGAGTCGAGGCATTGGTACAAAAAGGGGGAAGGAGAAACAGGGATGTGCCAGGGGAGAGCCTCGTTAGGTTCGACGTAGAACCGCACTTCTGCGGCCGTCTGGAATGCTCTTAAGAAGCAACTGGATCTATGGACTTTTAAATCTAGATTGAAAACTCATTTCCGAAGAACTGCTTTTTGTGGTTTGTTTTTTGTCCTTCCCCGCACCTCCTATTCGCACAGTTGGCTACGTACGATGCGAAAGAAGTTCAACATACTGGACATATGAAACGCGTCTGCATAGTACGACGGGTGCATTTGCAAACGGAATTGCACGACGCACTTTGGCACGGTGTACTGTGGATCAATATCCAAACAAAACCCCTTCCAGAGACTGCAAGGTCAAAAACTTGGTGCATTAAATCGACTATATTTAGGCCTTTGACCCAGTTACACTGCGTCTGGCTACATCGCCCCCCAATGCTCGAACGACTACGTCTGGGCACTCTTGCACGTGAGTCTATTCCTGGTCTTTTGAGATGCCACCCTGGTTGAACAAAATAAACAAAACGTAAAACCCTACGACCAAATTACCTTAGAATGTACATGTAATCTCATCATGATGGCAGTTTAACAGGTAGGCTTTCGCGACCAATATTATTCATAATCAACGTTTTTGGGTTTAGATCGCGTTATTTATAAATGTGTCGTAACGGGAGACAGAGCAGAGCCTCACCATTCTGGCGAATTGCCCGATGATGCTGGATGCAATTACCAGCGAAACGTCGTACTACTCAAAAATGGTAAATGTTGTGGTTTCACGCTTCAACACACCGGTGGGCTAAAGCAGTGCACTATTTGTCTTTTGTCAACGTGACACTTTTTTACTGATTGACCGTGTCGGGTGGTGGAGGGTTACGACACATTTATAAATAACGCGATCTAAACCCAAAAACGTTGATTATCATCATGATGTCTCAGAAGCCAAGCAGTTTTGGCCTGGATAGTGCTTGGATGGGCGACCACAATTCCACGCCAGACTCTCATGTGCTCCTGAGGGCTGTGTTATGTGGAGACAGACAAGGGGGCAATGCAGAAACGTCCATTGCTGTATTGTACTTCTATGCTTCAACCCGCAATAAACGGCACGGTGAAGTACGGTCAAATTTACTCCGTGACCCGCAAGGCGTCGTAAGGCAGTAGATTGACAAAAGGGCTGAGCGCGTCCACACGTACATTTGTGCCTGGGAACATGTATGCAGCAATTGAAGCATGCAGCATGTGTCCCTGAAGGATTACATAGAGGCTCTTGCGTTCAAATGCAGAACCACGTAGACGCCTGGGCTTGCATTTTATCATGAATGCCCAGCACAGGATCATAATAATGCTATTTATCAACTGTGGACAAATACTCTTTGGTTATTTCGGTAAAGTCACGTAGAAAGAAATAAAATAAAATAATAATAGAATACGACGTTTCGATTATAACACAAGCAACCATCATCAGGTACAAATGAATGGCTTGCTCGATCTGACGAGGCACATTTAGGGGCGATTTGTCCGCACGCCATCTTGGATTCAAGACTGGGGCCTACGGGGCGAGGGTTGATGCCAGTGTCACGGCTTTTATTTCGTGGAAAAAAAAATACAATTGGAATTCGCTATCAGTCAGCGTTTAGACATTTTATGAAAATTGCCATTTTAAACATTTACATGCGACCAGTTTCAAACTGGAAAATGTGTGCTACGGTAGCGAAATATTAACTACCTGGCCTGGTATGCAGGAGGTTGTGTGTTCTCCCCGTGGTCGTGTGGATTTTTCTCCGGGTTCACCGGTTTTTCCCTCCACATTTAGAATCAACATGACGCGTTTAGAGGATTTGGCTGCTATACATTTCCACACGATGAGCCACTTCGTTGAGCTATCATTTGTGGCCAGGTCGCTTCTGAGCTATGTCGCTTCAGTGGGGGCCTTACCTGGTAAAAAAAAAAATGATGTTTAGTTTAGTTTAGAAATACGACCAAGTCCTCGGACCAAGGGCAACCCGAGAGTTGAGAAGATGTCCTCGAGCCGGCCTAGGAGGGAGAGAGGGTGGAGTGGTCCCAGGACACGAGGTTTGGTCATTTAGGCATCGGCGACGTGACCCTTCTCGACCCTGCGACTCCCGCGTGTGAAAAGCATGCAGGAGGCCCCCCCGCCGCCGCCGCCGCTCGCCGGCGAAAACGGCCTCACCAAGCCCGACCTCTCGGCTCACGATGCCTCCGCATTGCTGCACCGAGTCTACGGCCTGCAGGTCAGTCGCCACGCTGACGTCACGCCGCTGGAGAGCTACGAAGACCAGAACTTTTGCATTCTGCCCGACGGGGCCAATGGCGGCGATGGTGGTGGTGGCTACGTCCTGAAGGTGTTCAGCTCGGGCGAGAGAAAGAGTCGCGAGTTTGTGCTCCTGCAGTCCGAGGTGATGGCGTTCCTCCGCAAACGAGGATTTCCAGTGCCGGAGCAGGTGTCCACGCTGAGAGGGGAGGTTGTGTCCATGGAGATCGTGGGTGAGAGCCGCGCTCCGCTGATGGCAGGAGCGAACGTATAACGGGCAACACGCGCGCCGAAGATGTGGCAGCCGTGGAGGTGCCCAAGTGGCCGAGAGCGCTGATATTGCCACGGTGGATTGAGCCGCCACCGTTTGAGAGACGCTGGGTTTGAAACCAGGCCTCAGCCGCTGGTGATTAGAACGAGTTTTACAAGTGTTGTGACGAGTTGATGGTCTCAGCCTGGTCAGCAATGACCGCATAAATAAGATAAAAAAAAATGTATTCTTATATCTCTCGGAATTAAAGATATTTCTTTCAATTGATGTGTGATGAACATTGCAGGAAATATGAAAGGTGTGCCCCTATTGTTGAATGAAGAGGCCCACTGAGTGAGTTCATGAGAGAGTTATGTGATGCCATCTTCTGGGGTCATTCTCGGAAACAAGGTGGTACACCGCTAGCTGAGAGGGTTCAAAATGAACATTTATTTGTCTACTAGCAGGAAGTACCCGGCGTTGCCCGGGCGAAAAAGACACACACACACATCGACTTACACACACACAGACATCGACCCACACACACAAACACATCGACTTACAGACACACACATCGACTCACACACACATCGACTTACACACACACATCGACTTACACACACAGACACATCGACCCACACACACAAACACATCGACTTACACACACACACATCGACTCACAGACACGCATCGACTCACACACACATATCGACTCACACACACAGACACATCGACTTACACACACACATCGACATACACACGCACATCGACTCACACGCACACATGGACTTAGACACACATTATTATTTAAATATTTACTAACTTAATTTTTAAATATTAGCTTTCTACACACACACATTATTATTATTCTAATATTTCCTAACTGATTTTTTTTCATTCTAGTTTTCTGTCTACGTGAGTTTAGCGAAAGAAGCAAGAAAATAGTACTTAACAGTGCCGTGGTGAGGCCTAGTCCCGTGCAGAGCCCCCGGCCTCGCCTAGATTGCCCAGCCAGCCGTGGTGGCAACTTAGTCGGCTGGGGCTGGGCTGCTACCCCCCCCCACCCACGATCCCCCCGCCCGCTCTGCCATAGTATCTACGGCCTATAGTAATAGCATCTACCGACTCTATAGTAGTAACTGCACACATTGGGGTGGAGGGGGGAGAAGAGGACATCACACTGTGAAGAATTGACCTCAGCGTATTGTGTATTTTTAACGCGAATGAGAATCCCCCCTCCCCCTCCACCGATCGCGCGTGTGCGTTGCTAGGGGCATGCGCGAACGCGTGCTTTGGCGCGCGCCGAGCAGCATAAGTAGCTAAATAAATATTATGAAATAGCACTCAATTGTTAATTTAACTACTTTAAAGTTGATGGATGGGAAAATGGAATAGCGCTGGCTCACCACGGGGCTTGTGGCGTGGTACTTGGCTACTTTTTGTAGTCATAAACCCCACAGTTTGCGAGCCAAATCCTTCGCAAATTTCGTCCACACACAGACAGACACCCAGACAGACAAAAATTTACATTTATAGGTAAGAAATGATTGGAATATACAATCATTTCTGGTACACTACCAGCTTTCGGCGTGCCGAACAAAAAAATTATTCGTCTAATCATGACACTAACGGATAATTGGAAAATTCTTAGGAATAACAATGACGACAACAATGTGATAACTGCAATTTGTAGAGCATCATTGCACACCACATCGAGTATGCCGCTTGCTATGGCTGCAGCTATTGGTCACAGTGCCACCTCCTCCAGTTTACCAGTGACTTGAAAAATGTCTGGCGAGAACTTCAGCCCTAAAGCCCTGCCACAATCCTGTGTATAATTAGCCTCAACCGCCCTAGATGTATTTGTTGATGTTGTTTTTAACGTGCTGTATTAACCCAGGGTCATTGACCCAGACGGCGGCTGGGCTGCATTTGTCAGAAAACATGTCGTGGAATGAATGTGAATAAAGTGTGGAAACGAGAACACGAGATTGGGCAAAGGTTACGGCCATGGTGTTTAAAGCAACCCAATGTGATCATTGCTAGGAAGGTAGGACCATTGCCACGACATTAGAACAATTGCCCGCGCATTACTCAATGGAGTGCATCTAACAATCATCGCCCCATTGTTGTGAAAGATTGGCAAGACCGTCCTGGAAAAGGGCCATGAGATTCACGGAAAAAATATCACATCGCAGAGTGATCGCTTTCAGGTTCATTTGTGTAACAAGGCCATAGCCTGCTCAATATGTTTTTCACTTTAGGGACGTAGTGTTATCAGACGGTGTGTTCAGGTCTGTTCAGGTGTATCGACAGGTGCGTTGAGAGTTGACGATTTGTGCTCGGGCACCTCTGACAATTCTGTATCAGGAAAATGTTTGTTTGTTAAACTGAGATGTCATCACAGTGTACAATGTATGTACAGCCCTTCTCTTATCCATCCACTGCTGGATGAGGGCCACCATACTTCAGGATGGATGGTGAAGGTGGGGAGCATAGCAGCACAGTACAACATTATTTTGCAGCACTGCAGCTGCAGCAGCTGTGGTTATCGTGATATTTTGACGAGGGCCGTTTGCTTGCATGGTCCGCGCGACTGAGGCACGGGTACATGACATGGGGGGAGCCTTCATCCAGCAGTGGATAGTTCATGACTGATGATTATAATGTATTATTGTGCTTGTTTTTCGAGGAAAGACTCTTTTCAGGTAGGGTCCTGACAAGTTTTTTTTTGCAGCAGCGGGCGATGATAGCGATGTATATTCCAATCGAGTAACTCGCGGGTAATTTTTCTAATTTTGACCATATTTTCTGCGGCATGCAATGGCCCCCTATTGGCAAATGACGTCACGAGATCTTTAACGTCCAAGGTGAAGCGGATGTGGGCATAGTATTTTCGGTTGATACACCCGCAGCATTAACCGGGACGGTCGCCAGATTCGAGCCACGAACCAACCTCCGTGATAGCAGGCGGCTCAAACGTGCTACCTGCCGCTGGTGTCACAATGACTACGATGACACGTGTATGTATGTATGTATGTTGAACTTCTTTCGCACCGTACGTAGCCAACCGTGCAAATCGGAGGTGCGGGGGAAGGACAACAAACTAAACACAAAAATCAGTTTGATAGAAATTAGTTTTCAATCTCGATTAAACAGTGCATAGCTCCAGTGGCTTCCTAAAATTGGAAGGAAGAGCGTTCCAGACGGCCGCAGAAGCGCATCTGAAAGCGCGCGATGCAGTGACCGTCTTTGTTCGATGGCTCGCCAAAAGCCGCCGCTGCTGCGAGGATGACCGGAGTCCGCGTGACGGTTTATGCTCCCTGACGAGGTCAGCGAGGTGCCGTGGTTCATTTGACGATGCTGGCGATGAACGCGACCTCTGAGTAAAGGGCAGCGCTGTCGGGATGTCGGCGGTGGCTTCGCGTGCAGTCCACGGGGCGGTGGGGCGCACGCACGCGGTGTGGCTGCTCACCCTGCTGGAGGGACAGCTCCTCTCCGCCATCCCGAGGGACGCGGCCCTCTGCTTCCAAGTGGGACGGCTCGCCGCAGGCCTCGACCAGGCGCTGCTGGAGGTTCGTCTTCTGTCTGAGCTAAAGGAGACTCGATCCCTTCCCCCCCCACCTCCCAACTGCAATTGCTCGCTCGTGCCACTGCTGGAAGAAGGGGCCTCCACTAGAGAGGGCACTAGAGAGCCCCTCTAGTGGAAGGGCGTCACGGTGGTTGAGATGTTGACTACCTCACCGGATATACAGGAGGTCGTGGGTTCGATCACGACCCTGACGTTTGTATATTTAGAGTTTGCGGTGTCTCTCTCCCTGTGGTTGTGTGGATTTTTCTTCGGGTCCTCCGGGTTTTCCCTCCACATTTAGAATCGACGTGCATTTACAGGATTGGGCTGCTATACATTTCCACGTGATGATAAGCCACTTCGTTGGGCTATCATTTGTGGCCAGGTCGCTTCTGAAAGAGAGCTATGTAGCTCAGTGGGGCCTTACCTGGTAAAAAAAATTGGATAGTTAAAAAAAACCCACAAAAACACTCGCAACAATCATTTCAATTTGTATCCTGGATTAGTCTCAACGCAAAAGACATGTCAAGACGCTTTACAAAAAATGAATAATAAATTACATTGGGGGGGGGGGGGTGGAGGGGTAGAGGATGGGGGTCAGGGCTGGAAAATCACGGGAGAGAACAGAGAGCCCATTTCTTAAGTTGTAAACTAAATAGACGATTAGTGGAATTATAGTGATTTGAAGCTTTCGTGACGGCAGGAATCCATACTCTTTGGTTCCTTCGGTAAAGTCACGTAGGTAGGAAAATAAAATAAAACAAAAAATAATATATCACGACGTTTCGATCTAAACACAAGCGGTCATCCTCAAGTAGAAAAAATAATCCAGCAGTGAAACTCGCCCCCCATTTTAAAGTGACTTTCAGGAGCACTCTGGTGATGTCAGTGCAGCGACGTATTATCGTCAATACCATCAAGCACGCGAGCGATAAGAGCCGCATGCTACGAGATGCGTTTCGCCGCAAACATCAGTTCGTAATCGTCGTCGCCTGCACGCGTCTCTTCCGTGTCAGTTCCGCAGCCCGCTGATGTCGTGCCTGGAGCGTCGCGGAGGAGCGGGCGGTGGCTGCGGGGGGGAGTGGGACCTGTGCGCTCTGCCCAGCCTGGAGGCGCGCGCGGCGCTGCTGCCCGGCGAGCGGACGCGCAGCATCGTGCGAGAGGTCATCGCTGAGTTCCGCCAGAATTTCCTGGCTCGGAGACGCGAGTTCCGCACCGGTGGGTTCCACGTGGGGTGGCAGGTTGGGCGGACAAGCTCCGGTGTGTCCCACGTGGGGTGGCAGGTTGGGCAGACAAGCTCCAGTGGGTTTCACGTGGGTGGCAGGTTCGGCAGACACGTTCCGGTGGGTTCCATAGCGGTGGCAGGTTCGGCAGACAAGCTCCAGTGGGTTCCACGTGGGGTGGCAGGTCGGTGGACACGCTACGGTGGGTTTCACGTGGGTAGCAGGTTGGGCGGACACGCTCCGGTGGGTTCCACGTGGGTGGCAGGTTGGGTGGACAAGCCCCGGTGTGTCCCACGTAGGTGGCAGGTTGGGCGGATAAGCTCCGGTGGGTTCCATGGCGGTGGCAGGTTCGGCAGACACGCTCCGGCGGCAGCGGGTTCACCGCTCGCGTGGCTCCTCGATTTGGCTCTGGGTCAACGGCGCAGTAACGACGACATTAACAGCTCAGGGAGTGGTGCACGTCGGTCAGGTGGGGCCCTAATGTTTGATTTGTCTCGCACGGTCGCACCCAAGCTATCTTGCCTAATCGCATCGTCATTACGCTCACGGTCTCGAACATTTATCGCTGTAGGGGTGCTCCGTCTTCGCAAAATGCAACGACTGCAGCTCCATAGTACGGCTTTGCAATATTACGTTACTGCTCGAATGAAATGAAAATGAAACGTGGAACGTAAGTTAATGCACTTTCATCAAAAAAATACATTTAAATCGCGTTTTAAATAAGTTTGTGTTCAATTTAAATCAAAGCTTTCGTGACTGCAGCGATTCATATTCTTGGTTCCTTCGTGAGAATTTTATGGTTTTATATTTTTTTTATTTTATTGTTTCCCTTATACGTTTATACTGTTAAAAAACATGCCTCGTGTTGGTTGTCAAGGGGGCCCCAACTCGTAACCTTGGCCACCAGTGGGGGCCAAGGAACCCCCAGCCCCCACGCTCGTTACGTCACTGCTCTGGCTCCTACCTCGACTCGTCACGTACCCACCGCTCCAGTCTCTACCAGTGACCTACAGGGTATTCAGTGAAAATTTTAAGTTCTGGTTGGACGTGTGCGTATGCAGGGATGGATAAAGGCCAGGGGCTTTAGGCACTGCAGCTTGAGGACCTTGCAATTTGATGGGTGAAACTAAACCAAAACTATTTACGAAAACTAAACTTTTTTTTTTATTTTACCAGGTAAGGCCCACTGAGCTATATAGCTCCTTATCAGAAGCGACCTGGCCACAAATCATAGCTCAACGAAGTGGCTTATCATGTAGATATTGATAACAGCCAAATGCCCTAAACACGTGTTGAGTCTAAATGTGGAGGGAAAAAACCGGAGGACCTGGAGAAAAATCCACGCGACCACGTGGTAGAACATGCAAACTCCAACAATACAGGCGTATATTTGGGTAGAAGATACCAGGCGAGGTAGTTAACATCTCGCCACCGTGGGACCCTCGCCACCACGCAAACGATGAGGTGGTGGAGACGCACATTGGTGGACAGATCCCAAAATGTGGGACGGAGAGTTCTGTAGATGAACGTGCTGGGCTAGAGACCGAGACGCGGCGCAAATATGAGACGGAGCGACTGAACCAATGAGGATGTGGTGAGCGTTGGTCTCGGCCAGGAGGATGCTGCGAGCAGGTCAAAGTGGAGAATGAGGAGCAGAGCCGCCGACCCCGTACTAACGGCAGAGGGCAAAGAAAAAGAATGGGTGAAATGCAATACTGCAGCACGATTCTGTAGGAAACTAGATCAGAAATAACCACAGGTAGCTAACAATTGAGTATTTGGCATCACCGGGCATATCGGTGGTGGCAAAAACAGGCGCGGGAAGGAAGCGAATACTCTAACAAAAGAGAGCCTCCCCACCCCAACTCCACAAACTATCATGGCACTGGGCCACCGTGGTGCAGCCAGGCGTACTTGTGATGAGAAACTCGCACTCTGGTGCGGCATGACCTGGCCTCGACCCCTAACGTGCACCGCGCCGAAACCGACGGCAGGCCTCATCCACGGAGACTTCAACGACAACAACATCCTCGCCGTGCCGGCCGGGTCGCCCGGTGGGGCATCCCCGTGGCGCGTCAGCGGCCTGCTGGACTTTGGCGACATGACCCTCGGCTACCTGGTGTTCGAGCTCGCCATCGCCATCGCCTACGCGATGATCGACGCGCCAGATCCCGTGGACGTCGGCGGCCACGTGATGGCGGGCTACGAGAGCATGCTGCCCCTATCCGACGAGGAGAGGGCGGTCGTCTTCCTGGTGGTGCTCGCAAGGTGGGTGCTGGTTAAGGTGCTGCTGGTGGTGGTGGAGGAGGCTCGTGAAGGACGCTGCTACTGTGTCAGTTGGAGGCAGTCGCCCTCCAACGACAACGGAGGGCAGAGGAGTGACGCTCACAACAATGAGCGGAGCGCCGGGTGGGTAAAATACAACAAGTTGGCACAGTAAGGGGGCACAGCTGGTGCATCTGCCAGTCATTTCAGTCAACCCATGGCACCTGGGTCTGTCCTGTGACCTGTCAGCGAGCCTTCGACACTTCACGTGACCTCAAAGTGCACTTGGCCTGGCACAGGCACCGTGGTGACGTCACCATCACATAGTGGTGAATGGCGATGGGTTTTGGTGAGCTGGATTATGTGTGACGAGCTCACAGATCCTTGCAAGATCTGGACACATTCCCATCAGCCAGCTCATCTGGCAAGCGAGGCTGCCACACCACCACCATGTGTCCCAGTTGATCCTCCTACAATGTTGGTAGCTGACTAATATCTTGTTTAACATCTATTTATGTTCGTGAAATATTTTCGATGTATTATTTTACACGGTTGCTTTTGTTACCATTTAAATGCTGCTCCATCACTGGACTGCGGTGAACTATTCACCACACGTTCGATGAATTGTCGCAATTCTAGGCTACAATTCGATTACAAACCGATCGTTTTTGTATTTTGTTTAAGTGACTTCGTACTCAAATGAGCGTTGGGACGGCGCTCAGTCACCCGTTTACAGCCTTCAGCCAATGGTGGAAATTCCGCTTGGCCAGGATCCTCTTGAAAAAAAGTGACACCACTCAAATTTCTATCGGCATCATTGCTGTAACTCATTTTTATTTATTTTTCCTTTGCCACTTTCGTGGCGAGCAAGGGCCACCGTTGCAAAGCGAGACTCCATCCCGGTCTTTCGAGTTCTCACCCTGGTTTAGGAAGCCACTGGAGCTATATGCACTTTTAAATCTAGATTTAAAACTCACTTTCTTTAGAACCGCTTTTTGGTGTTTAGTTTGTTGTCCTTCCCCCCTACGCCGCCGATTAGCGCGGTTGGCTTCGTACGGCGCGAAATAAGTTCAGCGTACAAATCAAACCCGAAACCACTACTACTAAGTACGTCTTCTCGGTTCTTTCGGTAAAGTCACGTAGAAGGAAATAATAAAATAATAAAAAGAAAACATAATAAAATAATTCTCACGACGTTTCGGCCACAGCGCAAGCAGCCGTCTTCAGGTGGAAAACAGGTCTGTCAAGGAGACAGACTAAGTACGTATAACATTCACTTTTAAAAAAAATTTTGGCGAAATGTTAAAACTTCCGTGTGTGGGGCGCAGGCTGAGCCAGTCGGCACTCAACGCATGGCACAACGTGGCGCTGCACCCGCAGAACGAGCGCTACCTCATGGTGTCAGCCCCCAAAGCCCTGGTGCTGCTCTGCCACCTCTGGGACCTGGGGCCACGGGTGGTGCAGGAGAATTGGGCGCGCACGGCTCAACGGTTGCGCAAGCGCTCCGTCGCCAATTCGTCGACGGAATCGGAATCTTGACGGCTGTCGGAGGGAATGCGATGAGCTATGGAGCTCTCTCTCTCTCTCTCGTTTTGTTTTGTTCTTGAGAGATGTCCAGCATGGGGCAGGTCAGCGATTTAAGCCACGCGGACCTGACGAAAGGAGCACGCTGCCACACCCGCAGCGGTTGGCCTCGTGTGGCACACAGGGCCTGATTGAGGCCTAAGCGAAATTAAGCTACAGCTGAGGACCTCACATAATGAAGGGGTGGGGGGGTGGTCTCTAAATTCGAAAAAAAATCATTTCAAGTTTTTACATCATCGGTTGAAACATAAAGGAGATAGGGAGGAGGGGGGAAGATTCTCTAAAACAATTATTTTCTTTCCGATATGACATAAACCGCGCGAATTGCGCCTTCGATTAAAAGCAATAATACTTTCATTTTATATCGTGGCGTCATTCACACCAAAAGCATCCCACAATGATTATATATGAGGACCAAATCCCATATATAATGCAGTTTTGCTACGCACGGCGCGAAAGATGCCCAACAAACAAACACCTTTGTCTCCCTCGTCGCAGTGTTTTACACATTGCCCCAGGTACTAATTTGAGGCTGAGTCGACCTAGAGGGAGGCCCAGGACGGATTCAGATAATCGTCACTGGTGTTGGCCCATGAACAGGAATTGAACTTAGAACGCTGGGTTCATCGCGCAGCGCGCTAACCGCTACACCACCGCTCCCCCACACAACAGGCACATTTACGATTAAATATAATTAATATGTATATTATAATGATGTTTTTTTACCCTTCTATCTGGCAACAAAACTGACACCTTTTTTTTACAAGGAGTCATGTTTGCATAGACCACAATACCTGCAGTCATAATGCAAACAAAAAGCATAACTCTGATAATGTATGCACTGTCCTTGAAGTTGATTGGTCCACACCCGAGACAGCTTTCCTTGAGCCTAGTCTAACATGGGTTGGACCAGATCATCTGGTCATCTGGTCCAACCCATGTGAGACTAGGCTCACATGGGTTGCCAGATAGAAGGGTAAAAAAACAATTATCATATTTTTTACTGGCTAATGAGGTTCCAATGGCATATCTATATTATTGGTTCTTTCGGTAAAGTCACGTAGAAGGGAAATAATAAAATAATATAAAAATACAATAACATTTCTCACGCCACTTTTTTCAAATTTTCTTGCTGTGGATTTCACACCTGATGATGATTGCTTGTGTTGCAGTCGAAACGTCGTGAGAATTTTTATTGTTTTCTATAATTTTATTATTTCCCTTTTACGTGACTTTACCGAAAGAACCAAGAATATGAATCCCTGCAGTCACGAAAGCTTTAAATCAAGATATTATTCATATCTGTCAACCCATACGGTTTACCCCGTATTCTTGTGCAGGGAAATTGAATTTTCAGGTCCATACGGGGTACAGCCGTTGCAATACGCGCGAAAAAATGTTGTATCTATTTGTTTGTGTTTCTCCCTTGTGATGGCACTTTGTAGGATGAACGTTGAGATTTATAAGGGGCACGGAGTGACCAATAAGGTCTGACTTGGCCTGTAATAAGATAGGCACTTGATAAGGGATTGACAGATATGTAGTGGTGAGTGTACTCGTGGTGAGTGTACTAGCTATGATAATCCATGAAATATATGAAAAGTATGAGCATTCTCAACAAATGTTGTACGCATAAGAACCCTCACTGCCGTGCATTGCGATTCTTCACACCGCGATTGCAATATCAACACACACCGCTGATTGAGTGAATCGCGTGAATATATAAATGTCTTAACGCACCGATGTAAATTACATTTTTGACAATTTATTACAAAAAATCAACGTTGGCCGTCAGTGATCTGCTGCTTTTACTTTGGTGATGGCTGAAGGTCATCGCGAAATGCGTGCGCTGTAACTGGGATAATCTATTCCGTTACCTAAGGGGCCGTCCATAAATGACGTCACGCACCTAGGGGGGGATCAGACATTTGTGTGGCAAGGGGGGGGGGGTAGAAATATGACGTCACATCAAAATGCGCAACTTGAAATAAATATAGACAACACGTTCTACTTAATTAATTCGACTTTTTAATACATATTTTTTCCTACAACATCAGAGTGCAGCGGCACATTAAATACGCACTACAATGACAATAGTTTAAAGCGATTTGAAGCATGTTTTATTTGGGGGGGGGGCAGAACTTTGTGACGCCATATTTTAGGGTGGGGTCTGACTTTTTGTGACGTCGTGTGACGAAGGGGGGGGGGGGGGGTCAAAAATCGTCCAAAATCGCGTGACGTCATTTATTGTCTACGATTCGCTCTGCTTGGTTTACATTTTTAAGAATGTCGTTTTATTTTTGAAAACTGATTTTAATATACAGCATACTTCATTCGTGCGTAATACGCGATGTCTTGCATCGGGTGTAATGTACAGCAAAAAAGACGCGCATAATCGGACACTCAATTCCACCACGCTCTTGTAAACACAACACAAATCACAGGCGAGTGGCCGTTCCTCTTGAAGGTCCCAATTCAAATGGCGCGCACGCACACAACACACGCACATTGCATCTCATCCGGTGCAGTTAATAAAAACCGATTACTTCAAGTGCGCAGAGTTGTCGTCAATGACTCACACAGAGACCCACAGACTCACACGAAGGTCAATCGACTTGCATAGAAACCCACACACTGACACTTGAGACCCATAGACGCAACACAGAGGACTCGCACATTCACACCGTCCCACTGAGAAACTGCGATGCGCTGGCAGTGGCTTCATCTGAACGCTTTCTCACACCGAGACCCACAGACTCTCACAAAGTACCCCACAGACTCACATAACAGACCAGGCCCACAGCCTCACATGAAGGCTTCATTAAGAATCTGAAATTCGCCAGCACTGGCTTCATCGTCAGCGCTTTTCTCAAGCAGCCGGGTGACTTGCATCCCACTGGGATTTTTGCACACAGCGTTGGTGTACGGTGTTTTTCTGCAATATTTTGCTGTCTTTTCTTGGATTTTCTGTTTGCACTTAGTCACATTCACTTGAAGATGCTTTCGTGTTCATGTTTTTGTTTTTTGTTTGTTGCGGTTGCACCCGATTCAAGAGCCGAATGGCTCACAGGGCTATACCAAATAAATGAACTTGAACGCTCGCTGGCAGGTCACGGGGCAGACCCAGGTGCCATGGGTCGGTTGACTGATAGGACTGGGCAATGCACCACCTGTGCCCCCTACTGTGCCAACTTGCTGCATTTTAGCCACCCGGCGTTCCGCTCGTTGTTGTGAACGTCGCTCCTCTGCCCTCCGTTGCTGCTAGGAGGGCGACTGCCTCAAATTGCGCAGGAGCGTCCTTCATTAATCTCTCCAGAGGCCGATCTTGGCACCGCTGGTACCAGCCATCGGCAAGTCCACTCAGCTCCACGTCATCCTGTACCACATCACCACCATCTCTTCTCCAGCCTGTTTCGCATCCATTTAGCCCCTTCTATTCGGCCGAACAAAAGATGTTTAGGCATGCGGTCGCTGGGCATGCGGGCTACATGACCCAGCCATCACACACAGGCACACACACACTCATTCACACCACATGTATCCTCATGAGCTCACTTTATTTTCACATTTAGCAACAAAAAAAAAGGGTACACTATACACAGGAGTGCAACACGCATTATGATATTCACATACGAATGGAGAAGTCTGGACAACACATCAACACACCGGCTGCGCAACACTCTTGACCGTGCCGACCCGGAGTGTCTCACTTTTGTAGAGGAAACCTTTACAGCAGAACCATCAAACACCCACCACCCCCGCCCCACTACAGTTCATAAGTCCGCCGAGTGGAAGGTCATGGCAACGCAGGAAAGTCGACTGATCTTTCACGAGGCCAGGACTCCCCACGCCCGTGTCTGAGGGTTCTAAGGTCAACTGTAGTTTAGATTTTTTAAAAATATCTCAATGCAACCGCAACTCACGACATAACAATTAACCCAGAATGCACCAAATCTCGTCAGATCTTTGAAGCTCAGCCGGAGAAGAGCCTGGGTTTAGTGCTTAACTTGAAGACTGTCTGGGAAAAGCAGACGTTTTAGGCCTTGCGCTGCAAGCGGGCCAACAGATGTCGTTGTACGGTGGTTTTCTTGAATCCATCTGTGCAGTTGTTGAGTGTTATCCCCCCCCCCCCCTTTCGTATGCCCAGGTTCTCCCCGAGTTTCTCCGGTTTCCTCTCACGAGCCAAACAAGCTACAAAGGAATTGGTCAAACATTTAAACGCTGGAACATCATGAATACAAAATCTCATAACCAGTCAGGATTTCCTGGGTAAATGAATGGGGGAAAAACATATTCTGACAGTATTACCATCACCCACGGAAGCGCATGTGAGCGGGCCTTAATTTCAACCATGTCCCGCAACCCGGCACACCACATCCAGTACTCGCTTATCACACCACGGCCGTGACTACACAAA
Source organism: Entosphenus tridentatus (assembly GCA_014621495.2). NCBI lineage: Eukaryota > Metazoa > Chordata > Hyperoartia > Petromyzontiformes > Petromyzontidae > Entosphenus > Entosphenus tridentatus. The sequence goes on from CM025614.2 coordinate 3,302,120, forward strand.
AACAAAAATCACGTGTGCCTTCTCCGGTCTACCAGCGACCCGGAAAACATTCCATGAGAAATGTAAGGCCTCCTTGCGTGCGGGCGCGCCACGCGTGAAGACTGAATGAACTACGGGGCGCTTTGGTCCTCTGGTTGTACGTGAAATGTAGGGGGGGTGGGGGGTGGGTGGTGTGGTGATGGTTGGCCCAACTGGATGCGGACCGCTATAAATTCCGTGCACTGCACAAACCCCCTCCGGAATGAAACCACAGCCTCTGCCGGATCACTGGGGGGGCAACCAGCGAGTTAAAAAGAGGTCAGAGTTGCAAAAGGTCCACCCCCACCCACCCCCTTCTCTCCCCCTCACTTGTGAAAATGACTGAACAATTTGTTCGATACAATTCCATTGCGTCAAAGAGATCCAACGGATTATATTTCGCCTTGGCTACACGGCCATACGTGTGTTGTGTGCGTGTATACATCTCCCGTTTGTCAATCCACTGCTGGATAAGGGATCACGCCACCCAGCACAGCAGTGGGTGGTGAGGGGTTATCTGACCACACGTCAGCGTGTTTTGGTAAAGGTCAGGGCGAGTACAGACACAACATGGATTTCGCTGCACTGCCCTCTACTGCCCGGAACGCCCACTACGACTGCACCTGTGTTTTGTGCAAGATGGTCGCCCATCCGAGCAGGATCCAGGCTCAAAACCTGCTCAAGACGGGTCGCATTCGAACACTTCTATAACACAAATCGCATTGCATTGTGGTTTGCGTTGACACATCATCGCATGTGGGCGTCACAAGCGACGAGCCGCCATGCTGTGGACCCTGGGCAATAATCATTGGCAAATAAAAACAGATAAAGTAGGAGCTGGATATAAGCACACCGGCTATAAGCACAGTTCTTATATGGAAACACATTCTTACGTTACACCGGTGGCCTTGCTCTCTAAAGGGTGTGCTCATGGCCAGATTCTACTGCAACTGGCGGGCGTGTTATGAAAACTTGATAACCCACACAACAAGCAGCTCACCTTCGTGAGAGGTAGGGCTTTGTAAAAGAGAGTAAGGGGATGGAGGAGCTGATGTTTTAAGGCCACTGTGCGGAACATCTGTACGGGGAAAGTTGATGGGATGATTGTATTGTCAAGCGCTTCAAAGAAGTCACACGTGGCGTTAGAGAGAACAATAACAAGTGTGGGTTACCAGGTTATTCTGGGACACCCCTCGATTGTGGTGCAATTGCTAGAGACCCTAACGACAGCACCGGCACATTTGATCATCAACCGCAACTAAATAATGATTATTAATATCTAAAGATTCCAGTAATAATAAGCCACTTAACATAACCATTCATGTCTCCCCAATCTAAGTTCACCGAGCGAGCGATGTCAATTACAATGATGTTCTAAAGCGTTTGGAGAGCTTAAAATTGAAACAACGAGAGCCTAGTCTCGACATTTACGACTTGGAAAGATTGAAAAACCGGCATTTTCATTACAGGCCCCTCAAATGTAGGACCAAAACATTTTAGACTTGGGTGGTTTTTTTTTCCCACAAACTCAGACCTAATCAAGTTTGCATCTGGAGATGCTGAAGGGTGACAAATTCCAAACATGACATCAGATTAAAAAATCCGAAAACTGCGATTTGCCCTCTTAAAAACTCCGTGGGCTAAAACTTGCGTGTGTTCTGTCGTTTGTAAGCTTGGTCCTGTGAAAGTATTGTCTGGAAGCATTGAAGGATGTCAAATCCAAACATGACATCGGAATTTAAAAAAATTCGGCATCCGCATTGTTGCTTTATTTCAGCCGAAGCCTGTTCAGGTTTGCGTGTGTACGTATAGACGGTGCTTTGAAGGGGGTTGGCCATTCAAAACACGTCGTTTTTCAATAACTGAATTCTCAGGAGACTTATTTTTGGAAGCGCGTGGCACACACGCAGCGTGGTGCACTGCTTTGCAGGATTTTCAAATGGATACTTTGCATAAAGGCACGAAATTGACAGCGTAATTGGAAAACCACATCGACAAGCGCCATCGGGAATATATTCTTTAACATTCATTTATATTTTTGTTATTTTTCGATTTTTATATTTTACGTGGCAAAAGTTGTTTTTGCGCCGATTTTTATTCTGCTTCTCACCTGCGCCAAAACAAATACACTTAACGTGAAATATATTCGGGAGAGGTGGGGCGGAGCGGGAAACTCAAACAACGCAACACAATAGCTCAAAGCTAGGCACACGTTGCACGCTGCACTGAAAATCTGCGTGAACTACATGCGAACGCTGTTTTGTCGACAGCGCTGGATGCAGCAAAAATACGTTCCTAACACACGAGCAGCTACGGCAGGGAGCGATGAGCAATGTTGGGATTAACCCCAGGTTGTCGCACCAGGACGTAGCCGTGCAGAGGAACGCAAGCATCGTTTCTGGAGGATAGCTCTCTGTAACTGGACCGCTCGCGTCTCTCCTGTTTTGTTAAAAAAAAGGCACTTTGGAAGGCGTAAAACTGGCTACACGCGTTACGCCAGTACTATCCTGTGCGCGGGTTATGCATGTAGGTAAATACTAGGCATGTACGAATCAAACTACCCCCACCACCCAGCAGTTCGACGTATCGTCACGATTCGGGCGCTGCGATGGATTCAAGATTAAACAATTTGGTTTTAATGACCAAATGTGGTGAACGCGGCACATCTAGTGGCTGCGGGGATTAGATGACCGAATCAACGAGGTGGATTGCACGATGGAATGCAAGTGGCTTCCCAGTAAACGTGGAACTTCTGGGCCAGCGCAAGGATGAACGTTCGACCAACGTTGGCCAAACGGTTTACTGGGCGATTCTCACGTTCACTCTTTGCCACGTGTTGTGAGCATACGGAATCAGCGTCGGTCGAGGATTCGATCCGCTTGCGTCGTTACACGACCGATAAAAACACCGGTCCTGCAAAATGGGTCACCATCGGTGATTAAACTCGCATTTGTATTGTTTCACGCTTTTTTTTCGTTCTCGTCTCTACAGTTTTCGTTCACTCGACTTAGCCCGACTGCAATGCGTATCGTGTCACTCGGACGTCGTTTGCATCGCTTGTAAATAATCAATTCCCAAAGGCACGATGAGATGCGAACGTTTGTGGGTGTAGGAGTCGTTTGTTCATTATCTATGCATAGCGACACGCCTAGTATTTTTGTATGCACACCCATACTTACGTGTACAGATACGCATATGCATGTAAAATACTATGGGTGATTTTCTGATTAAAAAAAAAATATTTGTTTGCATTTGTAACAACAATTATGGATCTTTTTATGGATTTTTAACCACTTCCACGATGTACTAATTTTGATGCGTTTTTACGTTTTAACAAGTGATGTCACGTGGCAATTACCTCATGTCACGTGACGCCACTCTTGGCATGAAAGTGATGTCACAAAAAGGTGGCATCACTTTTTCAGATCAATAAAAATATTATTTACTTATTTTGTCCCAAATTTTACGTCTCGGCCTGATTGTCAGATTTTTTCAGATTCGTCTGAAAATCTGGAGCATCCCTAACAGTAACACATATACACCATAATTCTAACAGCATGCATTTAACATATCTCAATGTACACGTTCTCTGTATAAGATTGTGAATGTACCTATTACAGGGTGTCCACCCATCACTGAAGAACATTAATTACAGTGGACTGCTGTCCTAGCTAGGTTTATGAAATCACATACCCAATCACACTTGGTGATGTGAAGATTTCATCATCCGGGTCTCATGCACCCCCTCTCAACCGCCACGTCGACCATCGACGTTGACACGCATCATATCGAGAGTTGAAAGTCCCAGGCGTTTGCCAACATCCCACCTGCAATCGTTTCACATGCTTTTGTCGTGTGCTACTGTCGACGACCACTCTAGAAATATGGATGACCAACGGATGCAGCTATTTAGGAATCGGTGGCTTTGCACAATGATCAAGGCTCAGACATTTTTGTACACTCAGTGCGCGCCTTTTGTGCGTGCTGCCGACACGGATTCGCTCAAGGTTTTCGCAATCGTCAAATGCACGCACGGTAAGGAATCTTTGCTGCCAATATTTCAGCCAGGAGGACACGTTAAAGATCCCTTGACGTAGTTTGCAAGAGCGGACCATTGTGCGCTGGCGTCAGGGTCCACATTTGGCGAAAATGACACCGCAAATGATCTCGATTTGACACATGGCATTCATCAATCTCCCTACTGCCATCCGAATGCCCCAGGTCAGTCTTGCTCATGAGACCATCCTGGTCTCGTGGGTTCTCACCTGCATGAACATAACAAACTTGAAACTTGAACCGCACAGTTCAATTAGATGTATAATTACGATTATTTAATTATGGGTACATTCAAGGACACCCTGTACAGGTCAATGTGCTATACACACGAATATAATTACATGGGCCTAAGTAAGCAATGTCAATGTACGCCCCAAACAAACATATACCCATGCATGTGTTGCATACACAACATGGGTATATGTTTGTACATGTATTTGCAGATGTATATATCTGCCAACATGTCCCTATATTTATTATTAGCGGACTTACATGTATATATCTGTACATATGAATGCATGTGTGTAGGTATGAATGTACACATGCATGTATACATACATGCGTACACACATGACCTATGGGGAAAAAATGTATGTGTATGGAAATATGTATACGTGTCAATGTACGCCCCATACAAACATATACCCATGCATGTGTTGTGTACACATACATGGGTATATGTTTGTAAATGTATTTACAAATGTATAGATCTGCCAACATGTCCCTATGTAAATTATTAGTGGACTTATATATTTATATCTGTACATATGAATGCATGTGTGTAGGTATGAATGTACACATGCATGTATACATACATGCATACACACGTGACCTAAGGAAAGAAAATGTACATGTGTATGTAAATATGTATAAATCCGTGTATGTACATATGCAACAAGGCAGTGGGTGACCAGTGCCTCCAGGTTGAGGAAACAACAGCTTCCACACTTCAGGTTTGTTCAACCTTCGGTGACGTGAGACTGAGAGTCACGCGTACAGGCCTCGTGTCAATCCACCGCTGCACGAGGACGACCACCCCACGTCGTGCCGGTCCATTGGGGGTTACGCGACCACAATTCACCGTGCCAGTCAGTGTGGGTTAAAGGCGGACGACAATGGACACGGGAGCATAGAAGCACAATACAACAATGGGATGTGTCTGTGACGGTCCTGTGCTGTCCCCGCCCGTCACTTGGTGCGTACAGGTGGATTCATTCAGAACTGGAACGTGAAATAAAAGTGTGATGTTGATGATGATGATGAAGTTCCATTGCTAGGGACGATTTATGGACCGGTTTCTCCCGGGAAGATATGTGCACCTGTCCGGTGGAGAAAGCGCCGATGTAACTGCTGCTCCGAATCTTATTCGTGCCCTCATCATGCCCCTTGATTAATCATGGAGGGACTCCTCTCTGTGTACTCCACAAATCCCCCACCTTCCTAGGTGCAAGTGATCGTCCAACCTTCTAACTTGCAACCATCAATGAGAACTCATCAACCCGGTACTCCGATCCCTCCACTGTGCTCTCAACCTAATTCCGACTCAACTGCAAGATGGAGGATCTTGAAGAGGCCTTCAATGTCTTCAAGATCTTCCATGGGCTCTCAACGCTGCTACCTCTCCCCCCCCCACCACTCTAATCGCCTTTAATATTCTCTGCACGCCAGCAACTAAGATCTCCCTGTTCAAGTCCAGGCCCAAAACTTTCCTCGTCCTTCTTGTCTACGATCACCTCCTATCTCCGAAATGTTTCAAAGAAGAAAATGAGTAAATACATTCCTGTTTTGGGCGATTCCCAGGGATGCGGATTTAGACGGTCTCTCAATGCACTTGCATCGTATTGCCGATGAAGCCAATGCCGTCGCATTCCAGTTACTCAACGAATCCACCAGACGCGCACGCCATCACCCGCGAATGGAAAACCCGAGGTGGCGCTTGTGGCCTCCTCAACCTGAAGCCACGAAAAACCTTCTCTATGCATTAAGTGCCTGGCACGAGCAATTCACATTTTTCAGATTTCGTATTTAAAGATCGCACCTGTCCAAAACCAACGGCGCCACGTTCAAGCTGAAACCGGTTCCTTGCGAAGCGTCGGGCGGTACCGGTGGGGCGAGTGGAAGGACACGTCGCACGGTGGGCCCCCCCCCCCCAACCAACCAACTCCCCCCCCTTCTCTCTCCTCGCCGTCCGCTCGATCCCCGACGTTCTAGTTTCTGTACCGTGCCGCCACATCAGACCACAGCCTCTGCATGTCCTCCAGGCCCCTGGTCCAGAGCTCGCGTAACTTCACCCAGCCGGTGCGCGCCGTTATCAGCAGGTAGTCGGCGTTCTGCGGGTACCGCAGGATCGTGTAGCGGGCCATGACCAGCGACTGGCAGAACCTGCGGGGAAGAGTAGACCATGTTGTTGTTGCCGTTGCTGTTGTGACGGTTAAAATTCGTTTGTTATTCAAGAGGTTTTTTGCTGTCGAATTGTTTATCGGCTGGGATTTCAGCGACCAGGAATCGCAGCCATAGTTGGATCAAGTCTCGTGATCAGCAGCAGAAGTGCCAGCGGAAGGAAAGTCGCCGTCTTCATCTTCCTCGTCTCCAGCAGCAGCAGTAGCAGCATGATCAGCAACATGATCGTAAACAACATCGCTAGAAGTGTCTTTTCTATAATCATCATCGTCATCAGAAGCATCCGTCGAAGTGCTGTTAGCAACACCATGGTAATCAGCATTATTATGTCTAAACTGCTACTGATCCCCCCGTTCACCAATACACATTAACCAGCATGGTGAAGTATGGTCAATCACCCCGTGAAGTATGGTCAATCACCCCGTGAAGTATGGTCAATCACCCCGTGATTTGCCGCACAATCATCGAGTTTATCGGATTCTCGCCAGACCTGGATTAAATTCTCGTTATGCAACCGCCACGGGTTTTTGAAGCCAACGTTTCCCCGATGCGGCCAACGACGACCCGGGCAGACCCGACCCGACCTGCCCCGACCTGCCCGGCCCCCCCCCCCTCCGCTCTCACCTGCACGCCACCAGGAAGTAGACGGCCCTCCTCTCGTCCTCGCTGAGGGGCTGCACGCTCTCGTAGCCGGCCAGGACGTGACCCCCGGCCTCCATCGCCTCTCCGCTCTCCACCATCATGTACATGATGGCCATGGCCAGGTCGTACACGTGGTAGCCGAACATCATCGAGTTGAGGTCCACGATGCCGGAGACGCAGTGCCGCGGCGCTCCGTTCGCCGTCTCGCCCGACGCCGACTTGGGCCCCGGCTGCCGCTCGCTCCCCGCGGCCACCTCCTGCACCAGGATGTTGTCGTCGTTGAAGTCACCGTGGATGATGCCTGCGGCGAGGGGGGACGGCGCGCGCGGCGTGCGCAAACGCGTTACGGCTCTCGTCGTCCAATTTCATTTCGCCCGTCGTTCGTGCCCCGTGCCGTTTTTATTCCAGCCGCACGATTGGTGTCGCGCATTGCACGCGTGTGCGAGTCTAAGAACGGCCCACAAGAGTCTCAGTGATTCACCAACTCCTCCTGCCTCCAAAGGCGCTGAATTACAATAATCCACCAGCATCGTACAACCCTGTACGGGGGCGAGATATGGAGCGGTGTGGAGTGGTTTGCACGCTGCATCACGAGCCCTCGATTCCCGGCCATGGAGAGCTTCACTGATATCCGAACCAGTCCTGAGATCCTATCTACCAGCGTGGTGAAGGTGGCAAAACAACCGCCATGCCCCCCTACACAGCCTGGGAATGCCTTCGTCCAGATAGTGCATTGACAAAGGTCTGCACATTGTTATTATAAGTATATGTGTGAAGCCAGGCCCCAGCTTTAACAAAAAACTGTTGAACACAATTTAGCATCCAGTGAAAAATGATTTGGTAGAAATTACAATTATGATTTATACACAGTAGCATCTGAATGTAATAACCCTATCATTTGATTTCACCTATGATCAGTGTGTGTGCGTGCGCGAGTGTTCCCCATTACATGTATGCCTTGTAATGCATCTGTGTATACTGGGTAAAAGTAATCACGTAAAGCACATTGCAAATAAAATGCTTGGCACAAATGAATCACACTACCTTGCTGATCTCGTCAAGCAGCATAAACCACCATGCAAACTCGGGTCATCCTTGCAGCGGCTTTTGGCTAACCATCCAACGAACAAAGACGGTCACCGCATCGCGCGCTTTCAGATGCACTTCTGCGGCCGTCTGGAAAGCTCTTCTTTCTGATATTAGGAAGGCACTGGAGCTATGCACTTTTAAACCTAGATTGAACACTAATTTCTTTAGAACTAATTTTTGTGCTTAGTGTGCTGTCCTTCCCCCGCACCTCCGATTAGCACGGTTGGCTACGTACGGTGCGAAAGAAGTTCAACATACACACATACGTGGCACCCGTCGTGGCTTTAAGGCCTCGTCCGTGGCCTGAACCGCCCCTCGCCCCGAGGCATGGGGCTACATGCCGGGTGAAGCTGCGAGGCGAGCGTACATCTGGTGAACTTGTGCAGGTTGGGCTGGATCTCCTCGCGGAACTTGGCGATGACCTCCCTGACCAGACCCTGGTTGGGGTCGCCGTCCAGAGCGAACAGGTAGGCCTCGAGCAGGTGGGTGTTCGACAGGTTCCAGATGAAATCGTCTCGTTGCAGGTAGTGCAGGAACGGGTGCTCAAACTGCGCACACGTTTAAAAACGAAGGCGGTAAGATGAGAAAAAAAGTGCAAAACGAGATTAACATTGCATAGGCCAGTTGAGTACACATGTAAGTTAAAGACAACAAACGTAAAGCCAGCAAAGGATCGTCTTCGTTTCAGAAAGGCTGTTCTCCGGTGTCCCGTAGCATTTGATAAACATCAAAATTGTGCCCCCAGTTTAAAATGTTCTAGTCTCAAAATGCAATACGCGATTAAAATCGCATTGGCCAGTGAGTACACATGTAAGATAAAGACAACAAACGCCAAGCTAGCAAACTATAGTCTGCGTTGCAGAAAGGCTGTTTCCAGTGTCCCGTAGCATTTGATAAACATCAAAATTGTGTCCCAGTTGACAATGTTCTGGTCTCATCCTTGACTTATTATATGGCGGAGGGTGGGGCTGCCCAAGTCCTGCGCGTGGCTGGAAAATGTACGATTGTTATTTGTGAATAACAGGACACTTGAATGGATCTGAGAAGTAGTTTTGCGAGATCACCTTCTGCGGGCCATTCTCTAACCAGAGGTGATGCACAGAATGAGATTTTTTTTCCATCTCATGACATGACACCAATTAGCACCACAACTCATGCAGCCTTTATCAAGGCACTGCCGTATTCAGTGTTGGTCATGTCGGGTGTTTGACCATACTTCGCCAAACTGGTCAGTGTAGGTTGGTGAAGGATAGAGGACAAGGGGGGGGGGGGGGGGGGCAGGACTGGTTCAGATATCACTTGCCACGAATGTTAGCCGTGGCCGGAAATCAAACTCAGGTGGCCGGGTTCGTAGCGCAGTGTGCGCACAACTGCACCACCGCTCCACCCCGACGCTTGGAATAAAATCGGGGGAGGGGGAAAAAAAACAACAACAAAAATACGTTTCTTGAAAACCAGCCATTCCATCTCTTGGAAGGAGTCTCACGTTGCCAATTATGAACAGCTGCTCACGTTCCGAGCGAGTGGGCTTCGCTACGTCACATCACACTTGCTTACCGAGAGAAATGCCTCGCCGAGACTCAAGACTTGTTTTTAAGATTGTCGCAGTAAGGCGTTGGGCAAACCATCGCTACGCATTTCCCAATGAAGTAATTTGCGAGTCATTTATTTTTTGCCTTTTCACTTCGCCGAACATTCTCACATCACGTGTCAAGAGACGCATCGTGGCGCGCCATCAGTGCTCGTGGGCTCGTACCTGCTGCAGGGCTTGGTGGAAGCTTGCTGCCAGCTTGCCCACCTGGTAGTACAGGCTGCCGTCCGCCTGCACCCTGGAGAGCGGCACGCCGGGCAGGTACGTGAGCAGCCGCACGTTGAACTCCTTCTCACCTTCGCCGCAGTCTGAGGATTCACAACAGGAGTCGCCACCGAGGTCGAGAGGTCAACACGGTTAGTGCAGTCTCACCCGTCGCTTCCTTTTTCTGGAACGTAAAAAGCTGTTCGGAAGCTGATGTCGGAACCTCCAAGGTCAGGCCAAAGTGTCGACTCACCACATTGCGCCCTGTGTTCATTACTCACGTGATATACTACACAGGGTCTAAATTTCGATTTAAAGCTTTCGCGACTGCAGGGATTCATCTTCTTGGTTCTTTTGGTAAAGTCACGTAGAATGGAAATAATAAAATAATAAAATAAAACATCTTCAGACGCTGTCTCCCCGACAGACCTGGTCTTCACCTGAGGACGGCTGCTTGCGTTGTGGCCGAAACGTCGTGAGAATTATTTTATAATGTTTTATTTTATTATTTTATTATTTCCATTCTACGTGACTTTACCAAAAGAACCAAGAAGATGAATCCCTGCAGTCGCGAAAGCTTTAAATCGAAATTTAGACCCTGTGTAGTATATCACGTGAGTAATGAACACAGGGCGCAATGTGGTGAGTCGACACTTTGGCCTGACCTTGGAGGTTCCGACATCAGCTTCCGAACAGCTTTTTACGTTCCAGAAAAAGGAAGCGACGGGTGAGACTGCACTAACCGTGTTGACCTCTCGACCTCGGTGGCGACTCCTGTTGTGAATCCTCAGACTGCGGCGAAGGTGAGAAGGAGTTCAACGTGCGGCTGCTCACGTACCTGCCCGGCGTGCCGCTCTCCAGGGTGCAGGCGGACGGCAGCCTGTACTACCAGGTGGGCAAGCTGGCAGCAAGCTTCCACCAAGCCCTGCAGCAGGTACGAGCCCACGAGCACTGATGGCGCGCCACGATGCGTCTCTTGACACGTGATGTGAGAATGTTCGGCGAAGTGAAAAGGCAAAAAATAAATGACTCGCAAATTACTTCATTGGGAAATGCGTAGCGATGGTTTGCCCAACGCCTTACTGCGACAATCTTAAAAACAAGTCTTGAGTCTCGGCGAGGCATTTCTCTCGGTAAGCAAGTGTGATGTGACGTAGCGAAGCCCACTCGCTCGGAACGTGAGCAGCTGTTCATAATTGGCAACGTGAGACTCCTTCCAAGAGATGGAATGGCTGGTTTTCAAGAAACGTATTTTTGTTGTTGTTTTTTTTCCCCCTCCCCCGATTTTATTCCAAGCGTCGGGGTGGAGCGGTGGTGCAGTTGTGCGCACACTGCGCTACGAACCCGGCCACCTGAGTTTGATTTCCGGCCACGGCTAACATTCGTGGCAAGTGATATCTGAACCAGTCCTGCCCCCCCCCCCCCCCCCCTTGTCCTCTATCCTTCACCAACCTACACTGACCAGTTTGGCGAAGTATGGTCAAACACCCGACATGACCAACACTGAATACGGCAGTGCCTTGATAAAGGCTGCATGAGTTGTGGTGCTAATTGGTGTCATGTCATGAGATGGAAAAAAAATCTCATTCTGTGCATCACCTCTGGTTAGAGAATGGCCCGCAGAAGGTGATCTCGCAAAACTACTTCTCAGATCCATTCAAGTGTCCTGTTATTCACAAATAACAATCGTACATTTTCCAGCCACGCGCAGGACTTGGGCAGCCCCACCCTCCGCCATATAATAAGTCAAGGATGAGACCAGAACATTGTCAACTGGGACACAATTTTGATGTTTATCAAATGCTACGGGACACTGGAAACAGCCTTTCTGCAACGCAGACTATAGTTTGCTAGCTTGGCGTTTGTTGTCTTTATCTTACATGTGTACTCACTGGCCAATGCGATTTTAATCGCGTATTGCATTTTGAGACCAGAACATTTTAAACTGGGGGCACAATTTTGATGTTTATCAAATGCTACGGGACACCGGAGAACAGCCTTTCTGAAACGAAGACGATCCTTTGCTGGCTTTACGTTTGTTGTCTTTAACTTACATGTGTACTCAACTGGCCTATGCAATGTTAATCTCGTTTTGCACTTTTTTTCTCATCTTACCGCCTTCGTTTTTAAACGTGTGCGCAGTTTGAGCACCCGTTCCTGCACTACCTGCAACGAGACGATTTCATCTGGAACCTGTCGAACACCCACCTGCTCGAGGCCTACCTGTTCGCTCTGGACGGCGACCCCAACCAGGGTCTGGTCAGGGAGGTCATCGCCAAGTTCCGCGAGGAGATCCAGCCCAACCTGCACAAGTTCACCAGATGTACGCTCGCCTTGCAGCTTCACCCGGGACGTAGCCCCATGCATCTGGGGCCGGGGGGCCGTTTAGGCCACCTTGAAACCCGATGGTCGTCATGTATGGTGAACTTCTTTCGCACTGTACGTAGCCAACCATGCTCACCGGAGGTGTGGATATCACGGAGCCCTGAGTGGTGACCTGGTTCGCACAGTAGTATGGGGCAGCACTTGCCCACTCAGTCTACCGTATGAGAGTAATGTTCGTCGCATGATAGTCCAACTGATATTTGAATTCTCCGAGTTAGGGTTTAGCCAATTTAAGTGTGGAATTCCTCTTTGGTTTTTTCGGTAAAGTCACGTAGAAAGAAATATAATTAAATACTAATAGAATACGACGTTTCGATTGCAACACATGCAACCATCATCAGATACAAATGTAAACTTGGAATACAATGCAATACAACACAGAGAGTCGGCTAACACAACAGTCAACACCCCACCTGGTTGATTACGTTCCTCCAAGGATTGCTAAATTTGAGTTGGCCGACTCTGTGTTGTATTGCATTATATTTCCAAGTTTACTATGTTTGTTTTCTCATTCATTTGTACCTGATGATGGTTGCTTGTGTTGCAATCGAAACGTCGTATTCTATTATTATTTTATTTAATTTCTTTCCACGTGACTTTACCGAAAGAACCAAAGAATCATTCCTGCAGTCACGGAAGCTTCGAATCTAGTTTAAGTGTAGAACCCAAATTTACTTAGATGTTTTTTTTTGCGTGCAACCATTGATGGTGAGTGCTTTCAGATGCGCTTGTGCGGCTGTCTGGAACGCTCTTCCTTCCGATATGAGAAAGCCACTGGAGCTATGCTCTTTTAAATCTAGATTGAAAACTCATTTCTTGAGAACTACTTTCTGTGTTTAGTTTGTTGTCCTTCCCCCCTACGCCTCCGGTTAGCACAGTTGGCTACGTACAGTGCAAAATAAGTTAAACAGGCATACACACATACACCACTGTCTGTAAATATTTAGACAGATGTGGCGATGTTCCATGTACAACAAACATCGGCGGCAGAGAGGACCAGTTTCAAAAGTCGGTATTTTGACTCGTGCGAGATAAAAAAAAAGAATCAAGAATTCTGGGGCACGTCTTAAGCCATGGGGCCTAACTCACATACCGCCTGCCCGCCTCCAGGTATCGTTCACGGAGACCTCAACGACCACAACATCCTGGTGGAAGAAACGGGGCCGACCCCCGCAGTCCAGTCGTCGGAGACGGGCGAGTCTGCCGCCGGGTGCCAGTACAAGCTGTCGGGTGTCTTGGACTTCAACGACATGGTGCAGGGCTACTGCGTGTACGACATCGCCATGGCCGTCATGTACATGATGATCGAGAGCTCGCGGCCCATGGACGTGGGCGGGCACATAATGGCCGGCTACGAGAGCGTGCGGCCGCTGACGGAGGACGAGAGGGGAGCTGTCTACTGGCTGGTGGCGTCCAGGTTTGGCACGCGTGCACGTACATACGCAGACACAAAGACCCCCGCGTAGACTACCACAGGCTGTTGGAGCAAGTATGTGTGCATGTATGTATATCATGGGACCTCCTTTGCCAGTACCAACATATGATAATAGGTTTTTCCCCATTTTTCTGGCAACAAAACAGGCGTTAAGATGCCTGCACTTTTCCAGTGCTGCAGTATGTATGTTGACCTTAGTAATAGGTTTTTACCCTTTCAACTGGTACAAAAACTAACACCTTGTATAAAGGTGTCACCTTGTATAAACGTGTCAGTTTTTGTACCAGTTGAAAGGGTAAAAACCTATTACTATATTTTGCCACTGGTAAAGGAGGTATCATAGTGTAAATGCTTACCCCGAGCTCTCAATACTCTGATAGTACGCTGTCTTTGAGTTGTACGCCTTTTGGCGTCATCTGGTCCAACACCAATGGAGACTAGGCTCTAAGAAAAGCTGTCTCGGGTGTGGACCAATCAACTTCAAGGACAGTGCATATTATTATGATCATCAGAGTTGTTTCTTTTTGTTTGCATTTTGACTGCTTGTGTTGTGGTTATTGCAAACATGATGCCTTGTATAAAGGTGTCAGTTTTTGTACCAGTTGAAAGGGTAAAAACCTATTACTATATTTTGCCACTGGTAAAGGAGGTCTCATAGTGTATATGTTGACCTTCTTTCACACCGTACGTAGCTACCCGTGCTAATCGGAAGTGCAAAGTTCTGTTAGCGAGCGCCTATTAAGGCTGGCATGGCGCACGAGGGGGTGGCGTGGCCAGCACCACAAAAGTGCTGACATTTACATGCCGTACCAGATACTCATTTAATGCTGAATCGACCTAGGTGAGGCCCAGGACTGGTTCAGATATTCGACACTGATGTTGGCCGTGAGTGGGAATCGATCCTGGGTCACCAGGTTCCTAGTGGAGTACGCGAATCATTCCTAACCACCCCGCCTTCGCTGCACCACGTAAGACACGTGCACACACACACATGCATACATCTACACACACATGCATACATCTACACACA
>CM025614.2:3340009-3350944 GCA_014621495.2 Entosphenus tridentatus
CGTGGCCACTAGTCCACTCACACCGTAGGCTGACTCCCCTGTCATTATACAAATAAAGGCATAAAATATGAAGGGGGAAGGAACGATTTGCCCGTTTTAGAGTGGTTGGTTTACACCCCCAGTCGTCGTGGCAACCGCGCGATGGAGACGAACGGCAGGAAATTATTGAAGAAGTTAATGACGCGGGGGCTGTCAAGTTGGGCTCAAGATACAAAAACACATCCACGAGCAAAACAAAAGTTGTTGCACAACAAGTTCGTCGGAGGGACCCAATTGGAAAAAAAAGAAAAAGATCCCTCGTATAGCCTTTACAAGAGTGTTGGGGCAAATGCTGTTATCGAGTAGCCACTTATAAAGGGCAGAACTGCACACGAGGGGGTGGGTGACCAACACCTCGCCCGGGCGCCTTCGTCTCCCCAGCGGCGATGTTTACACACTGCACCAGCCACTCATTTGAAGCCGAGTCGACCTAGGGGAGGCCCAGGACCGGTACAGACAATCGTCACCGGTGTTGGCCGTGAGTGGGAATCAAACTCGGGTCGCCGGGTTCGTAGCGCAGCGTTAACCGCTGCACCGCTGCTCCTGCTGCGCTCGATTCGCATCCGACGGCTCGCGGTGGGAGGAAGCTCTTCATCCAGCAGTGGATTGACACCCGGCTATAAACCATGACCATACGAGATGGGAAATGCAAAGTTTTACTCGCTGGCTGGCTGCCTGTGGTGCGGGGGAGGGCGGGAGAGCGACGGACGGTCATGTCCAATGAATGTTCAGGATGATAACTTTGCTTTAAGAAACGTGATTCTTGAATAATGAACGTCACCTTTGTGGACACAGAGCTGCATTAATCGGCTGCCAGAGTAAACGGCGGGTCATCTGCTGCTTTTCTGCCAGCGCCGATGCTGCAGCCCATTGTATCGACGGTTGCCGCGTCAGGTGCGCTTCCGTGGCCGTCTGGAACGTTCTTCCTGCCCGATATTAGCAGGTGCGTAACTAGCGCTGGGGGGGGCAGGGGGTGCCTTGCCCCCTCCTTTCCCCGCCCCACCCCCCTCTCCCCCTCCCCTCGGTGGCTACGAGATGGGGCCCCCCCTTGACAACCACCTGTGATATGTTTTCAACAACAGTGTCAAAGAAAGAACGCAGACGCATGTAATGATGCTGTTAGGCGAATCGCGCCTTGGTGCGACCGTGCGAGCTGACCGATGGCCGCACCCTCTGAGCTGATGTAGTCACTTCGCCACTGGAGCTATGCACTTTGAAAATCTCGATTGAAAACTCATTTCTTCAGAACTGCTGTTCGCGTTTCATTGGCTGTCCAGTCCTTCCCGCGCACCTCCCATTGGCACGGTTGGCGACGTACGGCGCGAAAGAAGTTCAACGCGCGTACAACTCGCGACAGACGTGGCACCGCTACAAAGACATCGCTACAGAAAGAAAAAGCAATCAAAGCCACGCGGAGACTGAAGGAGGGACCCCTTTGAAGATCCCCTCCGTGGGCGTTCGAAGGCTCAATATCCCACACGGACGGGCGGATGGACCGACAAGAGACGGTTTCCCCCCCCCCAACCTTTGAGCTCAAACAATGATGCTCAATTGGATGAAACGCGCGTGTTGGTCGCCTTTCATGTAGAAGCCACGCGCAGCCGCCGGTCACCACGGGTGCTTCCCCCCCACACCACCCCCCCCCCACACACCCCCCACTATAAGAGGCAACGGGAGGGCGATCATCGCCACGCGTTTGCCAGGAAGAGTCGGACGCGTGGATCGACGGCAGCGAGCCCAGCGGTCAAAACAAACAAACAAAAAAAGCCGGAAAAAAACGACGCGCTCGTCGACTCGACGACGTTCGGCGTCTTCGTTCCGTTTGTCCGACGTTTCGAGAGGCGCGCCTCGCTGCAGCGCGGGACGCGCGGCGGTCAGGAGGAGGAGCGAGCGAGCGAGACGGCCCCGCGGTGAAAACTTTGGAAGCCGCGAGAAGTCGACGGAGACGCGCTGTCAGCACCGCGTCAGTTACGCGCTTAACACATTTTTTATAATTATTATTATTATTGTTTAATTTTTTTGTTTTACCAACGGCAATTATTATCATTGTTTTTTTATTTTATTTTACCACCGACAATTATTAATATAATTGTTTAAAAAAAAATTACAAACGCAAATTATTATTGTTGTTTTAACTTTGCGAACCTACGGCAATTTTTCTTCTTTTTTTTGTTACAACCGGCAATCAACGTCGACCGCGATGCACGCGAGGACGGCCCCCACGTCCAGCATGGTGGTGACTCCCGACAGCATCCCGCAGTTCTTCATCCCGCACGCAGCGAGCCCAGCAGCAGCAGCAGCGGCAGCAGCCGAACAGCGATCCGAGAAGCCGCGCGAACACCCCAACCCCGACCGCACCAGAAGAGCCGTCGCCCTCTCCTCCTCCTCCCCCGCCTCCTCCTCCACCCACGACCTCCAGGGCACCCGGCTCACCGACGTCACGGAGGGCACGTCCCCGCTCCCGCACCTGCCCAGCATCACCACTCCCTACGGCTTCCAGACGCTGGCGCACAGCCCCAACACGCGGCGCAAGGAGTCGTTGTTTTTCGAGCCGGGCGGTGGCGGTGGTGGCGGTGGCTCTCCCGGTGCAGCGGACGCAGTCCTCCTCCTGCAGTCCATGACGCTGCTGCGCGCCGGTGGCTCCCGCCTGCGCAGCCGCTCCACGAGCCCTCGCCCGTCCGCCTCGAGGCGCGCTCCCGGTACGGGCGGGGCAGCAGCAGCAGCAGCCGCCGCCGGCGGCGGCGCCGATTGCGGTCACCTCCGAGAGGAGCCGGTGTCGCTGAGCGTGCGCGCGATGTCGTGCGAGGTGCTGCACGCCGACGCCGACTCCTGCGGGCTTCATTTCGACGCCTCTGCCGGTGGCGCCGTGCCAATGATCACCGTGTCCCGGCCGGACGGAGGCCCCCAAGTGGCGGGGCCCGGGGCTAAGAAAGGCGCTGGGAAGCTCCACCTGCGGGGAATCATCCGCAGGCACATCCCCGGGCTGAGGCTCTCCAGGTCGCCGGACTCGTTCAAGGCGTCGCGCTCCGCCACCGGTAACGCATGAACGTGGATGCCGCGTCGGTGGACGTCGAATAAGTCATCGTGGCCAAAAGCGTTGATGCCGCCACCACCACCACCAATTGCCACCACCGCATCTCATCGCCAACCGCGTTGGGCCTTCCGCTGCTCCAGCACAGGGGACAGGGCAGCGACCTCCGACATCTGGCCCGAGAGTGTCATCCCACCATCTGGCGGGAGCAGTCGACGTGCTATAAGGAACGTGGTTTTATTGTAAGGACTGCCGCTGCGATTGCTGCTTATTGATTCGTCAATAATCGATCAGTTCGAGTGACTGAAGGAGTTCTATTGACAGTAAACTACCGTAGCTTGCGCGGTGTTTTCTTTGTCAACGACGATTTCAAATGTAAACGCGGGCTCGGATGCACACTCATTATAGGCGCGGGTGGGAAGCATTGCGTGTTAAAGCAAATGTAAGGACAACTCTGTTCTGTCTCTCCACGTGCAGATTAAATATGTTATAGTCTATCGCCCTACAAGTACAGGATATGGCTTTCCATTGCAATATTGTCCGGCTGTATTTGTTTAAACAGACAAAGTCTGAGAGTCAGGCTTGTTTCAACAAAGCCTGTTTCAACAAGCCCGACTTCTGCGGATGAGACCCAGAAGGTTGAAACTGGCCCAGGGGTTTTCTTGCTGAAATAAATCCTGCCGGGTAATATTGGCCCGGATCACCAATACGCTGGCAGACTCGAGTACAGGTTAAAATTGTCTTCAAATTATATTTTGCCTTTTGCTAGAGGTGGTTAAATATTGATTCTTAAGCTCATAATTACATGCATCTATGAACACGTCCGAATCGATGTTTTAAAAAATATATTCGTTGATGTCTGTAATTGGTTCACGTGATCCCTGCAGCCGCTTGTGGCCGCTACATTTACCATAATGTAGAGAAAAAAAAACAATTGATTCTTGAATCGAATCACGATACTGAATTATGGCGATCCATAATATCGCTGGGTGGGCGAATCATCACGTACATTCAGAATGTCACAACAGTCTGAAAATATGATATTAATGCGATGCACAGAATATAATAATTATTTTAATAATATACAGCCGCTGTGTTAATCTACTGCTGGATGAAGGTCTCCCCACGGCAGTGTCAGTCATGGGGGTTGTTTGACCATACTTCACCACGCTGGTGAAGGGAGTGTCAGAACGGCTCAGTATTGATCGCCTCTGATGGTGGCCGTGACTGGGAATTGAACTCTGGTCACGCAGTTCACACCGCAGTGCGTTGCGTGCAAACCACTCCGCACAAAATACAATTCTTGAAACGTATCCATGACATTCCGAGAATTATGTGTACCGCATGAGACGCAAATTGGCTGTTGTTTCAACATTTCAATTGCCAACCAGGCATATTATTGTTATTCTCCGTACATTCAGTTCGCCCGAGAATGTCTCCCACCTTAGATCTTTTGCCCGCGGATGCATCGTGCGTTGGAGATAATATTAAATAAAAATGTGATCCATTTCCCCCCAAATGTCGATTGCGCTCTTGGAATCGCATCACGAGACGGGGAGAGCCCATTCGCATCTCTCGCAGGACACTGCAACCCTTCGTTTTAGAAAACGGCCCACGGAAATGGCTATCACAGAGCTACCTCTGAGATCTCCTTTAAAGACCCTCAGGTCCGCACAGTCGGGGGCGGGGGGGCACTTTCCCAAACGCTCTGAAATACGAGGGTGATGTGCGTCGCGTGACAGTCAACCCGATATTGGAACTCAAATTAAATGCGGAACCGAATTTGATCTGATGTTTGTTTTTGTTGTGGTCCGGTCGAAAACAACCATTCGCTACACTTGCTGTGCTGCCCCGAAATCGGTCCTCGCAAAATCACTTTGCCCTAACGGCCTGCATTTGCTTTAGTCTCATGTGATATACAGAGTCGTCAAGGGAATCTCGCCCGTGTAATCATAGACGGCTTACCTTCATCTGAACTGACCTTCTGACCTCTGAGCCACCCGGCCACCTTCGTCTTGCCGGCAATGTTTAGCGAACGTGTGTCAACACCCCATGATTATATTTAACAACAGCGCGGAAAATGTTGTTTACCCATTTAAACAAACCCTTCCGGCAATGGCTGTGCCGGGAGGTGGGGTACAAGGTTAGGTTTATTGAAAGGAAAAAAACACTTGACTATGGAACACAAGACGAAGCCCCCTCCACACAGCCAGCAGGTGACCCACAATTAACCCGGTGTAGCATTGCTATTCTGAATACTCACAGAATATCGCACGGAATGTTTAATATCTTTTTTAATGTTGGGGATATAGCGTGTTCATTAGACCTTTGTTTCAAAGTCGGCACGTGGTGGCTACACAATGTGCACGCCTGCAGAATCTGTGGAGTGAGGGAGGGTTGAAGCTGGTCGGTGCTTGGATGGGTAATGTAATGATACCACAATCATTACAGATGGGTAACCACCAGCACCAGTGCAGGAGATTGGCGGTGCAGCAATTGGGTTTTTGGTCCACGGCTCGTTTCGATCCAGTGTCCTCCCGCATGCCAAAAAGCTCGTTAATGGGATTGGTCAAAGTATCAGACAATAGGAGCCTGCTGAAGCCGTCTTGAGAATCAATGAGGCTTTCCTGGGTGTTATACATTTCATTATTATAAATAGAAAGCAACCCATACGTATCTTTCGATTTAAAGATTTCGTGACTGCAGGGATTCATCTTCTTGGTTCTTTCGGTAAAGTCACGTAGAAGGGAAATAATAAAATAATAAAAATAAAACATTCAGACGCTGTCTTTCCGACAGACCTGTTCTTCACCTGAGGATGGCTGCTTGCGTTGTGGCCGAAACGTCGTGAGAATTATTTTATTATGTTTTATTTTTATTATTTTATGATTTCCCTTCTACGTGACTTTACCGAAAGAACCAAGAAGATGAACCCATACGTAGTTGTTATTATACAACTAACATACAGTATTATATCACATACACGTTCACCCCCATGATGTGTAAGTCAATGAGTCGCACGCGGCTGCGAGGCCGCAGGTTTGCCGACCCCTGGGCGAGATCATTGAAATGCGCAGCCCTTTGTCAGTCCCGTATTGACGAGGCCTTCCCTCGTCAATACGGCAACATCTACAACCAGACTGTTTAGAGACCTGGGAATTAAGGGCCAGAGCCAGCGTTCGGCAATCAGAGCTGTATCGGAGGCGGCAGAAGGCAGCAGTCAGTGGCTCTGGATGAACAGGAAAGACCCCAGCTGAGCCCCGAAGTGAGAGGGCCAGGAGGTATGCGGCCAACAATGCTTGACTCAGGGAGGACGCCCCTGCCATGCATAGTCCCATGGGATGTTGGCTATCAACAACAAGGCAACTCCTATGACTAATTGGGAATGGGACGCAAGCGCAGGATCGATCACCCTGTCGCTGGCCGCCTTTGGGGAGGGTGAATAGTGTGAAAGGCCGAAACACTCTAGGAACCAAAGGTACATTACTGACGATGCGCTCCCCAAATTTCACCAGGCTCACTGTTCATGAACTCTTGGAAGTGCTTGCACAAAGGATAGTAACATCTCATCCTGTGTTCTTGGAATCACGTTGCGTCGGTCACGGGGGAGATTTTGGCCATACTTCACCACGCCCGTGGGTGCAGGTTTGGTGGAGGCGTCGTTGCCCTAGGGCCGGTGCGGCTATCACTCACCAACGATGTTGGCCGGGAACTGGGAATCGGTCTGTGCGACAGGAATTCATTCGATGTAAGATGATCCTGACAATGCTCAACGGGTTTTTTTGTTTGTTTGTTATGTATGCTATTTATATTTTAATGATATGCCAATTTTAATGACATGCCACGCATATTATAATGCGTGCTAATTCTATTGCAATTGCATGCATGTGTACATTGAACCCCATTGAACGAGCGATAGCACTAATTATTCCACGCAAACGAGACCATTAAGAATTAAGTCTTGAAATGTTGTCTGAACTCTGAGATCGGATTCTACAAGGTGTATTGTAGAGTGAAATACAATTAACGTCTTACGGGAGGGAGCGGTGGGACAGCGGTTAGCGAAATGAAATACTAACCCAGCCAGTCTGAGTTGAATTTCAGAATATCGGGCCAGGGCTAATGTCAGCGGTAAATAATATCCGAACCAGTTAGTCATCCCCACCCCACCATAAACATAACTCGCAATGGCTGGCAAAGTATGTCATGGGACCTCCTTTGCCAGTACCAAAATATGAGAATAGGTTTCCCCCTTTTTTCTGGCAACAAAACAGCTGTGTCAAGAATTTAAAACACCAAACTGAAACCTTTTACAAGGAATCATGTCCTGGATACCAAGATCCAGGATGGTCATGTCTATGCTCCGCTTCTCGGTGGCAGCCCCAACAGTCTGGAACGATATCATCCCTCTGCACATTCGCAGCATCACCTCAATCGCCTCCTTCAAGAGAGACTTAAAAACTCACATCTCACAAACACGCTTTCGAGCGACTCTGAGCTTGGCTCCGCGCCTCTGAGTTGCGGCCACTACGTCTGCAAATTTGCGCGCGTTACAAATTGAACTATTATTATTATTAACCACAATACTTGTGGTCAGAATGCAAAAAAAAACATACTCTGATAATATATAATGCATTGTCCTTGAAACTGATTGGTCCACAATAGAGACAGCTTTCTTTTGAGCCTCGTCTCAAACGGTGTTAGACCAGAGGCTCGAAAGAAAGCGGTCTCTGGTGTGGACAAATCAGTTCCACGAAAGCTTTACATCGAAATGCATATATTATCAGAGTATGTTTTTGTTTGCATCCTGATTACAATCAGTGGTTAATGCAGACATGATTCCTTGTAAAAGGTTTCAGCTTGGTGATTAAACATCTTAACACAGCTGTTTTGTTGCCAGAAAAAAGGGGAAAATCGATTCTCATGGTGAAGTATGGTTAAACAATCTCCCACGACCGACCACGGCGTGGGAAGAAGACATTTCATTCAACAGTAGCCAATGGCTATAAATTATCATTGTAATTGTTTTCATTATCATGATTATAACGCGCGGTCTGTGCCAAGCTGCTGTGTATATGGCCCCCAGAGCCCGCGTGATTATCATTGTTGCGTTGACCGACGATCGCTCGTTGCTTTGACGGCGAAGGCTTGAGAAACGCAAAACATCCATCCGCTGGTTATGCTCGCTCGCTCGTTGCGAGACATTCGCGAGCGAATTTAATTTGCGAATGTCCGCGAGTGGGTGGGTGACTGTGCGGAGGAGAATCGTCGTCGGGACGCCCGTGTTTACCGACCCTGCGTGGCGGGGGACGAGCGCCCTTCGTTAGCGCGCGTCCGTGTGATCCTTTGTGTCGCTGTAATTAAGAGCGAGCGCCACGCAACCCACATCATCATCATCCATAATATTTTTTTTTTCGCGGTTGGATCGCGTAAATATAAATGAGGCACGTTCTGTTGACGTGACAAACATTACTAATTGGCTGTGTCGGGTGGTGGCGGGTTTAACGACACATTTATATATTTACGCGATCTAACCCAAAAAAAACTTATGGATATTGGTCGCGAAAGCCTGCTTCGTGTTAAATCGTCATCATCCACCCTCTCCGTCGCTTTGCTCCCACTGCCGCTGCTGCCCCGATCCCCTCCCTGTGATCTCGATGCTGGTGGTGTCACACATCCGAGAATCTCACCCAGATCCAGAAGAACGCGGTTGTTGTCGAAATCCCCGTTCGAATTTCGCAGCTGCTGCAGTGAAATTGCTGCTGCTGCAGCTGCAGCTGCCACCCATCCTAGAATCTCACCCAGATTCAGAATTACGTTTCCACTGCAGCTGTCCGTACAGCAGCGAATTGTGACGAGGCAACTTCGAAAACTTTTAAGCCGAATATTTCCAGGACGGCTTCCAGAAACTACGGGCCCATTTAGCAATTGGGGCACATGGGCTATTCACACCCGAACTTCTAGGGAAGATGTAATTAATTAATCCCGTGAACCTGTCACACGAACCTCGTATTGTACTGGACATGTATGAAAAAAAGCCTCATAAGCTCATCGGATTTCTCCAGGATACATAAAGATTCGAATTCAGAAGAGGGCGGCTGCACTCAGCGCCCCAACATCATTCCCAGCAACGTTCCGAAAGACGCAGCAGGCAAGCATGTTCACTGCAATAAAAAAACTTTATTACTCCGGGTTAACACACAGCAAAAAGCAGGGACATTGATGCGTTGTGAAGTAAATGTGAAGTAAATGTGAAGTAAATATACAGTAAATATACAGTATACGTGCAAAACTGGCTTTGAATAAAACACTTTTTTTGTTCTTGAAATGTTCCCGCGATGTTCCACGGATCGACGATTCAGAGCCGGAACGTGAAGGACTCTCGGCTGTTCCAGCCTGGTGTGCCACGTCGCCACCACCACGACCACCACCATCACTGCCATCATCATCACTGCCATCACCACCATCCCCACCAGAACCATCACTGCCATCACCACCCCTGGCATCACCACCACCATCGCCATCAGTCACCACCACGACCACCATCCCTACACCACCACCATCACCACCATCCCCACCATAACCACCCCTGGCATCGCCATCACCATCACAACCACCATCACTGCCATCACCACCATCCCCACCACCCTGGCATCACCACCACTGCCACCACCTCCATCCTTTTCCTTTTTGCTGTCAGGCAACAAGTGTTTCCACTACGTGTGTGTGCGCGTGTCCCGCGTGACGTAGAGCCCCGTTCTAAAGGACAACCGTGCCAACACAATCGTGTTCAAACATTCACCTTGACACCTCTGTCGCCACGCGGGGAACCCAAGTGCCTGACCTGGAGTTTGTGCGCAAAAGGCCGGGACCAATAATATATCGTCTTTTACACGGTCATGTGACCATCGGCTGCCATCTTGGGCTGCCACCAACTGCTGGGTATTTAACGCCACGCATCGATTCGTCGACTCAAGACCGATTATTTTTGCTCCCGATACGCACGCAAGAATTAGCTACCTATCCATAATTGATATAAATAGAACAAAACAACGTATCTTTTTAAATTATATTGCTCGCGTACATCGAGGCTTATGGAACAAACACGACTGAAGATGCAACCGACATTGACAATGTAAACGCGATAGTACATAAATGCAATGGTTCAAATTCCACATTATTGTGACGGGTGCCAGTAACGGGACATTGTACAACCACTGCTGACTGCACCCCAATGTGGTAGAGTACTCGCTTTATGGTCTGTGGAGCGATATTGGGCTGACCTGACCCAGCAACCGGATTCAAACCCGCATCCTTCCTATCGTGAGCCAGGCATTCTACCGCTGCACCCACTTAGCCAGATTAAATCCACTGGAGTTGTCCTCTGGGCACATCTGCGGCACTAAAGGTTCGTGCTGCACATATTTGATTCCGTGCTTTTATTACCTTGATTCACCTGGGAAAGTTCAACCTCTGTAGGCCCCGCCTCCTTCTGTTTAGGCCACACCCCTTATTCAGGGAACGGGATCAGGCTTGTTTGGGGAGCAGAGGTCGCAACCGGGTACCCGATACCCGTACCCTACCCGATACCCGGTTACCCGTTCCCCAGCCGGGTACGGGGTACCCGTTTGCGACCCTGGTGCGGCCGGGTACGGGTACGGGTAAGGAATCAAAACCCGTTTGCGACCTCTGTTGGGGAGTGGTGGGGGTTGTGGAGGGAGGGGGTGGGGAGGGGAGTGTCAGCAGTCGGAGCTGGGGATGGGGGGGGGCAAGTTAGAGTAGGAGTGGGCGGGGCCAGGGAAGAAGTGGGCGGGGCCATGGAAAGATTGGGCGAGGCCAGGGTAAGAGCGGGCGGGGCTAGGGTA
>CM025614.2:3365702-3381836 GCA_014621495.2 Entosphenus tridentatus
CTACCTCTCCCCGCTCATCTCACTCTACTCATTATTTAGTCTTTAAAAACAAACCCGTAATCCCATGTTGATAGCGACTTTATGTCTCTGTGTGGAGGGTAGCTCCGAGTGATCACTGTTACATTGCTTATGGCTTTATTTTGGTGATTTCTAAAAGTTTTTTGGTTTGGCCATGTTTGTTTATTGTAGTACGGAGTTAGAATGATGGCTTTAATCTAAGTTGTCTTGTGGTTGTTGTTGTTGTTTGAATTGCATCCCACTGGGATTTTTGCACAGCGTTGGTGTACGGTGCTTTTTTTCTGGAAGAATTAGCAGTTTTTCCTGGATTTTTCTGTTTGCGCAAAGTCACTTTAAGATGTTTTGTTCATGTTTTTGTTTTTTGTTTGTTGCGGTTGCACCCAATTCAAGAGCCGAATGGCTCACAGGGAAAAACCAAATAAATGAAACTAAAAAACTTAAACTGAGTGAACCATCTGTTGGGAGGGTCGACGCGACACATCATCGAATTCATCGCTCGGCGGTTGATAAAATTCCTACCGCTTTGCGGCGAGTCAACCGTGACCATTCTGCGAAGATAAAACATAAAACGACGGCACCGCATTTGGCGGGCGTGGGTCTACAGATCGCTGCGTATTACGCAGTGGTGACATCCGATTCCCCCGTCATAGCAACGTGCCATTTCCACCAACGGCCCGAGACTAGTCCATGCTGGGCATCTGCGGAAAAAAAGCTTCATAGCTCATCGGATTGCTCCAGTCGTAAGTCAAGATTCTGATTAACTCGCTCACTGGAGCTTGCCTCGTGGTGTAGACACTCAATTGATTTTGATAACGTTGAAGTTTTGCGTAAAACGAATTATTACTGGCCAAGACTAATTAGAGAATCCATTGAAATTGAGAGAAACAGAAATAACTTCAATCGCTCCGACAGCTACAGGCTTAGTGCGGCCTGGAAGCGTATTATTAAATAAAAATAAATACAATTACAATTCCTTATAAGGGAAACAAATACTAATGAATAACAATTGATTGATTACCAATCGATATAATTACAATACCATCTCCTTCTTTGCCTCGAATCACTGCACCAGATTGAATTAAATGAAGACGTCACCCTACTGATGCTGCTCTATTTAAGACCGGGAGCAACAGGAGAGCTTCACCATTCTTTCCCGATGAAGCTGATTGTAATTATCAGCGGAACGTCGGACTACTCTAAATTAAAAATGCTGTTGATTCTCTCTTCAGCACACCGGTCATCTGGTCCAACACCAATGGAGACTAGGCTCTAAGGAAAGCTGTCTCAGGTGTGGACCAATCAACTTCAAGGACTGTGCATATCTTTACCATTATCAGAGTTGTTTATTTTTGTTTGCATTTTGACTGCTTGTGTTGCGGTTATTGCAAACATGATGCCTTGTATAAAGGTGTCAGTTTTGTACCAGTTTAAAGGATAAAAACCTACTACTATATTTTGCCACTGGTAAAGGAGGTCTCATAGTGTAAACATTTTTTACTGTTTGGCCGTGTCGGGTGGTGGAGGGTTACGACACATTTATAAATAACGCGATCTGACCCAAAAACCTATATTATGAATGGGGGGACTTTTGTGTTGAGTGTCCACGCCGACAACGTTCAACGCTGATTCTGCTGCTCAGTTTGAAACGTGGCAGGCTTTCGCGACCCAATATCAACCCAAAGAGGTTATTTTGGGTTAGATCGCGTAAATATATAAATGTGTCGTTAAAACCCACCACAGCCAACGACACATTTATGTATTTATGCGATCTAACCCCCCCAATAAGATAACCCGTAAAAACAAAGTTTTTCACTATAAATCCTTTATATGCGTGGCGGCTAGAGTCCTCTCGTCCTCTGGCTTGAGATGGCTGCCACCTATGGGTCAGATGATTGTCTGGCAGCATTAAGCAATTGGTAATTAAATATTTAAAAAAAATCCCTAAACAGTGTAAAATTTTGGAAAAAAATTTTCACGAAAATTAATTGTCACGCACAACGAGTCTGTGTGCAAAATGTCAGCTCGATTGGATCACGGGAAGTGGGTTAAAAAACGACCGAAAGATTTGCACGGTCCCAAGCAAGCAAGCAAGTGAACTTAATATAAAGGATTTAAAAAGCCACCTTTATTGTGATGATGCTGCTACTGCTGCTGCTGTCACAAATGTCGAGTCAACAACAGTAACTGTAGCGAGGCAGTGGAGCGGTGGTGCTGCGGTTAGGACTGCTGCGTCACGCACCCAGACACCGTGCGAGGAAGGATTCGATAGCGGGCCCACGGCTAAAATCAGTGTGTGTGTATCTATATATGATATATACACACACATTATATATATACATCAGTGTGTGTATACGTATACACACTGATTATACACACATCAGTGTGTGAATACGTATACACACGGCTAAAATCAGTGTGTATGTATGATATATACATACACACTGATTATATACACATCAGTGTACGTGTATACGTATACACACGGCTAAATTCAGTGTGTATGTATGATATATACATACACACTGATTATACACACATCAGTGTGCGTGTATACGTACACACACGGCTAAAATCAGTGTGTGTATATATATACATACACACACACTGATGTTAGCCGTATTTATATACACACACTGAATGTTGAACTTCTTTCGCACCGTGCTAAGCCAACCGCGCTGGGCTGCATCCAGCAGTGGATAGACAACGTCTCGTGGCGGTGGCGGTGGTCACGATGTCTCGCGGTGCAAAGTACCTGGCCGTTCCACCAGTGCGCGCCCACAAAGCCTGCGTAGTGGCCCAACTGCAGGGTGATCACCTCCCCGCGTGAGCTGGCCATGATCGGAGGCCGCTGCTGCTGCTGTTGTTGTTGCTGCTGCTGTTGTTGTTGTTGCCGCCCCTGGTTGAGCCGCTACTGGCAACGAGGAAGCGGCAACAGCGGCGACTGCGCGTGCCCACGTGCTCCGCTGCGCGCTGCCATTGGCGCCGAAGCACCCTACGGTGGCTCTGCGAGTCAAGCCACGCGAGACGTATTTTTAAAACGCGAAACACGTGCGTGTTTGTGTCTTTGTGTGTGGGGAGCGGTGGGGCAGCGGTTAGCGCGCTGCGATTCCAGCTCAAGGCCAACACAAGTGGCGATTATCTGAACCGGTCCTGGGCCTCCCGTAGGGGGCCGTCCATAAATGACGTCACGCGATTTTGGACGATTTTTGAACTCGCCCTCGTCACACGGCGTCACAAAAAGTCAGACCCCCCTCAAATATGACGTCACAAAGCTCTGCCCCCTCCTCCCCCCCCAAAAAAAATAAAACATGCTTCAAATCGCTTTAAACTATTGTTATTGTAGTGCGTATTTAATGTGGCGCTGCACTCTGATGTTGTAGGAGAAAACATTTCTTAAAAAGTCTATTGAATTAAGTAGAACGTGTTGTCTACATTTATTTAAAGTTGCGCATTTTGATGTGACGTCACATTTCTCCAACACCCCTCCTCGTCACACATGGTCACAAATGTGTGACCCCCCCCTAGGTGCGTGACGTCATTTATGGACGGCCCCTTATGGATGAATTAATCTCGCTGCACTGCCATCTGCTGGCTGCCACGTAAACTGAGAGAGGCAGCGAGGTGGTGACGACGAGATGACACAGTCTTATCTTTTTTCCTGGAGAAATCCGATGAGCTATGAAGCTCTTTTTCACAGATGCCCAGTTTCAGTATGGGGACTGCTCATTGAGCTTGGGGGGGGGGCGGAGAGAAGTCGCTAGAAACTTAAACTAAACTACGTTTTATTTTACCATGTTACGGCCCGCTGAACTATATAGACCTTTTTCAGAAGCGACCTGGCCATAAATGATAGCTGAACGAAGCAAGCTTCATCGTGTGCAAATAAATAGCAGGCAAACACTCGAAACGGGTGATGTTGATTTTAAATGTGGAGGGGGGAGAAAAACCGGTGGACCCGGAGAAAAATCCGCGAGGCCACGAAGTGAGATGTCGTTCTGCGCCGTTGCTGAAACGAAGGCTGCCTGCACGGACCGGAGTGGAATGAGATGAGAGGTTGGAAAGGGGTAATGCACATGCTGGGCCCGGGCGCCACGCTGGTGAGATGTTAACTACTTCGCCTGGAATACAGGAGGTCGTTGGTTCGATCCCTGACGCAATATTTGATTCTAGATTTGAAGCTTTCGTGACTGCAAGAATTCATATTCTTAGGGTTTTTCGGTAAAGTCACGTAGGTAAAAAAAATATAATTAATGTGTTGCCTCCGAAACGTCGTGATTATTTTTTTATTTTACTTTTATTAATTACAATTTTATTTTTTTATCTACGTGACTTTACCGAAAAAACCTAAGAATAGCAATATTTGGAGTTTGCGGTGCCTATCGTTGTGGTCGCGTGGATTTTTCTCCGGGTCCTCCGGTTTTTCCCCTCCACGTTTAGAAACATGCGTTTGGAGTATTTGGCTACTGTAAGTTTCCACATAAGCCACTTCGTTGAGCCATTTGTAACCAGGTCGCTTTGGTAACATAGCTATCTATGTACGTGGTTAAATAAGAAGTTTAGTTTAGGTACCGGGAAAGGTGGCTGGGCTCACGACGCTACTCACAACGGTGCAATGGTCAGGAACGTGGTATTTTTAGGGGCAGTGATTTCTTGTTTTTTTAACTCGAAGTCGTCTCTCGATTACCGGGGAAGGAGGGTTCTCCTCCGCTGACACAAAAGTTGAGACGATTGCAAACGATGTGTAAATGAGGTTGTGCTTTCCCACCTGATGACGGACGCTTGTGTTGCGCCCGAAACGTCGTGATTAAATTTAGTTTTCATACATTTTATTTTTTACCTACGTGACTTACCGAAAAAAACAAAGTGCGTGATAAACGTGTTTATTGCTTCCCTATGTATCATTTGCATTATTTTCCGAGTGCCGTTTTAAAATTGATCTTGGATGAGATTGGGAGCCAGTGGAACGATCGGAGGATCGGGGCGAGGTCACATTTATGGGTGCGGGGCAATTCAAGCGGCAGCATTTTGGACGAGCTGATGATGTGTGGCGATGAGAGTTTTGCAGAAGGTTTGTCACCAATCGGGCAGAGTTCTCTGATACAAGGCGGTGCGGGCTGCTCACTACGAGAGTTCTGAATGGAAATAATAACCATTGCTACAGTCTACATTATAAACTGCCAGTACACTCACCAAGCTTAATAACCAGGCTACAGTCTACATCATAGACTGCCAGTACACTCACCAAACTTAAAAACCAGGCTACAGTCTACATTATAGACTGCCAGTACACTCACCCAGCTTAATAACCAGGCTACAATCTACATCAGTGTTTTTTTATTGTATTGTAGTTTTCTTTATTTTTCTATTTACGTGACTTTACCGAAAGAACCAAAGAATATGGAAATAACGTTTTATGAATGCAGTTTAAATGTAGAAAAAACATCAACAACGACATAACACCACTACAAAGGGAAGCCACATTCAATTCACGTTTAATTTTATTTGCATATGCATCATCGGTGCGCCCACGCACTGGATATGCCGAAGAGTTTACAAACGTTTCTACGCGTGCAAAACAAAACCGCCCCGGGCAAGTGAACATTCCAAATCTTTAATAAAGTATCGAGCAGGAACCAAGTGTTCACCAACTTGCACCCACGCAAACGAGAGTGGGCAGCAGCAGCAACAGCAGCAAATGGTCATTCTGTGCGCCTGGCTTCCATAATCCCCTCCAGTAATAATATTAAAAACCAGTCGCACACATTTTGAGTCCATAGGAGCATTATTAAACTCACGCTCCCATCACCTTACACAAACCACCATCATCATCGGAGGGGCAAGCTCGACAGGATCGAGTATTTGCACTACAAGAAATTTAAAACATCAGTTCGATTCTCAGTCGAGGGGAGCGAACTGCATATACGCCTCCCCCCTCGCCACGAATTGACAATAGAGAAACTGTGTCACATGACAGAGACGCGATGTCTGCTGCTGGGACAGATGCCTCATCGGTTTACAAAAGCGGCTTCGCTGGCTGTAGATGTCCCAGGTCAAATGGGCAAAAAAACGGCAACGGGCAGCCGATGTTTGTGACATTGTGGTGTCTTCAAGATAAAAAAAAAACCACGAAGCTTTTTTATGTGTACCTAGGCTCCGTCCCAGGCTGTTCGATAGAGTTGAAAGCTTCGTCAATGAGTGGAAAAATTACTTGAAAGTTGTAGTCAAGCACATCACCAACGCCCTGTGGACCGATATTAGTGCGCTGATTAAGATTGTATGGGAGGCATGAGATGACTGCCATCACGGTGTGCAAATGAATACATTTCAAAAATGTTCCCAAAAAAAATCGCTTCAATCTTTGGGGCACATTGGCCAACTGTTGATATCACTTCCCATGTGTTTTAACACATCAATGGAGTAGCAACACTCGTGCCTATGACCGAGTTCCTGTCCATAAGTGTAACGTGTTTTTGCTTCTTATTCATGCAACTTCAAACTCGTATCACAGACAAATATCTCCCAAGTGGCCCACAAAGACTGTTGGGTCAAGTGCTGTTAGCGAGCACCTATGAAGACCAGCACCACACACCACCTCCAAAACACTAGCGCTGATAGAAATACAGAGCCAGGTACTAATTTAAGGCCTAGTAAACTTTGGGGAGGCCCAGGACAGGTTCAGGTATCGTTCGCCACTGAGGTCAACCGTGGCTGGGAATTGAACCCAGGTTGCATGGTTCGCAGCGCGCCAACCGCTACACTGCCACTCCCTACGACTGGTATCAGGAAAACGTGGGATTATGCAGCCGAGGTGTCTTACCAACAGCCAGTCTCTAAGGCTCGCGTGTCCAAGTTCACGTGAATTTCAAATCTGTGGGTGCCACTTTGTGGATGGCGAGGTTCTCTCAGAGAGCAGTTTCGACAGATACCAGATTATTTGAGGTGCTTAAGGCATTCTCTGGAGGTCAAACTATAACGTGGGACAACAACCACCCCCCTTTAGAATTTCACATCCCTCCAACAACACAGCAGTGAGGAGCTGGCAGTGCTGCAATGGGGTGCGTCAACCCTTCAGCTACGATGCAAATTCTAATTTAAAAAACTAAATACAGTGGTTAAGTTTTGGACTACAAATGGGCAATTCACCTTCAGTATACAATAAAATACACTTTGGACTTATACAGCATCATAATACAATCGTACCTCACTCAAGAATTCTGTACACAACAGATCAATAGTTTTGTTTCTAAGCGGATTCGATAATAAAACGCATCGATATGGAACACATCGGAACGAAGCGGTCAACATTGCTTGGTTTGCTAATGCTCTCAAGGAGGAAATTATTCTCATCGATACAAACGTTACAAGTGCTTTGTGATGCGTCGTCAAGAAGAGCCCACAAAAACCATTATTGCAGCGAGTTAGGGTACATTTCAAATCTTGTAAACATCTAATATCATCCAAAACAGCTTGAAATTTAAGTGACCAGAGACAAAAAAAACCCCAAAAAGGCTCTGAAATATACATTCGTACGTTTAAAGCGAAACAGTGGGGAAGGAACTGTAATCTATATTAAAAACATGGGTTTATTTTTTTGTTATCACGACAGTGTAATGCGGCTTGTTTATAAAACAGCGAAAATTATAAAGTGAACAGCACGGGGCTCATTTAACAGCAAATCATGGAATGTTCAACTACAGCTGTGGGGGGGGGGGGGAGCCAATGTGTTCTTCTCAAGAGTATGACGAACTCATCTTCCGATCCAGCTATATTTACCTTAACGGCAACAACAACAACATCGACCCGACGCATTTTTGTGTTCACGCGCTGCACTTCTCTCGAATCGGTAACAGACCCACGTCAAGTTTCTTCAACTTCCAGTTGACGAAAAGCAAAGAGGACGCGTCGCTATTATTACGAGGTTTGGGGCGACGATGAAAAGACGACCCCAAGAGAAAGGAAAAAGACCTGATGCGAGCGTCATATCACAACACGCACGGAGCGGATGAACGCCCGCGACTCGCACGACTCGCTCAATTGTGAAACAAAAGATGCACCGTTATTCGTATTTGGCGACTCAGCTCCAGCCCAAATCGATGAAGCTTAAGCGTGAACGAGCTCATTACACGTAGTTTTATTTCTGAAAATGCTTATACACGCTTTTCGTTCACGACACCGGCTGGATTGCGAGCAGTCGGGGTGGAACCATTCGCGGGGTTGATATCGCTTTTCAAGACGCGCGACGAATCGCCTAGACTCGGTGTTCTCCGATGTGCGTACGTTGCAATGGCTTCACGTGTCCCCTCCCCCCCCAACGCAGGCTGCTACATTCACCACAATGTTTGTTTAAAAAAAAGTTTCGTTTTCATTCGATCCGATTGTGACCATGAATCGCGAGTGGGTTGAGAATTACCAGAGCCCCTAGCGAGCAGCATGACACGTCTGTGCTTGCCTTCCCCCCTAGCTGTTCACGGTGCCCTGTGGCGAGTCCACAGGGTTACCTGTGATATCAAGTTCACAATGGCCAAGACGTTCAGCTCTTGGTGAGATCTACAGCAGTGGCAAGCGGCGGCAACAGTCCTGGCCAGGGCTGGATTCTACACCCCATGTGTGCCATCCATCAGCACCTGACTAATAATAACCAGGGAAGGAGAGGTCTCCCCCCCCCCCACCGTGATAGAAGTCCTGGCTTAGAGCCCAGGATGGGTCGAAGGCAGGGACGGTCATCGCAAGGTGAGCGGGGTGGGAAAGCACACGCGAGGAGGTGTCGCCTCGCGTACGACAACTCGCGTGCGTCCGATCGAGCGTTCCTTCACATCACCGTGCGATCCTTCAACCCAACTCCGTCCCCCAACCTAAATTCTCTGAAGCAGGAGGTGTTCACGGACGGTTGGGCAAGTGACGAGCTCTCGTGCGGAGCGACCGGGCTCTGTAGCGAGTGCCGGGGGGGTTCGGGGTTAGGGTACACGGTTTCGCGCAAATCGCCGCCCCCCGTGGAACGTACCGCAAAGAGAAATGGGGACCGACGGCAACGCGGACACGCTCGCCGGAACGACGCTCGCCACACCTCCAGTGTAATGTGTGCATAATGCCGCAGATACATTCTCTAAGAGTACCGTTCACGATAAAACTAATTAGCACAAGCACCCCAAGCGCCCTCGTCGCCCCCGAACGTCCGACACGCCGACGACTGAAAGTCCTTGGCATGTCCATCACAGTGTAACAAGGTACAGCCGTGTTCAACAGGCAGGTGGAGGAGGGTGGGATTGTGGGGGGGGGGGGTCTGATGATCCGCGAATTTCCTTCGTTTGAATAGAGGGCCGCGTGACCTTCAAGGGAGTCCCGAGGTCTCGGTGCCGTCTCCACCAGGCCTCCACTTGCCGTCACAAGTGCATGGCGGCCGTGTGCGACCGCCGACAGATATGCAGTGAAGGGAGATTTACAAACAAAAATTGAAAGTCGCACACCCGCATTCATTATGCTGCCATGGTGCTGGACATGGCGATAACCGAGACGCCGTAAATATTCCCTCCCCCCCACCCCCCCCGACACGCCGAGCGAGTCTTTTACAGATCAGCGATCCAGACGAACTTCTTCGAGGGAAGGTCGTTTCCTCAGCGCTCTGTGTGTTTTATTCACCACTAATTCCCGCTGCGCGTGTCGTCAAGAGGGCTTCCGTCGGAGTCGTCGTTTCATTCCACGCGCAGCTGCCGAGAGCGCAACTCTTCACACGGGCGGCCGTTGATCAGTGCCTGAAAACTCGACCGGAAAACAAATAACTAAACCTCGAAAACAAAATCGCCGAACAGGCGTGTCAGCCGCTCCACTGTCCTGCGCCCGCAGTCTTCTCTTCTCTTCTATTGCTCAAACAGGTGACGGCAAGAAAACCCCCAAATCGAGGTCGTCGGCGATCGATTCTCCGTGGCGGTTGGCACCGTCGAGGTTCCTCCGTCGCCCGGATCGTGGCCAAACCGGCGAGCGAGGGGGAGGCCCCGTCTTGGCCTCGGCATTTCGTGACGCTCGCCGAATGAGACTGAAAATGCGGCGTTTAAAAATGCAACTCTTCCACAGCCAAAAAAAAGACGCTCCCTTTTTCCCCACGGTGCGTGCCGTCGGTGCTGTGCTGTCGGCGCCGTCTCTGCCGAGCTCCTCACAGGTGCGGCTCCCCGATGGTCCTGCGGCACATGGAGACGCGGGCGCTGGGCGGCCGGTCGCAGTTGTGCGTCAGCTTCACCTGGTGCGGCTCCAGGCGGTCGTACGCGCGCTTGTACTCGCGGTCAAACGCGTCTGGCGGGGCGGAACAGGGCGTGACGGATTGTGTGGGGGGGGGGGGGCCGGGTTGGAGATGTGTTAGCAATGCGAGGATACAGCTGGGACGATTAGTCAATCGTGTCGTGGAATCGACAAAACAAATGGTAATGTACCAATTTTGTTGTGGTTGATTACTCAGGTCCCTTGAAATATGGTTGCCGACGGATGCCGTGTAAACAGCGGAAAGACTGTTTACACAAGTCGGGGTAACGCAATGAGCTCGGATGTTGGACACGAGCAGTCGGGCCCACCGAGTGGAATGTCACCATGTGACAATTCGGTGCGCGACAAAGCGTCGATTCATCGATTCAAGTGGATTCTTACGAATTGTACACGCGAGGGTCGATTACCTACGAATCGAGTGAATTGTAAGCATGGCGGGGGGACATTCTCCGTGAAAGAAAACCGCATTTACGTACTAATTTTACCGACACAGAATTGCCACGGTGGCGAGATGTTAACTGCCTCGCCCGGTATGCAGGAGGTTGTGGGTTCGAGCCCGACCTCGACGCCTGCTGTATATTTGGGCACTTGCATGTTCTCCCCGTGGTCGTGTCGATTTTTCCCCGGGTCTTCCGATGTATCCCTAAATATTTAGAATCAACACGCGTATAAAGGATTTGGCTGCTATAAATTTGCACGTGACGATAAGCCACTTTGTTGGGCTATCATTTGTGGCCAGATTGCTTCTGAAAAAAATCTATAATGCTCAAGTGGGCCTTACCTGGTAAAATAAAAAAAAATGTTTATAGCCATCTAATTGTAAGTGAAGCGCTCTAACATCAGCTAAAAACAGCAGGTGTTCTGGTATTATAACAGCTGGCTGCCGATGCCACCGTTCGCTGACCGACCGTGCAAAACCGCTCACCAATATCGACGTTATCTCTGCCCAGTGACACCATGGACAGGAACAGGATTTCCCGGTAGAGGCTCCTGCAACAAGACAGGGGGAGGAACATTTGTCGCACTTCCACCACACGTCTTCCAATGATCAGTATGTTCATTGAAATGCTTCGTATTTTTCCTCGGCTCTTATTTTCATCGCCTCGTTGGCATCCTGTCATGAGACTACGCTTCCATCTGGAACTCTCACAGCACAGCAGTGCACCGCCATGCGTATTAAAGAAAGTCTTTAGAAACTAGACTTAACAGAACTTACACCATTGGTACCTCATTTGCCAGTAAAAAATATGATAATTGGTTTTTTACCCTTTTATCTGGCAACAAAACTGACACCTTTTTTACGAGGAGTAAACTTTACTCCTCGTAAAAATGCAAACATGACTCCTCGTAAAAAAGGTGTCAGTTTTGTTGCCAGATAAAAGGGTAAAAAAACAATTATTAACAGAACTTCTTCCGAGATTCCTTCAAGTGATGTTCATCCGCAAATTCGAGGGTGCACTTTCCAACAGAGACACAGAAATCAATGGGCGGGTGAATAGTTGGGCTCGCGCTTTAGCGGTTCAATAAATGGACACCCGAGCAAATAGTTAGTTGGGCGAGTCGGTGAGCGAGTGAGCGATTGAGCAGCCTGGCGGCTGGATCAGTGGGCAGTTGCGTTAGCGGGAGGGTGAGCGAACGAGCGAGCGAGCGAGCCGGGGATCGCCTACCGGTGGCGATGGCGGCGGTGAGCGGGGTGCTTGGCTTGCATCTCGAGCACGTGCGAGAGTGGGCGGTACAGGTCGTTGTGCTGGATGCTCGTCACGATGCTCTGCAGGGTGCCGCGCGGCAGCTGCTGCTCGTCCGTCACCAGCGCGTGCACCAGCGACGACTGTTCACCTGGGAGGAAGCGCAGACACGGACGCTGACCGTCAGAGGTGCGCGTCGCTCAAATCGCATGGGGGAGCCAGCGTGGAACCGTCTTCAGGAGCGAAACAGACCCCAGTGGTGTTCGGGCAGCGTTCTTGCCAATGACATCAAGCAACCAAGCAGCATTTGCTTAACAGGCCGTGAACTTTACAATGTGGTTCAGAGGAGTTAAAACCAAAACAAGTTCGCCTGCTGAAATTAATACTGTTGGAATGCATTGGTCTGGATGGCCTATTGTTTTGATGCACTTAAATAGTATTTCGACAATGGAGAAGATTTTACCCATTTTTAATGATTGAATCTGTTATTATCTGTTTGCGTGTGCCCTGTTTACGTGTGCCAGTCGAATAACGATGATATTTCTAGCATCACTCGACAAGAAAATTAAAATAATTCCCGTTTTATTTATTACACACACTTAACTGGCCTGTGTTCAACTGCTAAACCAGCAGTCATTTAACACACGCATGGCACACACATACGGCACGCGCACACACACGGCACGTACACACACACGGCGCACACACACACACACACACGGCACGCACACACACACGGGGTGCACAGCCTAAGGCTTAAGGCAGTCTCCCAAACTCTGGCGTTCGTGACGCACGGAGGGGAGAACTGCATTCAGCCTTTAGTTGCAGAATAAAACAAAAGATAAAGAGGAACACGATGCTTAAAACAATGAAACGTGAAGATGTCTACCCAAGAGGAAGCCTGGATGGATACAGTTTCTACCTGCGACTGTGTATACCCCACCTATGATGGGCAGCCAGAAAGCTTAATGAGTAACAAACCAAGAACACATCTAGTTGCATCTACTTGATACGAGCCTTATTTGTAAACCCGACTTTCATATTCGTGTCATTATTAAAAAAGAGACTCCTCATCTCAATGGGCTCTTCATCATCGTCATCATCGTCGTCGTCAGCAATGATCTATCCACTGCTGGATGAAGGCTTCCCGAAACAAACGAGGGTGTTGACTTGATTATATAGAGGGCTCGCCTGTCAATGTAGGAATTGAG
This sequence comes from Entosphenus tridentatus, assembly GCA_014621495.2. Taxonomy (NCBI): domain Eukaryota; kingdom Metazoa; phylum Chordata; class Hyperoartia; order Petromyzontiformes; family Petromyzontidae; genus Entosphenus; species Entosphenus tridentatus. The sequence goes on from CM025614.2 coordinate 3,378,868, forward strand.
AAATATTTCGAGGGTGTTTCATATTGATATTGGCGGCTATATTTAAATCGAATGTATTCACATTTGTGCTCGTGTTTTGACATCCACTTCACGCAACTTTATGACCACCCATCAAATGCAGTTGCGGCAGGAGTGGACCGATGATGCCTCGAATTGTCAGTTAATCACAATAGTTAAAAGCTCACAGTACGCAAAATGGAATTATAAACATATAAGAATCGGCGTGTTTTTGAAACCGAGATGTTGTAACGTATATAATGGGTTCAAGTCAACCCCGCAGCCACCATTCGTGGCAACGTGATAAAAATGTATCGATGAATCGAATTGCATCGCCGGAGGGGGAGAGTCGGTGGGGGGGGCATAATCCACTCTACCCTCAATGCCGAGTCTAGAAACGGTGACGAGGAGTAAATGGGAGCCAGCGACACAGACAACGTTGACACGGAGTCGCACGAAGAGATGCGTGACGACACGGTATAGACGCGGGGGGGGGGGGTGGTAAGCCTTTAGCCATCAAAAGGAACTCACGTTCAGACATTAGCGTACAGTTTAGACCTGCAACGACACAGAGGCACCACCCACGTGCACGCACCTCCGATTAGCACGGCTGGCTACGTACGGTGCGAAAGAAGTTCAACATACGTACATGTATACGGCAGAGCCGAGGGGACTCGGTCAACTTCACCAGGGGGGTAGGGTGGCAACGGGGGGGGGGGGGGGTACCCAGACACTCGTCGACGCTTAAGCATGTGCGATGAACAATTGTGCGGTGCGTGAGCCGTCGAAAGAATCGGACCCAGTGATGCAAGGGTCTCCCGTGCTGTCGTTTCACATTTGGCCATCTCTTCCCTGTTCGAAAGCAAACCACGACGCCGAAAAGCGTGGGTGGTGAAGAAAAAACGGAAGACGACAATGTGGTTGGGTGCCACAAGGTAGCAGTGTTTCGGAAGCGCTGGAGAAATGGAAGCCAAAATAAAATACGAAGGGCGATGTCTAGGGATACGATTAGGGTCAGCGTTAGCCTTGGGTCAGTCATCCTATTGCTGGGAAACGAATGTCCGTACGTGGAATTTGTGACGAGAGACTTGGAACGTTTACACTAAATGCGTAAAGAGACCACGGTAGTGAGCAGTGAAGCTGTTTATTTATGACAGATGAACAAGGTTCATTGTCTGAGAACGTTACTTTATTCGGTATTTGTCTGTTGAACGGTAGTGTTAATAACGGTGTTAACAACGGTGTTAACAACGGTGTTAACAACGGTGTTAACAAAGGTCTTAATGACGGTGTTAATAACGGTGTAAATAACAGTGTTAATAACGGTGTTAATAACGGTGTTAACAACGGTGTTAACGACAGTGTTAATGATGGCAGTGTTAATGACGGGCGTGATGATGAGCTTTTTGACTTGAACTGTGCCGTGGCATAAAATAAACGCTCGTCAACCAACATCTCCATTTTTTTCAAAACGCATCCCCCGACTTCATTGAAACATCTGACGATTTGACAACCCGCCCTCCATAGACGATTATCTACGGTGTGATGGAGGTAACGATGGTGACGGGGGTCGTCTCGTGCCTGCGGCACTCACTCTGCGCGTTCCAGTGGATGTACATGGGCTGCCCGGGATCCTGGTGCAGCTTCAGGTTGTCCCACAGCATCTGCACCAGCACCAGCTTGCTGTCCTGCGAAAGCAGCTTGCGGGGCACCTACACAGACACAAGCACGCAAACAGGGTGCCCAAAGATAAAGATCCCCCCCCGCATAGCCTCAACAGACTGTTGGGGCAAGTGCTGTTAGCGAGTAGCACCGATGAAGTCTGGCACGGCACACGAGGGGGTGGGTGGCCAGCACCACGCCCGGCCGCCCTTTGTCTCCCCAGTGGTGATGTTAACACACCGCACCAGCTACTCATATGAGGTCGAGTTGACCTAGGGAAGGCCCATGACCGGTTCAGATAATGGTCACTGGCGTTGACCACGAGCGAGAATCGAACTCGGTCACCAAGTTCGTAGCGCAACGCGCTAAACCGTTACGCCACCGCTCCCCACACTCGGCACAACAACAACCGCCATTCGTCACTAAGTGGCGGTGAAGTCACCACAACGCTTGTGCCAGGCCATGTGCACCTTGAGGCCACATGAAGTGTCGAACGCCCGCTGGCAGGAGATCACGGGGCAGACCCAGGTGCCACGGGTCGACTGACCGAGATGACTGGCTGATGCACCACCTGTGCCCCCCTACTGTGCCAACTTGCTGTGCTTTAGCCACCCGGCGCTCCGCTCGTTGTTATGAGCGTCGCTCCTCCACCCTCCGTTGTTGTTGGAGGGCGACTGCCTCCAACTGCCCAGTAGCGTCCTTCACGAGCCTCCTCCACAGAGGCCGATCGTGACACCGCTGGTACCAGTCATCGGCAAGTCCACTCAGCTCCACGTCCTCCTGTACCACATCACTCCATCTCTGCTCTACCCCGTGCCGCGCCCGTTTTGCCCCCTCGATCCGGCCGAACAAAAGCTGTTTAGGCATGCGGTGGCTGGGCATGTGGGCTACTTGACCCAGCCACTTGGCACATATACGCGCACACACACACACGAACGTACGGCCAGCCACCTCGTGCGCGTGTACCTGCGTGCCCCGGTTGCAGTGCTCCGACGCGAGCACAAGGCCGGGCAGGCTGCTGGGCAGGCCCAGGCGGCGGAAATACCACACGAGGTTCCAGAAGAGGATGGGGTGCTGGTCGACGAAGGGTGGCGAGCTCACCACCTGCTCGCCCTCGTTCTCCAGCAGCGACTCCAGCTCCTTGCGCAGCACCAGCGGGCTCAGGTAGGGCACCGACACGGGCTCGGGGCTGCTGGCGCGACCCTCTAGGCTCAGGCACTCCTGGGAGGCCACACGCGACGACATGGGGGGGGCCGTGAGTGCGTGAGTGAGTGCGTGAGTGCGTGAGTGAGTGAGTGCGTGAGTGCGTG
>CM025614.2:3382236-3395789 GCA_014621495.2 Entosphenus tridentatus
TTTTATTATGTTTTATTTTTATTATTTTATTACTTCCCTTCTACGTGACTTTACCGAAAGAACCAAGAAGATGAATCCCTGCAGTCACGAAAGCTTTAAGTCCCTGCTAAGTTGCTGTGCAATTGATGATTCTCAGCTCAACACCGGCGGGGCCCACAGTTGACGCCCGCTCAGGATTATTATTTGTTGCTTTTTGTATCCGTCTCCCTCGCCGGCAGAGAGTGTGTGTGTGTGGCGGCGTTACCTGCCGGGCCCGCGCATGTCCCGGATCTCGATGTTGAGGAAGGGCACGAACGTGGAGCCGCAGAACGGACACGTGGTATTGAGGTTCGAGTCGTCGGCCATCCAACCGGCCATCACCTCCTCGTCGTACACGAGCGACTCGCACGCCCGGCAGCGCGAGCAGCTCGAGATGAGGACCTGGGGGGGGGGGTGTGAGGAGCGGGGAGAGCGACAGAACCACGTTGCGCGATGATGGGGCCGTGAAAACAGCAGACGTCACACACCTTGGGCGAGTCAAGATTTGTGTGGTTTACATCACGGAGAGCTGTAGGCCTCCGGTTAAAACAACTCCAGTTTTAGAGAAATTGGAAGGCACGTGACAGTTAATCGATGCATCGGTGTTAAAACTTATTTTTACACTCGCGACAAATAAGCTAAATCTTGCGGCTGAAAATGTATTACTTACAATGTATGCGAATTGTATCCCCGTGGGCTTTCATACCAAGAACAGGATACCCAATGCCCGCAGACGTCACGAGGCTGACGAGTTCGAAACGACCCGCAGATTATATTTATCTGTCGAGCAATGCGTTTCTAATGAGGGCCTCTTTCTGTGGCAGAAGTGGCCGAGGTGTCTGCGTTCATGTGTGGCCCTGCCAAAGGTGGTGAACATCCTGTTCTTCCCCTTCATTCAGTAAATTGTTCCCTCCCCCCTCCCCGGCTTCAGGGTAACAAGCGAAAGAGAACAAGCAAGCAAGCAAGACAACGCAGATGGCGGTAAAAACAAGGCCAAAAAAAAGCCTTCAATTGTATTTGAGTCACGACCCTACTTTAAAAAAAAACTTGTCATATTGCCAGAAGGGGCGAGGACTCATGGATACTGGAGTTACGCACTTTTAAATCTAGAATTAAATCAAAATCTTTTAGAACTGCTTTTTGTGTTTAATTTGTTGTCCTTCCCCCGCACCTCCGATTAGCACGGTTGGCTACGTACGGTGAGAAAGATGTTCAACATACGCACGCATACACACTGTGACTGAAGTCTGGTCTCATTGCGGCTAGAGGATGGAACCGCTCACCTCCATGGCGAAGTTTTGGAAGATGCTGCTGCTGCTGCTGTTGTTGTAGCGTGCGGAAGGTGATTCGGCTGGCCTCTGTGCCGCACCGCCCGTGCCGGCCACCGGTAAGCTGTCTGTATAAAGACGGTGGCGGTGGAGAGGATGGGGCGATGGCTTACAATGGGTTTACATCAGTGATTCTAAAATAAAACCAAACTATTTTTTATTTAACCAGGTAAAGGCCCACTGAGCTATTTAGCTTTTTTTCAGAAGAGACCTGGCCACAAATGATTGCACAAACTAAGTGGCTTATCGTGCGGAAATATATCACAGCCAAATACTGTAAATGCACATTTTAAACGTGGAGGGAAAAACCAGAAGACCCGGGGAGAAATCGGCGCGACCATGGGGAGAACATGCAAACGTCCAAATATACAGCAGCAGGCGTCAGGGTCGGGATCGAACCCACGACCTCCTGCATACCGGGCGAGGCAGTTAACATCTTTGCCGCCGTGGCAATTCTGTGTCGGTAAAATAAGTACGTTGAAATGCGTTTTTCTTCCACAGAGCATCTCGCCACCGTGGCGCCCCATTGCGTTTGCAGTCCGGCTCGTTAAAACGGAGACTCCCCCCCGTCACGGCGGCGTCACCACTTGCCGATGTGGAAGCCGGAGGCAGCGACGGCTCCGGGCATCTCGTCGGGAGAGCCGTGCTCCTCCCCCCCAGCGAGCGTCGTCGCCAGGCCAGGGGTCCCCCACGGGCGTGGGGCTGCCGCCATCCCAAAGCCAACGTCCACCCTGCGCTCGTTCTCCGCTGGCCCGTAGTCACTTGGGCTCGCCTCCGAGTGAGGCAGACCCGTCGTCGGATCCTGGACGAGAGGACACGAAAAAATTAAAGCCGTCGGTTTGGCCTCAAATTTGTCGCGTGTTTATTCATTTCATTTTAATTGTACTAGCATTGATTGTCACCACCACCACCACCATGTTGTCATGAGACAAAGTGATTTACACGTCGAGCATGCATTGTTCATGCTCCTTGACGAGATCAGCAAGGCACTGTGGTAAATTTGTGGCAATCACTGCCAGAGTTTCAAACAGAATCTTGTTAACTTTGCCGTAAGACGACGCGAGCACGATTCAGATCCAAAAAAGGGGTAAAAAAAATTAACCCGTAAAAACAAAGTTTTTCACTATAAATCCTTTATATGCGTGGCGGCTAGAGTCCTCTCGTCCTCTGGCTTGAGATGGCTGCCACCTATGGGTCAGATGATTGCATGCCAGCATTAAGCAATTGGTAATTAAATATAATATTTTTGTCCTAAAAAGTGTAAAATTTTCGAAAAAAAATTTCACGAACATTAATTGTCACGCACAACGAGTCTGTGTGGAAAATATCAGCTCGATTGGATTACGGGAAGTGGGTTAAAAAACGACCGAAAGATTTGCACGGTCGTAAGCAAGAAAGCAAGCAAGCGCGCAAGTGAACTTAATATAAAGGATTTAAAAACACCCCCCCCCACCGCCACAAGGGGACGCGGTAGGCCTCACCACGCCGTGCTCGCTGTAGCTGGACGCCAGCTTGTTGTACCACTTGCTGGCGACGCCCACCACGCCCGTGGCCGCCAGCTTCACGCTGCTCTTGAGCACGTCCAGACGCGGCCCCGTCAGCAGCTGGGAGCTCGCCCAGCTCTGGCTCACGAGCGCCCGGTCTGGGGACACGCACGGCGACACGCAGCCAGCGCCGTCAGCCAGACCGGCGGCAGCAGCAGCGGCGTGAGCATCACTGTCTGGACTCGCGGGGTAATTAGCATTATCAGCAGCACCAACAGCAAAATTGCCACGAGCAGCCAGAATCACTAGACTAGTGGACAGCACTCGACAAATCAGTATCACTACTAGCAAAACCAGCAGCTGGGCGAACCTCCCAGCTACAAGGACACCCGGTATGGAGAAAGACGGACACCCGCTGCCAGCTCAGTCAAAGCAGCAGCAGGAGCAGCAGGAGCAGCAGCAGCAGCAAGATCAGCAGGAGCAGCAGCAGCAGCAAGATCAGCAGTAGCAGCAGGAGCAGCAGTAGCAGCAGCAGCAGCAGCAGGAACAGCAGCAGGATCAGCAGCAGCAGTAGCAGCAGCAACAGACAGAGCAACACAAAACAGCAGCGCTAGAATCACCGGCAGCACCTTTATCAGCTGGCAGCTCATTCAGCTCGAGCTCACGAGAGCAAAGAAGAAGTCTACAGAGACGCACAGCCACCCACAGCCGGCAGCACAGTCAGCCAACCCGGCAGCAGCGCTCGTCGGCGCACCAACATCGCCAGCTGGCGCACCAACATCGCCAGCCGGCACACCAACATCGCCAGCCGGCGCACACCTGTGTTGGCCTCCGCGTCGGGCTGCGGGTTGGGGAAGGTGAGCGACCGCGGCACGCCACGCTGCGGGGATCGCGACGGGAGACTCAAGCGGCGCTCCAGACGCGTCGCCCTCACGCCGCGCTTCGGCTCCATGCTGGGCGAGCGGCCGACCTCGGCCGTCGACGTCATGTACGTCTCGATCTCCTCCGCGAGGTTGCGCGGGACCGACGGGACGAGCGACTGCACCGAGCCGGAGCTGTCCAGGGACTTCACGTCCTCCGTCTCGGCCACCAGCAGGGACAGCGGGTCGAAGCCCGCCACCACGCTCTTGCGTTCGGCCGGCCGAGTGCTAACCGGTAGCAACGACCCCGGTTTCGCTTCCAGGTCGTCGACGCAGTCGCCGCCGTCGCTGCTGCCGCCACCCTTGGACAACAACAGCGGAGCGGAGCTGACCCTGGCTTGTGGCTTCTGCGGAGAACGCGCCTGCGGTAGAGGGGGGGGCGGGGGGGATGTCTTCGTGCCCTGTTGTGACTTGGAGGGGCCGACGAGATTCACGGGCTCCGAGTCCAGGTCGTCGAGGCTGAATATGTCAGCAGAGTCGGACTTCTCCAAGTGGGGCCTTGGTTGTTTCTCGGTGGTGAAGTGCTGTGAGACCAAGTTGTCCGTGCTGGCTGCTAGGGTGGAGGGTGGGGTGGGTCGTGAGTGTAAAAAGACAATCCGGTTAGTGAAAAACTGTTCTCAATTATTATTATCAAGTAAAAAAATAATTAGGTTAAATCTGAGTTTCAGCCACCTGTGCAGGTGAGTCGATGGCCTCGACCTGGCCAAACATTTTGTATATCTTTTGACTTTGTTAAGTGACGCAAAATAAAACAAACTTGGTTTGCTTTAAACTGTACAGAGCATCTACAGGTGTGACCCACATGCAGATATCCAACTCTCATCCACCATCTCTCAGGCCCCTCTGTTCATGTGGTATGAAGAAGCGCCATTGACACAAAACATCGCCTATTAAAAACACCGAGCGTGACCCCCTTACCGGCGTTCGCCTCCACCCCGGCGCCACCGCCGTCGACCCGGCCTTCGGCTCGCATCGCGGCCGTGAGGATCCTCTCGTCGGCGCCCATGAAGCCCGTGGGCATCGCATCGTCCAGGCCGGGCCGCCCGCCGAGCACGCAGCTCCGCTCGGCGAGCGTCCGCTGCCGCTGGAGGGGGGGCGGCGCCGTCCCGTCGTGGACGCTTCGTTGGCGCCGCCGGCCTGCCGAGCCCTTCCCGCTGCCGCCGCCGCCGCCCCCGCCGCCGCTTCCCGCGCTGGCGGGCAGCGCGCCGTCCAGGAAGGAGGGCTCGTCATACGAGCCCTGGCTCGTGAACAGCAGCCCCGCCGTGCTGCCTGCGGACACACGCACGAGGCACATCGCCGCGACTGTGAGCGATAAAAGGATTAAGCCTTTCCCGTGCTTCCTGTTCTGTTCCGATGATGTATGTGTACATCACCAAAATGAAACCTGAGTAAAAGTAAAATAAAATTACTTAATCAGAGCCGAGGCATCCACAAGGCCATGCAGGAGGGCGTTTGGTGCCAGCTATCATAGAGTTTGGTCGTGTCGCTATGGTTCTCTGCGGTGAGTTCAATGTCTTTAAAAACAACGGCGCCTCTCTAAATAAATTAACGCTGAGCCGTTTGCGACTTGCAGACGTCTGGAGAGGGAAAGAGTTAAGTGTACCCACCAAAATAAATATTAATTCCCACCAGATGTTTTGGAGAAAAGGGAGTTAAACTGATCATTAATTAGTTTGAAATTACTCCATGTATCGGTTCATCATTATTAGTAACAGACTTTATTTGTGATGATTTAGTCCTCTCAACACTTCTACGAATCCATTGTAACCACAGGATTTGCATCAACCAATCAGAATCATCCTATCTGTTTCCCTAAGTGTCATGTACGTTCTCAAAGGCGTCGGCGATCATATGTAAATGAAAAATAGTTAATTCGTGCATGTATTGTGAAAATATATATCGTTGTTAATTGAGAAATCCTGACAATCCAAGTTATTAGTGTCTATACATTTGCATTAAAAACCTCTCAGAGAAGTACAAGTTAACTTGTTTATCAAGCATTCTTTTTCGTGACCAGGGAGATTTTTTTTAAATTAACTTCCAGTTATGTCATTTAATGTAAAGCCATTTAAGAAATGCAAAATCATGCAAATAACATCTCTAAAGAAATTTTTTTTAAGATCTCTCTTCAAGTGGTTGAACTCACGGTTTCTATTCTTGAGTTTGTCGGGTAGAGAATTCGAATTCTGGCTAATACCTGATGAAGCTGGTTGTAATCACCAACGAAAAGTCACTGAAATTGTAAATTTTGTGGGTTTACTCTCCAACACTCCGGTGTGCCGAAGTCGTAACTAACTGCCACGTTTTCTTTACGTGACAAACCTTACATAAAATGGCTGTGTCGGGTGGTGGTGGGTTTAACGACACATTTATATTCAAGTCATCTAACCCAAAAATCCTTTGTTATAGAGAATTCCCTGCGACAGCGCCCGCCTTCTGAAAAGCACCTTATCGTGTACGCAATGCAATATCAAACAAGACAACGTGTAATCACACACGTCAATATATCAGGAAGACGATGGGCACGACGGTACTGGGAGAACTCTTGGCCGACAGCGGTCCGTGGGTTTATGGCTACGGCAAAGAAAGACGGCCTTGTCGGTCCCGCGTTGGCGGCCCCCTAGCCTGGCACTGGCCCCGGTAGCCTCACGGCGCACCTAGCCTGGCACCGACTCACGGGGGATCACATCCCAGTTCTTACCGGCGCCCCCCATCACGTCACCCATGCTGCCCGAGTTGTCGAAGCTGCCGCACGACATCTTGACGATGCTTCGCACCGAGTGGAAGCTGGACCGCTTGTGCTCGAGGTCGGCGTGGTCGCCGGCAGCATCCGTGGCGTCGCTCGCGCCCGCCTGTGGCAGCTGGTCCCGGCTGCCTTGCCGGCTGTCTCCGTCCGACACTGTGTAGGAAGACAAAGATCCCCCACCCGTGTAGCCTTAACAGACTGTAGGGGAAAGTGCTGTTAGTGAGCAGCGCCTATGAAGGCCGGCGCGGCACACGAAGGGGGTGCGTGGCCAGCACCACGCCCGGCCGCCTTTGTCCCCCGTGTGGCGATGTTGACACATCGCACCGGGTGCTCGTTTGAGGTTGAACCCAAGACCAGTTCAGATAATCGTCACTGGTGTTGGCCTTAAGCGGGAATCGAACTCGGGTCGCCAGGTTCGTAGCGCAGTGTGCTAACCTCAACACTACCGCTCCCTCCACCGTGTACAAAGATCCCCCATATAGCCTTAACAGACTGTAGGGGCAAGTGCTGTTAGCGAGCACCTATGAAGGCCCGCCTTTGTCTCCCTAGTGGCAATATTTACACACCGCACCAGGTACTCATTTGAGGCTGAGTCGACCTAGGGGAGGCCCAGGACCGGTTCAGATAATCGTCACTGGTGTTAGCCGTGAGCGGGAATCGAACCCGGGTCGCCAGGTCCGTAGTGCAGCGCGCTAACCACTACACTACCGCTCCCACACACACAGGAATACATACGGCAGAGCCAAATTAGTCAACTGGGATTACACGTAGCTATCATTGCCTCCTACTCCCAGACCAAGTGATAAGCCACATCTTGCTCCACAGGAACAGCAGCCACTGAGGGTACCCTTTAAAATGGGTGAGATGCTGTGCTGTGTGATGCCCAAGGAATAAAAGGTACTCTATCAACAATTAATTATTATGTAATGTACACAATGGCACAATGGCAGGGCTACGCAGCTGCTTCTAGGAATTTACCGATGTAACAATTTGCCCATCCGCTCCACTTCTGCTACTGTGCGTGACCGGCGTTGGGTCACCGCATGCATCGTGAGCATAAGAAACAATTTGAACAACTTTACTGTGAATTAAACGCATTCAGATGTTCTTCTGAAAAAAACGAGCATCGTCCGATGAGCTCATGCTTGTTTATAAAAATTCTCCGTAATCAAAGCCCAGCTGTGTTGTGTGTGGGAGACTTGACAGGAGGGTCATGACTCACAAAGTTGACATGACATCACTCAGTCGGGGTTACATTTCTCAGGCCGCTTAGCGAACGGTGAGAACGCCAGAGTTTATTTACGGAGGCTCGTGGGCTTGGAATACGATGCCTGCCAGAGTGCTCCTACTTACTCATCCTCCAGCTGAGGCTTTATGGGAAAAAAAACTGTAAGACGTAGCCCACCAATTGAAACGTTCCCATTCCGTGCCATCCTACGACGAGCTTTTTGAAATTATGAATCCGTGAATGTCGTCTCCGTTGCCACCCGCTCCGCGCCATTCGTTCTTGAACGTTCGTTCCCATCGTACTGCAAGATCGGACCGTGTCTGTGTCCAGCGCATGCCGAGCTGCATCGGCTTCCGGTTGCCGAACGAATACATTCGAAGGTCGAATTCATTACACGCAAAGTGCTTGCCACAATTGAACCACAGTACCGCGCCGATCTCGTCATGGAGCATAAACCATCAAGCGAACTCCGGTCATCCTCGCAGCAGCAGCAGCACCGGCTTCTGGCTGGCCATCGAACAAAGACGGTCGCCGCATCGCACGGCGCTTTCAGATGCGCTTCTGCAGCCGTCTGGAACGCTCTTCCTTCCGATATCAAGAAGCCACTGGAGCTATGCACTTTTAAATCATCTAGATTGAACTCACTTTCTTTACAACTGCTTTTTGTGATTAGTCTGTCGTCCTTCCCCCCACACTTCCGTTCACCACGGTAGGCTACGTATGATGCGAAAGAAGGGAGAAATGCTACGTGCGTCTGAGAGCTGTCTCTCTCTCACACGACAACCCGGCGGAACTGCTTCTGAGATTCATTCATTTGCATTTCTACCCTCACTCAGAGGTACACGTGTTGACATCACCTGCCATCACATTCAACAAAGGTCAATCCACTGGTGGATGAAGGCCGCTCAGTCAGGTTTCCTCCTGCATATATACAAACAAAAATGAAGATCCTCCGTATAGCCTGACCAGACTGTAGGAACAAGTGCTGTTCACGAGCACCGATGAAGGCCGGCATGGCACAGGAGGGGGTGAGTGGCTAACACCAGACTCGGCCGCCTATGTCTCCTCAGTGGCGATGTTTACACATCGCACCAGGTACTCACTTGAGGTTGAGTCGACCGAGGGGAGGCCCAGGACTGGTTCAGATAATCGTCACTGGGATTGGCCGTGAGCGAGAATCGAACTCGGACCGCCGGGTTCGCAGCGCAGCGTGCTAACCGCTACACCACCGCTACCCCACACATAGATATGTACATAGAACATCGCTCTCCAATTCCCAACGAACGCCCCCCCACCCCCCCCAGGGAATCCCGCCGAGAACGCGTCGTCGCCTCTTACTTGAGCTACTGTCACTCTCGCGGAGGGCTTCGCCCGGACGCAGGCCGCCCGGCGCCGCGCCCGAGAGGCGACTCGCCATGGAGAGCAGCGCCTCGCTCTTCTGCGCATCCTCCTTGGACAGCGAGTTGTAGCCCTGGTCCGAATGGCCTCCTGCAATGCCAAGCCGGCCATCGAACGTCCCCTGTTAAAATCTCCACTCGCGTTCCGGGGGTACACCGGAGGACTGGACTTTGGGTCGATGGGGCCTATTTAACTCCATGGGTCTCTAAGCAAGTCTATGGGTCTCTGCGAGTCCATAGCTCTCGATGTAATTCTGTGGGTTTCCATGCGAGTTCGTACATCTCTGCACTCGAGTTTATTCGTCTCTGTAAGTCTACGGGGCTCTCTACGCATGTCTATGGGTCTCACCTCAAGTCCGTGGATTTCTATGCAAGTTGACGCATCTCTATGCAAGTCTGTGGGTCGCGCCCCCTCCCCAACCATACCTGTGCTGCTCACATCCTCGGCCGAGCCCACGTGCGTGAGCTCGCTGGTGGAGGGCACGTGCTCCGAGCCGTGCGCGTCCGCGCCGCTCTCAAGGCTCCCGTGGCTGCCCGCGTCGCTGCCGTCTGCTGCACGCGGAGGGTCGAAGGGCACGCGTCACAACCCACGACACACTGCGCAAGCCTGATGATTGGTAAACATGTCCCATGTGAATGAGAGAGCACCGATTCAAAGTGTGCAGGTGTTTCAGAGTTAACAGATTTCGTGTGTGTGTGTATGTGTGTCCACGTCCCATGTGATATAGCAAGTGGTGATTGAAATTGTGTGTTTCATGATGGGGAGTGGTGGCAGTCAGTTTAACATGTCGGCTTTCACAACCAATATCATCCATCCCTAACCTAAAAAAACCTCTATTATGGTGGCATAGTGTTTGCGCGGTACTGCCCTCCGAAGCTGGTGACCAGAGTTCAATTTCCAGCGATGGATAAAATCAGTGGTGATTATCTGAACTGGTCCTGGGCCTCTGCTAGTTTGACTCGGCCTCAAAAATTAGAAAGTGGTGCTGCATGTAAACATGAGCACGGGGGAGACAAAAATGGTGGCAACACTACCCCTTGTGGTCCTGCCAAACGGCACTACAAGGTCACAAACACAAAGTGCTTGCCACAAATGTGCCACAATGCTTAGCCGATTTCGTCAAAGAGCATAAACCATCACGCAAACTCCGGTCATCCTCGCAAGAAGTAGCTTTGGGCTCGCCATCGAACAAAGATGGCCGCCGCATCAGATGCACTTCTGCGGCAGTCTGGAACACTATTCCTACTGACATTAGGAGGTATGCATTTTTAAATTTAAACTGAAAAATATTTTTTTGAGAACTGCTCCATGTGTTTAGCTTGTTGTCCTTCCCCCACACCTCCGCTTAGAGACCACGGTTGGCTAAGTACAGTGCGAAAGGAGTTACTTGTTACGTTTCGCCCTTTGGTGTTCTCTGGTCTGACACTGGTGAGAGACGAGGCCATAAAGAAGGCTGTCTTTCGAGTAGGCCAATCAGTTTCAAAGACAATGCCATATATTATCAGAGCATGTTTGTTTGCATGTTCACCACAAGTACGTTTGGTTAACGCAGACTTGATTCCTTGCAAATTATTTATATTTGGCGTTTGAACATCTGAACACCTCCTGTTTAATTTCCAGGAAGGGTAAAACCCATTCTTATTTTTCATACTTGTTCCAACAGTCTGTTTCAAGGCTAAACGGGAGATGTTTGTCTTCGGCCCACGTAACAAGGGAAGGTAGTGTGTCCGGGACTGTCCTAGGTGTGTATCACTAAGAGCTTTGGGTGGTTTGGATTATTGCGGCTTCCGCTACGCTCAAGTTAATCTGTGACAATGCTGCTTGCGAGAAAGTCTTGGTTGTACAGTTTGGTGTGGACTGCAACAATGAGGCAAATAATGTTGCATTTGCAGAAAATTTGTCCAAAGGTATTATTCAGCTGATCATAATATTACTGATAGTCCATTTCATGATGGTCACATGACAGCCAGGGCAAAAAGACAGACTCCTACACGGTCAGATGACTAGAGAGCCAGACGGCTAAACAACGACATGACCGATCCGAGTATGGTATCCCGGGTTGGGTTGCTTTTTCGAACTGCATATTGGGTCTTTTTTCTCTCTCAAGTCTACAACTACTGACGATGCCCACGCAGTTGTGCACAGCTGAAAGCTTGAGAGGAGTGATGCTCAACACAAAGCCCAACATAGAAGACCGCACTGGGATTACAAGATGCCGCGAAAACGTCTGTGTTAGTTATTCTAGGTGACCAGATATGCACCCAAGAGGCAGCCATTCAGACGACACGACTGCCAGAAGGTGCAACCATCAAGCGGCCAGATCACATGGCTGCCAGCAGGCCTGGATACCAGAAAGTCAGACGGTGGCCTGATGATCTGCTTGCTGGAAGGTTTAACAACCAGATGGTCAGATGGCCGGATGACCTGCTTGCTGAAAGGTTTAACTACCAGATGGCCAGATGGCCGGATGATCTGCCTGCTGGAAGGTTTAACTACCAGATGGCCAGATGGACTGATGACCTGACTGCTGGAAGGTTTAACTACCAGATGGCCGGATGATCTGACTGCGAGACACCACCGAGACGGTTCATCATTCCACCTGACAGTGTGGGTGAATCACCGGCCGACGGGAGGCGTTTGCGCAGCGTCTGCCGGAACTGCACCACGCCGTGCACCACATTCCGGACCTTCGTCCACAGGAAGTAGCCGCCCCGGTTTCCGGAGGGCCACGTGCTCTCGAGGACGGCCTGCGGACGCCACACGAGGAAGGGGGAAACATACGGGGCGCGTCTTAAGACACGTCACTGAAAATCTCACGCAGCGGTGAATTAAACACGTGTAATGGGACACATTGCGGAATGAGACATCGCAGAACTACCTCCAAGATCCCCTTGACGCGATTTATTTTGTCCACAGCAGAGTGCTACGTTTTCCCATAAGCTTTGCAATAGAGAGAAATGTCTGTCACATAGCAATCAAACTGGATTCTCCTTTTGAGTCTGTGGGTCTCCATGTAGGACAATGGATCTTACACTTAAGTCACTGGCGACCAGGCTTAGACCCTCAACTCGCACTACACTCTATTATATCACTGGTAGCCGAGACTCAAGATTCAAACCCAGAATATCTCGGCGCTTCCGCAGATTTCTAAGCCCCGGCCGCCCACCTTGTTGTAGAAGCCGTAGGTGATGGCGTTGGGCTGCACGCCCATCTTCTTCATCTCAAAGAGCACCTTGACTGCGAGTACTGGGTGTCCGTACAGGCCGCACAGCTGCATCAGCACGCGATAGCACACCTACAGCGTGCAGAGCGGACACACGGCATGAGAACAACCAACGTGTTTCTATTATTACTATGTTTGTGTGTGTGTATATAGTTCTATTCCCGCTCACGGCCAACTCCAGTGACGATTATCTGAACAGGTCCTGGGCCTCCCCTAGGTCAACTCAGCCTCAAATGAGTACCTGGTGTGGTGTGCAAACGTCACCACTATGGAGGCAAAGGCGGCCAGGTGTGGTGCTGGTCACCTACACCGTCGTCGTGTGCCATGCCAGCCTTCGTAGGTGCTCGCTAACAGCACTTTCCCCAAAAGTATGTTAACGCTACACGGGGGGATCCTTTATCTTCTTTGTTATATACAGGAAGTCCCCGAGTTACGATGTTCCGACTTACGATATTTCGATCTTAAGATGGCGATAGCGATACGACAAAATTGGAAAAATATTATAAATTTCGCGCGGCAGAAAAACGCAGCAGCGTACGAGGTACGATACCGTACGTTGGGACGCTGCCGGGATTGTTTCCTGAAAAAACTTTCTATTAAATTGCAGTTTATATAGGTAGGCTAAGAATTGACCTTTTTTTTACTTTACATTTTACTGTGCAATACAGTATTGTAATTAATAAACACATACAGTATATAGTTTATACAGTACGGTACTGTAAATTGCTCTGTTTTGCTAAATTATCACCATTCTTTAAGACTCCTGGGTAGGCTAGGCCATCTTCGACTTACGAGATTTTTGACTTACGACGGGGTCGTCGTAACGCATCTCCATCGTAAGTAGAGGACTACCTGTACATGTAAAGGCTGATGTGCCACAACTTGTTGTCATGCTATTAGATTTGTCCACCAACCAGATTCTGTAATCGACGACATAATATTGAATACCTTTATGTCTGAGCATTTGAAAACCTATGAAAAGCCATTTGACTCGGTGGAAACTGATTAAGTCATTCAAGCACTCACAATGTATGTTATTATACGGCTAAGCAAACAAAACAAGCGAGAGAGAACAAATGAGGAACCACGGACAAAACAACACAAATGGGCAGACGCCACGCACCCACGCCACAGACTCAACACGGACACACGCACACACAGACACACACAGACACACAGTGCACACACACAGACACACAGTGCACACA
>CM025614.2:3395799-3423311 GCA_014621495.2 Entosphenus tridentatus
ACACACACAGACACACAGTGCACACACACAGACACACAGTGCACACACACACAGACACACAGTGCACACACACACAGACATACAGTGCACACACACACACAGCCACGCAGTGCACACACACACACAACCACGCACACACACCGCAGACTCAACACGGACACACACAGACACAGAGTGCGCACACACACACAGACACACAGTGCACACACACACACACATAGCCACGCACACACAACGCAGACTCAACACGGACACATGCACACAGCAGAGACTCAACACGGCCACGTACACACACACACATACGCACACACACATACGCACACGGCCACGTGCACACATACACACATAGCCACACACACGGCCACGTACACACACACACACACGCGGCCACGTGCACACACACACACGCGCGCACGGACGAAGCTCGCGTCACCTCGTCGGGCGGCTCCAGCTTGTGCGCCTGCATGCGCAGCAGCACATCGTAGGCGGTGCGCAGGGCACGGCTCTTGGGGTGCGTGACGCGCACGTACGACGGCAGGCAGATGAACCACAGGCTGTAGCAGTGGCCCAGGAGGCACTTGGCCCACATCTGCGGCATCGCCGAGCACTTGCGCGCCTGCTTCTGCGCCGACTTGATCTCCTGCCGGAGGGCGACGCAAAACATTTTCACGGAGGGGTTTGTTTGCGTGTGACAAGACTCCGCGCCTGCGATGGAACTTTTAGGGGTCGGTGGCGACGCAAGGCCTCTCTCGCAGACTCTGCAAGGACTCCCGCTGACAGTTTAACGACCCTCCTGTGCTTGTATGTACGTTGAACTTCTTTCGCACCGTACGTAGCCAACCGTGCTAATAATCGGAGGTGTGGGGGAGGAAACGACAAACTAAACAGTAAAGGCAGTTCTAAAGAAATTAAGTGAAACTATTTGTAATAAAAACCATACGGCTGAAATATTTTATCTTGTTCACATTGACTGATGCGTTTTTTTTACGGTTTCTGTACAGCGTTTTTTAGACGCGGGTAACATTTCGACGCCGTACGAATCAAAATTGTTTTTACTGAATGTTACAATTGTGGCTGTAGGCCACATGTTGCGAGACAAATGCCAATTGGAAGTCTCGTAGCTCGCAGTCCACCCTCCTATGTATGAGAAAACGATATTGAAAGAGGACTACTTCTCAGGTCATACAGCTAATTTTAAATGTATATCCACTGCACAGATTGTCTACCACAACATTGCACTCCCTAACACATTCCTGCGGAGGGAGCTGGTAGGAACGTTGGGTTGCTCGGTCAATGGCCAGGGTCAATGGCGGCGTGGTGTATTCCGCAAATATGGCCGACTGTGAGGGCTGGCACAAGCCGGCGTGAGTAGGTTAAACGTTGAGTTTTATAAGGGCACCACGGGGTGACTAGCCCCTCCCCACCCAGCCCCATCCCTCCCACCCCCATCCCTCCCACCCCCCACTCAGCCCCACCCTCCCCACCCAGCCCCTCCCCACCCACCCAACCACCCACCCAGCCCCTCCCTCCCCATCCAGCCCCTCCCTGCACGACGGACACAATAATCCCATGGGCTGGTGTAACCAGGAGGTTCCTACCAGTATTAACGTCTGTATGTATGTTGGACTTCTTTCACACCGTACGTAGTCAACCGTGCTCATCGGAGGTGCAAAATAACTCATGGAGGTGGGATTTTAAACCATTCGTAGAACTGGAATTTATTCTGCGTGTTGTGATCGGTGACCGGATTGAGATCACCAACTCACTACGTTTGAGACACAGACTTCATTACAGGAGGCTGAAACTCCGATATGAACCCAGAATCCCAGCTGTGCTAGCCCAGTGCTCTGACCCCGAGCCGACTCGACCACCTCTCTCGTCAGTGCCAGCAATTTCATTTAATTGCCCGTTAAGACACTTTCGAGGATTGTACGGACACAGGCGACGAGTGCTATTAATAGAAAGTTGCATATGTTGGATACGTCACTAACCACCAAAACACGTGTGAACACACGGCTGGGTAGTTCCGTTCACAGCTGTGTGTGTGTGTGTGTGTATACGTGTGGAAAAGTCGTGCGACTCCGAGGCGTGTGTACCTGCTTGGTACGGCGAGCGAGCGCTGGGGCGGGGCTGTTGGGGCAGCTGTTCTTCTTGGCGCAGCCCTGAGGGACCTTCAAAAGCCCCAGGGGCATCTCGAACAGCGAGTGATTCAGCACCGGGAAACCCGAGTACCTGGGACAACGAAGCCACCGCAGTTGAAACGAGGACGCGACAAGAAACGCACGTAAACGTGATTATTTTTTGCTCCGAAACAAGTGAGGTGGTTTTGATTTTTGGGCTTGGCTAACATCGGCGGAGAATAATACCTGAACCTGTCCTGTGCCCACACCAAACAAAGACCCCCCGTATAGCCTGAACAGACTGTTGGGGCAAGTGTTGTGAGAAAGCGCCTATTAAGGCTGGCACGGCATATGATGACGAGGTGTGGTCAGCATCATGCCCGTGCAAGGTTGTTGTTTAAGGCCGAGTCAACCTAAGGGAGGCCCAGGAACCGTTCAGATATCAATCACCACTGATATATTAGCAATGGCCGAGATTTTAACTCGAGTGGCTGGGTTCATAGTGAACCACGCCAAGCATTACGCCACCGCTCCCCTCCACGTGACAAACATGAAGCACATGCATAGGGCCTCTTGCATCACACACGTTTAACAATCATGTACGTACGTATGTTGAACTTTTTTCGCACCGCATGTAGCCAGCGTGCAAAGTGCGGTGCGTAACGACCCTGGTGGTGAAACCCTGACTTAACTCTATAAAGGTGTCAGTTTTGTACCAGTTAAAAGGGTAAAAACCTACTATTATATTTTGCCACTGGTAAAAGAGATCTCATAGTGTTAACTCTAGATTTGAAGCTTTCGTGACTGCAAGGATTCATATTCTTAGGTTTTTTCAGTAAAGTCACGTAGGTAAAAAAAAAATTAATAAAAGTTAAATAAAATAAAAATAAAAATCACGACGTTTTGGAGGCAACACAAGCTTCCGTCTTCAGGTGGAACCGTCACAGCACGATAGCTGTATCTCACTTGATACAGCCTAAATCGTGATATTTATTTTATTTGGATTTTATTTTACTTTTATTAATTACTTTTTTTTTACCCGACTTAACTCCCAAGGGGCAAGGGCGGCGAGAGCCCTATAACCGCGTGAACGGGGCCGCGCGTCCGCGTGCGCGCGTGTGTCTGCTCGAGTTGCTGAGCCTCACTTGTACGCGGGCTTGAGCGCGTCGGGCCCCGGGCCGGCAGGCGGCTCGGGAGGCGTGATGAAGACGGTGTGCTCGCTGCGATACGACTCGTCCAGCTCGATGAGTCGCACGTCGTCGGCCTTCTCCACGTCCACCTGGATGGACACGACGGCACGAGGAGAAACAGGGACGGGGTCGGCAAGCTCGTCACGTCGGGCGTCACGGGAGCGAATCAGAATCGGAGTTAATTTGGAGCTTTCGTGACTGCAGGAATTACTCTTTGGTTCTTTCAGTAAAGTCACGTATAAAAAGAAAATAATAAATTAAATACTAGCATAATCAGAGTGTTTATTTCATACGGGAGGAGGAGCCCCATGAGCTATGAAGATCTTTTTCGCAGACGTCCAGGAGGTGCCGTCCGCGCTTGGCTGGGCCTAATTGATTTCGCGCGGCGCCGGATTTTTGGCCATGGCCAACATTGGTGGCGAGCGATAACCCAACCTGTCCCCGTGCTCCTCTTCCCTTCACAAAACGTGCGCTGACCAGCGTGGTGAAGTATGGTCAACACCTCCCGCACCCCCCCACCCCCCCGACTGACATGGAGTGGGGAGGGCTTCATCCACCAGCGGATTGAGAAAGAGCTCTAAATTATTATCTTTAAGATTCAATCAAAATAAGTGTTTAAGAAGAGCATTAAATTACGTGGTTTGATTTTGGCTAAATATTAAAATGAATAAGTAAAACAATAATCAGTACTTTGGCTATTACAATATATCATCACGATTCAAATCAAGAATCGATGAATCCCTTCCCAATCGCGGAGAAGGCAGTGCCCACCTAGTGGCTTCAGAAATCATATGAAGCCTTTTGCGTACGACAACATACGAACCGAAACACGCGGACTCGTATGCGAGCGCTAACACTCATCATGAAGCCCCTCTCCGCTCCCTTATCGCTGGTGAACAGCTTCACCACAAATACGTGTGGTTAACGGAGAAAAGGTAAAGCCTATTCTTATTCTAGATTTGAAGCTTTCGTGACTGCAAGTATTCATATTCTTAGGTTTTTTCGGTAAAGTCACGTAGGTAAAAAATCTAAATTAATAAAAGTAAAATAAAATAAAAATATTTTTATTTTACTTTTATTAATTTAGATTTTTTACCTACCTATTCTTATTTTTCACACGTATACTTTTTTGCCTTATTTGCACCGTCTCGAACGACTCGCGACTCGTTGGTTCCACGAGACATATGCCGGGTGACAGATGGAGGGCTGAGCTGGGCGAGGGGGAGGCGTGGGTGGGCGTGGGGACTCCACCTTCTCCACGCAGTCGTCAAAGAAGGCGAGGCTGGCGTCCTTGTCGGTCACGAAGGAGCACTCCTCGATGAAGCGGATGAACATCTGCGTGCGCATCATCTGCGAGTAGAACTTGTTGTACGCTCGGTCGCGGCTCTTCAGGAAGCCTGCGAGTAACGATCGCATGGTCAGCATTATCAGATTTGGTGCACGTCTCACGAGGCTTTCTCACTGCACTACGGTTCCCATGCCCGTGCGGATTGGCCAATGTCATGAATAATAAGAAACCTGCAGGCGCCAACATTGACATATAACATCCAAAACCTTATTTCTATGAACGATTTCATCATTATTAATCTGACTGGCGATGCTACATTGGCGACACTCACACTCGTCAACCACGCCGCTTTAAAAGAAAAACAAATAAAATTGGCGAGGTTTTGGGCAACGGTCCTTCTTCATAGCACAACGAACACAGTGGTCGAGATGTTAACTACCTCGCCTGGTATACAGGAGGTCGTGGGTGCGATCTGACCCTATCATTTGTGGCCAGGTCACTTATGAAAAAAGAGCTCTATAATTCAGTGGGCCTTACCTGGTAACATAAAAATAATTTAGTTGATATATATATATTTTCTTCCAATGCATCATCACATCCACGGAGGCATCCGAAACTTACGCCACACCCCTCCCCCACCGCACCAATCAGCTCCCACCTTGCAGGTCGAAGAGCGAGCGTGCGTCCGTGGCCTTCTCGGAGGGCGCCTGCGTGATGGGGCGCAGGTACGTGCGGTAGCCCTTGAGGATGGAGGCCATGAAGCGCAGGAACGCCTCCTGGATCTCCATCTCCAGCTGCTGCTGCCGGGCGCGGCGCTTGAAGTCCAGGTCGAAGATGCCGGACTCGAGCACGGGGTCCTCCATGCTGCGGTGGTTCACTGCGCGGGGTCACGCGGTGGAGGAGGGGGGGCAGCAGCCGGCGATGGTGGCACGGCGGTGAGGTCAGGGACTCGCCGATGTTGAAACCGGAGCGATCGGAGCAGAGAGAGGAGATGACACGTCCGTGTGCACCTTACGCGGCATCTTACCCATCTAGGTCAGCGGTGGCCAACTGGAGTCTCCCGAGATGCATGAGACTCTTTAATGAAACACATGCGGCGCTATCCAAGGGTCATAACGTTGAACGTACTAGCAAAGTAGCAAAGAATCATGAATGTCTCCCATGCTGTGCTGAAAACTGTCAATTATATAGACACGTATATACATACTTGGCTCTTTGCAGAACTCATGGGCATTTGTTTGCTCTTGGTCGGTTACAGGTTGGACGCCCTAGCCTAGGTGAACATCATATTCATCTGAAAGACATCTAAAAGATGATTTTCTAATCTCATTCTTATGAAGGACACCGCATTAGTGAAGAGGTGATGCCTATCATCTATCCAAGGGATACGTGGAAATCACACGCAACTGGAGAATATGTTTGTTGAGAGGCAAAGTAATGATCTCATTTCTCTGCGGGTCACATCAATATTTAATTCATCTTGCGATTATATTCATATAGAATACACATTTCATTTAAAGAGATAAGATTTCAATATCTCAATCATTTGGAAGTCACATTTAGATTGCATGCATCACTCATCTGAAATAATAATTAATTATCATTCAAATGTAAATTGCGCTTTCCATCCTAGTATCCCAATGCGCAATTCATGAAAAGCAGGAAACAAAAACAGAACCAGGGGCAACCGACCCAACTGCAGAGGGGAGGGCCACTTTAAAGGGATGGGGTTGAAAGCAGACAAAGCAGAGACATAATTCAAATTATGATAATTGTTTTTTTACCCTTCTATCTGGCAACAAAACTGACACCTTTTTTACAAGGAGTCATGTTTGCATAGACCACAATACCTGCAGTCATAATGCAAACAAAAAACATAACTCGGATAATGTATGCACTGTCCTTGAAGTTGATTGGTCCACACCTGAGACAGCTTTCCTTAGAGCCTAATCTCACATGGGTTGGACCAGATGACGCCAAAAGGCGCACAACTAAAAGACAATGTACCATCAGAGTATCAGAGTATGATGGTGCATTGTCTTTGAGTGAGACTAGGCTCTAAGGAAAGCTGTCTCGGGTGTGGACCAATCAACTTCAAGGACAGTGCACATTATCGGAGTTATGTGTTTTGTTTGCATTATGACTGCAGGTATTTGTGGTCTATGCAAACATGACTCCTTGTAAAAAAGGTGTCAGTTTTGTTGCCAAATAGAAGGGTAAAAAATCTATTATCATATTTTTTACTGGCAAATGAGGTTCCAATGGTATAATTCAAATTAATTTTGAGAACGCAGTTAATGGACCTGGAGGAGGACAACATCATCATCTGAAGGGACACAGCAGGTGACGGTTGTCCACTGCGTCTCCACTTACTCGCCACGATCTGCTGGTGGAGGTGGGTGAGGGTGTTCATCAGGTTCTTGCACGGTTTCTTGGGCAGCAGCCGCCAGTTCAGAGACTTCCTCTCCTCCGTCCTGGCAATCGGTCACAACCACAAACCCGTCAGACTGTGGATAAGAGAGCTCTCCAGTCACTGCCAAAGCAAACGCAAATACCGAGGATGTGATATCGAGTGCCCTTATGAGATTTACTTAGAACTTCCGAGCATTTTTATTTCGGGAACGCGATTTTAATGGCACACTTTTAAATTAAAAATATTCAATGTGCACGGTTACACATGATGCCGTTTCATTACCATTAATACCCAGCTGCAAATTGGCAGCTGGCATACCACCGGGACACTGCCTGGGGTTTTTTTCCCAATTAAATTTTCAAATAAAATTATAAACTTTTTTTTATACCAGTTTATATTTCTGAAAGGAAATAGTTGATGGGCTACTTTTTAATACAGTCTCTGTTCCCTGCAACCTATTCCAATTATACCAAGTGTATAATGTCTTGGAAACCCCATCGACCAGTGCGCCCCCACCACGAAGGCTCGCTGACAGGTCACGGGACAGACGCAGGTGCGATAGGTTTGCCGACTGAGATGACCGGTAGATGCACCAGCTGTATCCCCCTACTGCGCCAACTTGCTGCCTTTTAGCCGCCCGGCGCTCCGCTTGTGAGCGTCGCTCCTCTGATGATGTTGGAGGGTGACTGCCTCCAACTGCCCAGTAGGGTCCTTCACGAGCCTCCTCCGTGGCAATTCCACACAGACACACGCGCGGGGGGGGGGGCCCACTCACTGCGAGATTGTGTTGGTGTCGAGGTCGACGCTCACGACGTCGGGCGGGGGCTCGTAGAGGTCAAAGTATCGCGAGTCGAGGCCCACGATGAAGGGGCATGGCGCGCTCAGTATGTCGGCGAGCGACAGTGGGCACAGCGGGATGTAGGGGCACTGCCAGTGGAACGGGAAGATCATCTGGGGGGGCAAGGAGGAGGGGGTGGTAACGAGGCGGAGGTCACGGTGATGTTGACCCCTTGGAGAGACAAGCACTGGTGTACGTTTGTCTTTTAGATGTTCTCGATAGACTTTACAGGGATTCCGTCCAATATGTTAAATCCACAATCAAGTTAAGTAGCATTAGTAATAGGTTTTTACCCTTTCAACTGGTACAAAAACGGACACCTTTATACAAAGGATCATGTTTGCAATAACCACCACACAAGCAGTCAAAATGCAAACAAAAATAAACAACTCTGATAATGATATGCACTGTCCTTGAAGTTGATTGGTCCACACCCGAGACAGCTTTTCTTAGAGCCTAGTCTCACATGGTGTTGGACCAGATGACGCCAAAAGGCGTAGCATTGTTTACTAACATTCGATTTTATAAGATTCTATCTAGGATTTACAGCTAAAAGAAATATAATAATTGTATTGTTTTTAACACATCCCATCAGCTACATGGCATTGTGGGAAGTGTGTTTTTTTTATATTAGCAGGATGGCTTATATATTTATGCTGAACTTCTTTAGCACCGTACATAGCCAACCATTCTAAATCGGAGGTGCAATAAAATACACGCAATATTCAGCGTCTCGTCAGCCGAGTAAGTCTTGCTTAAATGAATGTTCTTGAACTGCGAGATGTTTATGGGTAAGGATCCTCACTGTGACAATACTGCTCTTCGTACGATGCTCGCTTATTATACAGGCTTCTTCAAAAAAATGTTAACACTTATCTGGGACTAACGTTTTGAATGGAAAAAAATAACGGATATTTCACTGTAACATAATTAAAAAAATGTAAGTTAATAGCTTAAAAAAGTCAAGGAGTCTCCTCTTGTTCGCCATCATTGTCAACGCGTGCCTGGAATCTCTCCAGGTGGTCTCTAGAGCCCGGAGGCACATTTATTGGGGTGTTGTTGCAAATTCTCCGAAGTGTTAACATTTTTTTGAAGCACTCTGTACAAGGCGTGCGCCTACCCCCAGCTTGTGCAAAAAATTTCCCACAAAAGGCCATAGGGCGGCGGCGTTTAAACCTCCCAAGGGGGGGCTGCTGCTGAGCCGAGGGTTGTAAAAGGACCAGAGTTTGTTGTGGCGACCCCGTGGGGTCGCGGAGGAGGTCACGGGAGGGGGCGGCAGGGGGGGGGGAAGGTGTCCCGCTCACCGCGTTGAGGGCTTCGGCGGCGCTGGTGAGCACGGCGGGTCGCAGCGAGTGGATGAGGATCTTGTTCTCCGTGAGGGCGAACAGGAGCAGCGTGGCCGCGTTCTCGGGCCCCAGGTTCTGGAGCAGCGTGCAGAACGACGCGCCACTGCCAGGGGCATGAGAGAAGGCAACCTTCGCTCGTTGTGTTTTGCGGTGCGTTCACTACTGCATGGATCGCTGCTTCCGTTCATCAATTGATAAGGGGTCTTATCATAGCCTTACGATCACGTCACCATCATCAGTAGCTATGATCTATCCACTGCTGGATGAAGCAACAATACATCGAGCTTCTGCTAAACTATCGGCTACAGTCCCTTCTAGCGAAGCGTCCTGCCCAAAATAAACGTAATCTTCAATGAGGGTCAATATGATTTCTGTAACTTATGAATGTTCTCCGAGTATAATTCCATGCAAGCGCATAGTAGAAGCATTGACTCAGATGTGATAGAATGTTTCTCTTTTTTATTCATATGACGTAAATAATGGGTTTACTTGACCTCTACAGGGGACTAGAGCTTCTATCATTGACGACAACGTAAAAAAATTAAGATTTCGATTTGAATCGCAACCAAGGATCGATAAATAATTCCACTTGTAATATTAACAGCGTACAATATCGCAGTTTTGTTCTGAATGGGCGCCATAGTTTAAGCGGAGTGCTCTTGTCAATAACATTCCGTCAGCACGGCATCGTTCATTAAAGAAACCCGACTGTGTCGATGTTACCAAAGAGATGCGAAAGCAGTCGTAAGGTTTGTAAAATTAAATGCCGACCCATGGCCCAAATGCTGAAAAACATGTTTTATTTTCACGTGTACCCATATATAGCAATTTTTTTTGCTCCTTTTAGCAAAGTTCAAGGTGTTATCAGGGCTGAAGATGCCGATAAGAGAAGATCACAACACTGCTCATCTGAGGCAAGAAGCCATTTACTTTTTTTTTACTTTCAGAGAAGTATTAAAAACATTAACTGCATTGTAACATGCCTGAAATAACTCTGGTATTGTCGCACAAATCTAAGCTTGCATTGAACTGGGCACAACGCCATAGCCAAACATGGCAATTGGAATGTATCTTGCAAACACACACACCACACACACAGGCTGTGTGTATCCCAGGATATTTTTCAAGAATTTGAAGCCTTGGTAAATGATGAAGAAAAAAAACCCACAAAGAGTTCCGCCAGGCACGCCGTTATCACATTCCAGTGACGTTATTATGCCAACGCTCCAATTTGTTTGAACGCGTAATTGCGGTGACATCACTGCAAGCGTATTGATGGGTGTCTGGCAATGATTTTTGAATCTTTTTCTCGTTCACAAAGCTTCAAACTCACGTCAGATAGCCTGGAAACACAGCCTAGGTATATGTCTATACAATAAGTGGCTAATCTGCAAGTTAAGTCACGTAGAAGGGAACATTTTTTTTCTCATGACGTTTTGAGTGCAACACAAGCAATCATGATCAGGTGTGAAATTCACAGCAATAAAATTTCACACCTGAAGACGATTGCTTGTGTTGCAGTCGAAACGTCGTGAGAATTTAATTGTTTTATATTTTTATTATTTTATCATTTCCCTTCTACGTGACTTTACCGAAAGAACCAAGAATATGAATCCCTGCAGTCACGAAAGCTTTAAATCAAAATGTAATCTGCAAGTTATTTAAGTATGTATGTGTCTTTGTCCAGAGAGAACTCCTGCTCGGCAGCTCCACCAATTTCAATGAATGAGGAATGTACGTAGTAAACTGCTTTCCCTTGAAGGAAAAAAACTGAAGGATTTCTACACAAATCTGGCTGTCGCTTGATGAAGCTGGTTGTAATTACTGGCGAAACATCGTACTCATGTTGTAAATGTTGTGGCTTGGCTCTCGCAACACACCTGTGTGCTGTACTCGTAACAAATCGGCATGTTCTGTTTACGTGACAAAACTACCTAATTAGCTTTGTTGGTTGGTGGCGGGTTTAATAATACATTTATATATTTATGTAATCTAACCCAAAAAACCTATACTATGGATATTAGTCGCGAAAGCCGACGTGTTAAATAGAACTTCTTTCGCACCGTACGTAGTAAATCGTGCTAACCGGAGATGTGGGACATCTTGAAAGCCTGTGATATGTTTTGTATGCTATAAAGGACAACATTTCAATTGAACAATTTATCTTGAACCCAATAATTGATCTTATCGGCCCTCACGCTGCCTATCTACTCTATCATGTAAGATAATAAATAGCCTGGCAGGTGAAACGAGTCCCACATATCCGTTTAAATATCATACGACAGATAGGTGTGTGCTGCTTGACAGCAGGGTGTGTGCGTTGGATGGTGGGGTGGAGGTTAAAGATTGATCTCAATGGGCCTCCTACGACTACGGTGTAAAGCTGGCGAGTGGGAGTGTCAGGTGAGTGCTGAATAAATGACGAGGGTCAGGTGAGCGTCACGTCTTATGTGACGCCATCCCTAGGACGGGCCGAGCCATCACTCTACAATACAAACACAATGCTTATTTTGGACCGCTCAATGATTTAGAGAAAAAATGTTCTCCGTCTCTGCATGATTACTACGGTACCACAAATACAGTGGTACCTCGGTATACGTCGTTAATTCGTTCCAGAAGGTAGGACTGACACCGAAAATGACGTATACCAAATAATTTTTCCCATAAGATATAAAGGGAAAGAAAATAATCCATTCCAGAGTATAAGAAATTATATTTTGTATGGCATATTATACATCAATGGGGTTGTGTAAAATAATTTAGACACTACTTATTACTGAAGTGCATACATAAATTCGCAAAAAATGTTACGTTAAAAATGACAAAAGACACGTGAAAATTCACAGAGAGTTAGAGCAAGGGTTGTGCACTGAACGAGATCTACAGGCAGACTGAGGAGCCGCGCTTTGTTTCAGTCGTGAACGGGGCTCTAACTCTGTGAATTTTCATCCCGACCCATACGAGTTCTAGCAAGCACGCCGTATCCCAAGCAAGACGTCGTATCCCAAGACATGTTTTGCTCGTCAAAACACGACGTGTACCAAATTCGACGTATTCCAAAGCGGTCGTATACCGAGGTGCGACTGCATTTGCCAACCGAGAACGGTCGCCTGGTTCTCTCCAAGTCGGTGGTTCCCATATTCTTAGGTTTTTTCGGTAAAGTCACGTAGGTAAAAAATTCAAATGAATAAAAGTAAAATAAAATAAAAATAAAAAATAAAAATCACGACGTTTCGGAGGCAACACAAGCTTCCGTCTTCAGGTGGAACCGTCACAGCCACGACAGCTGTATCAAGTAAATGAGAGATTACAAGAGCTGCCACTCCGTATATATAATGGTTAGAGAGGGGAAGGGGCCAAGTACGGCACACTTTCTATTGATATGGTAAGGTGAGGCTTAAGACTAAGACTAGACTGCATAATAAAAGGCTGAGCCTTTGTTATGGAGAGGTACGGTTTGTGACTACGCCTAGCCTACATAGCAAAAGTGTGAAACAAGGGGAAAAAATTAAACCTGTGGCCCACGGACCAACCGATGGTGCCTGCAAGGGTGTTGGAAGCGGCCTTGTGGATAGCTACAGCAGTTTAAATCTTGAAAAGTTATACGTGCAGGGTGTGTCTGCAAATTAATCTTGGGGTGGTGGTGGGGGGGTGTTGAGTGGTGGTCCGCAGGTCCAGAAAGATTGGGAATCACTGCTTTCAGCTCAGTTACACAAGTTGCCAACATGCTCCGCAGGGAGCCTCGGGCCAAAGGAGCGTGGGGGGTTACCTGAGAGGTAGAGGTGAGGCGATGGGCTGGGACAGCACCAGGGAGTCCTGCATAGACAGCTGTAGCACAAAACACAAATACCATAGCAGCAGCAGCTGCTGTTAGTACGCACCAAAAGGCAAAGATCCCCACACTTAGTGCGACAGACTATTCGGGGCAAATGCTGTTTTGCGAGCATGCCTGGCCCCAAGCGCTGACGTTTCACACCACATCAAAGTTCATTTTCAAAGTTCATTTCAAAGTTCATTTATTAGGTATAGCCCTGTGAGCCATTCGGCTCTTGAATCGGGTGCAACCGCAACAAACAAAACCATGAACAAGAAAACATCAGGCATTGAGTTATTGGTCAATTAAATCGAGAGGCCGATACCTAGTACAGATCGAATTGATCACTGACGTTAGCTGTGGCGGAGAATTTAAATCAGAATATTTATTTATACCGGAGGAATTCGATGACCTGTGAAGCTCTCCTTCACAGATGTCAAGTAGTCAACTATTGCGGCTGGTTTTGACAGCGCAGTGGGTTAACCAATGCGCCTTTCGCTCTCAACCTGGTAAGCACCACGCACACATATCTGCAGTATATTCTCAAAATGACAGGCCCCTTTCGGGACGTGGCAATCAAGGGAGTGATTTTCTGGCAATTATCCCACTCCTGAACAGAGACCAGAATGTGAAAAAGTGTCTGCACACATTGCTCCATTCTCTGAGGGGCTGTTGCACGTTCTGGCATGTGACCTGAACCTGGATAGCTCCCCACAAACCCAGGTAATTGCATCGATCCCAGGATGTAACAAAACAAAAACCACGTGAACTAGAGGCACATTACAGGAGCCAGCCAAATGGCATTTGGGGTGCGATGAAACCAAATGCTAGTTAACAATACTGACAGTTTATGATTCCCATGATAATCGACATCAGCTATGTTCTATCCACTGCTGGATGAAGGCCTCACCACGCTATTGCCATCCATCGTGGCCCAGGAATACCACAATCAATTTCGCTCCCGCACATTGAGATGCCCTAACCTTGTCGCGCCATCTCCCCCGGTTTATGATTCTCGAGGAATGTTACAATGGGTTGACAGGATCGCTCATACAAAGTTCGCTTTGCCAGTTGCAGAGGACGTGCTGTGTTTCTCCACGAACCCGTCTTGCAGGTGACGATCGAATCAACGAGTGAACGAACAAACGAGGTTACTTTGATAGTGGCATTGTCTTTGAGCTGTACGCCTTTTGGCGTCCTCTGGTCGAGCACCAATTGGGTCGAGGATCAAAAGAAAGCCGTCCCTTGGTGTGGAGCAATCAGTTTCAAGGACAATGTAAATATATTATCATAGTGGGTTTTTTGTTTGCATTTTGACTGCAAGTATTGTGGTTAATGCCGACATGAATTCTTGTAAATAGGTTTCAGTTTTGTTGCCAGAAAAAAGGGGAAAAACCCTATTATTATTAGAGGTTTAGGTTAAAGAGCCTCACCTGGACAAGGATGCGTGGCCGTTGGGAAGAAGGGAAGGGTACGTGGAACATGAAATGGGAGATGTGCCTTCAAACAAACACCACGAGGCCAAACACACACGCGACAAAACGGGTCAACATTACCGAGGCGAACGCAATCGCACAAACACCCGAAAAACTAAACAAATATCTAATCGCGTTATTTGCTCACGTCTTAAAGCGCAAACAGCACAATTACCACGGGTAGAAGTGAATAGGCAAATGGACACGTATACACATACACGTACGATGAAAATTAATGAGAGCTCATTAAGGCAAGGACCAACACACGTGGCAGTGGTGAGGCTGGCACTACGCGAGCCAAGCTGTCCATCTCCGTAGTGCGATGCTGACCACACTAGGCACATTGCTGATTTAGGGGTTAAGTTGTCCCAAGGGAAGGGCAATGCCATTTTCATCATCAACTAAACATGACCAGTCTTGTGCGTAGGCCAGGAATGTTAGCGCAATGCAAACCTTTATGTCGCTGCTCGAAAGATAGGTACAAAATCGCCCCGTTTAGCCTTGCAGACTCTTAGAGCAAAAATATGTGAGCACCTATTAAGGCTGGTATGGTATGCACCACACCCGCCTTTGTCTCCCCAGTGCTGATATTTACACAATATACCAAGGTACTCATTTAAGGCTGCGTTGACCTTGGGGAGTCTCACGACCGGTTCAGACATCACCTCGCCGCTAATGTAAGCCGTGACCAGGAAGTCAAACTCAGGGCACCGGGTTCGAAGCAATGCGATAACCACTGTACTACTGCTCCCATAAAAGGCACACGGGCCCAAGTACCATCCACTCACTCACTCGCACACACACACAATCACACGCAACTATATACACAAAATAGCTATCCATCCACACTCAACCCCACCGCCACACAAGAAAAAGATCCCCCATATAGTCAGTAACAGGCTGTTGGGGCAAGTGCTGTTAGTGAGCACCTATAAAGGCCGGCACGGCACACAAGGGGGTGGGTGGCCAACACCACGCCGATCCGCCTTTGTCTCCCCAGTGGCGATGTTTAGACATTGCACCAGATACTAACATTTGAAGCAGAGTCGACCTAAGGGAGGCCCAGAACCGGTTCAGATAATCGTCACCGGTGTTGGCTAGGTTCGTAGCACAGCACGCTAACCACTACACTACCGCCACAAAAAAAAAAGACAAAGATCCCCCGTATAGCCTTAACAGACTGTAGGGACAAGTGCTGTTAGCGAGCACCTATGAAGGCCTGAACGGTACACGAGGGGGTGGGTGGCCAGCACCACGCCCGACCGCCTTTGTCTCCCCAGTGGCGATGTTTACACACCGCACCAGGTACTCATTTAAGGCTGAGTCGACCTAGGGGAGGCCCAGGACCGGTTCAAATAATCGTCACTGGTGTTGGCCGTGAGCGGGAATCGAACCCGGGTCGCCAGGTTCATAGTGCAGCGCGCTAACCGCTACACTACCGCTCCCCACAATGCCTGCGACCACAACGGCCGACCACTCCCGCGGCCGCCGCTCACTTCTCAATGGGCAGCACGTGCGGCCCGGAGAACGACAGCCGGTAGACGAAGAGCAGGAACTTGCGGAAGGCGTCGAAGAACGGCCAACGCGACAGCAGGCAGATGCACTTGTTGGCGTTGACAGAGAACGGCGGGCCCGGCAGCGGCCGTCGGTCGACTTTGCTGCGCAGGCCCAGCTGCACGCCCTGCTTCTCGCTGAGCCGCTCCGCGGGATAGGGCTCGTAGAACTGCACCGCCGCCCCGTACACCTGGGATGGAGGAACAATGTTGATGATCATGATAATAAAGTGACGCCAGCGTCAAAGGAAACGCTCGCCGGGTGTTGAGAGCGATCGTAAACGTGCAGCAATGGCGTCGCCTAATTTTACGAATTCCGTTCAGAACCGTGTGATTAGAATGTAAAACTAGAGGGACAGCAGAGAATAGAACTGTTAATTTGCCAAGAAAAGCTTTGCTTCAGTGAACTCGTACAATAAATATCAGGTGAATAAAAAAAAAATTACATATTTTCTGTGTCATTGAGAGGGAAGGTCGACTGGCGTTGTTCCGAATGGACACTTTCATCGTTTAAATGATAGCGATTATAAAATTGTAATTGTTGGTCGGGGAGGGGGGCAGGGTGGAGGGGGGAATGTACAATGAGAATTAGGCTATGAGTGTCTGAAATAGAGTCCACCCAGAGCAACAAGACCACCACCCAGAGGTCGCAAACGGGTTTTGATTCCTTACCCGTACCCGGCCGCACCAGGGTCGAAAATGGGTACCCGTACCCGGCTGGGTACGGGTACCCGTTCCCTACCCGTACCCGTACCCTACCCGAAATGAGTGACAAACGGTTACTCACCAGTGACTCACGGCCTACCCGTACCCGGCCGCACCAGGGTCACAAACGGGTACCCGTACCCAGCCGGGTACGGGTAGCCGGGTATCGGATAGGGTACGGGTATCGGGTACCCGATTGCGACCTCTGCCACCACCCCAACAACGGCAAGGGTTTGGCAATTAGTGCCGCACGCCATGCCCTCCGGTCAAACGGACGAGCGCCGCGGGGTGTAGGAGGAGGGGGCACCTTGTCCCCGGAGACGCTGGTGAGGATGAAAGTGGAGAAGATGGGTGCAGGGCACTTGGTCTTGGGCTGCCAGCACTCGATGACGGCGCCCATGGGCAGGCAGAACATGGGAACGGCCTCGGGCAGAGGGAACGTTTCGTAGTCCTCGTTCGGGTAGCGGCTCAGCTGGCCTGCATACATACAAAAGGCCAACAAAACAGATGGGCGGGCGTGACGATCACAACATTCTGCCAACGCCCGACCACTGCCACCGAGGGGTGAATGCTCGCATGAACAAAAAAATAAAAATAAAAGTCCCCGGCCTGTTTTACGAGGGCTTCCAGTAACAGTGCCCCTCCACCCGACGACCCCCGCCCAGCCCCCACCATCACCGAGCAGACGGCCAAGGTGAGTGCCCGGCGCTGCTGTAAATAGCGGGCGACTGTACAATGGGCGCACACTTTCGACTCGGTCACCGGCAGCTATTTTAAAACTGCCAACGGCACGGCCAGCAGGCCCGGTGTGTGTGTTGCAACAGTGGAGTGGCGGCTTTGCTCGTGATAAGTTTAATCCACCCTTTCGATGTGCTTT
Organism: Entosphenus tridentatus; assembly: GCA_014621495.2. NCBI lineage: Eukaryota > Metazoa > Chordata > Hyperoartia > Petromyzontiformes > Petromyzontidae > Entosphenus > Entosphenus tridentatus. The sequence goes on from CM025614.2 coordinate 3,413,419, forward strand.
ACTTGAAGTGGTTGAGAGGCCGCCGAGAGTGGAGGGTCAATACGAACGCAAGTTAACGTCAGAACATCAGCAAATACGGACTGCATCAAGTAAAACGGTGGTAAATTGCCCCGCGCCATGAACCCAGCGACCTGATGATTTTGACTCCCAGCCATCAAGTGGAGTGTAATGCCTAGTCCTGACATTAACCACCCTCCGCTTGAAAACCTACGCGCACGAGCCAAACGAATGGTCAAATAACTCCCATGACCGGCGTGGCGTGGATGGGTTTTCTCACAAGGCATAATCTAAACGGATAACATTCACACGATCCCTCCGCGCACGCGTTATGAGCACGTGCGGCCGAGCATCGACAAACCCAGGCACGGGACACCTAAGCGCGACAACCTCTCTTCCGCCACCTCCACCGCGGTTTACTCATTAACCAGCCGGCGACATTGAACCGGTTGCATAATCGGCGCACGGCAGTAAGTCCCACCCGCGCGCGTGTGTGGAAAAACACTGCCGAGAAGTGAGTGCGCCCGAACCGCGGCTGGCACACGCCCCCGCGGTCACGCGCAACGACGACAGACGACTCCCGCGCTGCCAGCGCCGCCGAGTGGCATCATCGGCGTGACGCGAACGAGTGGCCGAGCAAAGAGCGTGACGAGAGGAGGAGGTGAAAGAAGGTGACAACCTTCGCGCGGTCTTCCATGTGACGCGTCAAAGAGTAACGAATGTCATCTGTTCCAAGTGCTCATATAAGGTTGAGCTGACCTAGGGGAGACCCAGGAGCAGTTCTCATACCCATCTTCCAGCGATGCTAGCCATGGGTGGGAATCAAACGCAGGTGGGGAGGTTTATAGCAAAATGCGCGGATTTCTGCGGAGCCACTTGTAATACATGGGCTCCGTAGAAAATTATATCCAAGTGTATAAATCAGCGGTGGGAAAGTTACAGTCCCAAGGGCCGGCCAAACATGGCCCGCTGTTTCAAGTTCATACGTCTCATGGCCACATGAGAACCTACCACTTAGAAATGACCCACAAACGATATTTATCTGTTACAACAAACGTCTTAGCCGCAAAGAATGGGATTCTAGAGGGTAATATTTTTGTACTGGCAGCAACACCATGTTCCTAATGGTCCCATGCTCAGTCACTTTTAACCCTGCGAGGGCCTCTTGCAGTCAGAGAAGTGGTTGAGCTGCATAGTCATGTGTGGCCCATGCCAAAGGTGTTTGAAAGTCCTGTTCAGCACCGTGTATGGAAAAGGATCTCCACCCCTGGTTTAGGTGTTCGAGTTCTCACCGGCTTTGTACGCGATGGAGTTGGCTCGAACCACAGACTTCTTGTAGCACAGGAACACAGAGGCACCCCACTGAGCAAACAAAAACAACGACCATGGATTTAACTTAACACACAGCAGGTTTTCACAGTCAACAGGTACGATTCAAAATTACATTTTGGGTTTGGTCAAGGAACAATTCAGCCGAATTTATGTTCCGAGATCCTCCGACCACCCGACACAGCCAAACAACATCATATTATCAGGTGAATGAGTGTTTGAGGAGCCAAGTATTATTGTTTAAATTCGCCGGTTAAGTTGAAGAATTCTCACGACCGAATTTAGGAGTTGGATGCGGCGTTTCGCTTGAAACTGCGTCAAGCGTCATCATGACAACGGAATTTTTAGGAATTCCGCAGCAAAACAGCAACAGAATCCATCAACTGGTGAGCGCTGTTACGATTGCAGAGCCAAGAGTAATATGCGCGCATCTCAAAGTCCGAGTTTTTATTATTTTAGTTTTTATTTGACCAGGTAAAGGCTCACCGAGCTATACGGCTCTTTTTCAGAATCGACCTGGCCGCAGACGATAGCTCAACCAAGTGGCTTATCGTGTGGAAATTTATAGCAGCCAAATACTCTAAACACAAATGTGGAGGGAAAAACCGGAGGTCCCGAAGAGAAATCCACACGACCACGGTTGAGAAAATCCAAACTCCAAATATTCAGGCTTGAGGGTTGGGATTGAACCCACGACCTCCTGCATACCCAGCGAGGTATTTACCATCTTGCCTACCGGGTTTGTTCACCAATGGGGGTAGTGGTGCTCTTAAACAGCATCCCAAAGGAGTTGACAACGATTTTCTGACCGTATAACAGTGAGCAATGGCTCTTAATCTTATTTACAATTACAATGCGGATTTACAGGGCGCCCAAATGCAATGGCATCTCAGGGTGCTGTAAAGGAACAGTGAGGGCATATTTAAAAGGCGAATGAGTCTTGTTACAGCCTAGTATTTAATGTTCTACAGCAACGCAGAAGGTGTCTCTGTGTACGGCATTGATTTTCATGTCAAACGGGTTTCCCATATTTTTTGCAGAGTGCTGTTGCCAATAACATGTGGAAATCCGGGAGTTTAGTTTAACGAGCCTCACTCAGCTGCCAAAGGCCCAGAAAGTCAGAGCGGTCCAGAGTTTGCTTAATAATTAATCAATTCTGGAACGATGAGTGGCTGAGTCACACACCAACCAGGATTTGAACTCGCAACACCTTCCGATGGCGGGCAACTCGCTCCACCGCTGTGCCACCTGGCTGGTAAAGTATGGAACCAGTGGGTGGAAATCCATACACAGATCGCCCTGGATGTATGCATGTTGAACTTTTTCCGCACCGTAGGTAGCCATCCGTGCGAATCGGAGGTGCTGAGTAAGGACGAAACAACTAAACACAAAAATCAGTTCCAAGTAAATTATTTAAAAGTGCACAGCTCCAGTGGCTTTCTAACATCGGAAGGAAGAGCGTTCCAGACGGCCGCAGGAGCGCATCTGGAAGCGCGTGCGATACGGCGACCTCCTTTCTTCGACGGCCAGCCAGAAACAGCCGCCGCGAGGATGACCCGGAGTTTGGCGCGCGATTGGTTCACACGCTCCTTGACGATCACGCCTACCGCTCACCATGCCGGAGTTGAGGTTCTTGTTGACCTTGCAGAAGGTGTGCGGCGGCGTCTCGCCCTTGCTGGCGACGATGATGCAGATGTCGGTGACGGCGAGCGCGTTCTGGCTGGCGGACTCGTGCGCGCGCCGGTACGTCACGTAGATGTGCTGCGCGCTGTTGTTCACGTTGGCCGGGCGGCCGTACGGCGTAGTGCGGATCGTCTCGCAGCCCTGCATCAGGCGCTCCTTCCACTCGTATAGAACCCTGACCAGCACCAGCAGTAATAGGAGTAGCAGTTGCAGTAATAGACGCAGAAGTAGCGGCAACAACAGCAAGAACATTTAATCATAATATAAAAGTCTGCTAATAATGCCGCTTATCAATGTCATTGCCCTAATTATTTATCACTTGGCAAGTTTGCAGAAGTTTTAACTTACAATTGCAACAGTTGTCAGGCTGTCACCCAAACAATAACAGAGCCAGACGAGTCACGATGTCTATTAGTACGCATCCAACTCGCTCACTTTCCCTTAAATGCGCAGCAACATATTAAAATGTAACATGTATATTATTTATCCACGTAAGACTGACCGAATCTCAAGGTGCTTTTTCACCAGGGTCCCGCTTTGCGATGTTTGACCAGTACCACTTTAACTTTTCAATGCAGCCCTGGCTACAGGGCCGACTGACCAACCGACGGCCGGCCGGCCGGACGGAGACGAACGGACATACTGACTGAGCGAGCGAGCGAGCGAGCGATCGAGTGATCGAGCGAGCGAGCGATCGAGCGAGCGAGCGAGCAATCGAGCACGTGCCCTTACCCCAGATCGGTGAGCGGCGGCTTGTCGCGGCCACGCCGATAGCACAGGTAGAGCTGGGGGCTGCTGAGGCTGCCGTGGTTGAGGTCGGCATCCAGGTTCGTCGGGGTCACTTCGATGCACGTGTAGCCCTGTGGCGGCTCCTCGCCCTGCGAGCGGCACACCACCGCCACGTCCGTGATGGGGTCGCGCCGCCGCACCGCCTTCTGCCGCCCCTCGGCGAACGCCATGTCCTCTTCCAGGGGCTTGGACTCCCCTGTCAGGCCGGCCACCACGAAGTAGTCGGCAACGCGTGGGCCTTTCTCCTCCATGGCTGGGCGCCTGCTCCTGCTCACTCTGCGCGGCAGAAAGCGTACGGGGGAGACAACGGGAGAGACGGTGGAACGGCACCTCCGATTAGCACGGATGGCTACGTACGGTGCGAAAGAAGTTCAAATTACGTACAAGGTAAACGCGAACAACACGCAAACTGTTAATAAAGCCCTTTGTGCGGATCACTGTATTCTGTGGAGTGCTGCATCGCACGACGGCTTTGGCAGACCTTCATCCAGCAGTGGATGAATCATGGCTAATGATGCGGATGATTATTAAAATCCAGCCAGGTTTGCTCAGGGATCAAAGCACTGATCTGGAAGCCACTGAGACCATGGATTAAATTTGGGTTTCAGCCAGCTGGGATTAAACAGAGCTCTCAAATGTAGCGAGTTGGTGGTCTTAGCTCGGTCACTAATGACTGCACAAAAAAACCCCTATCATATAAAGTTAGGTGTTTCACCTAATGTCACATCTAATTTGGGTATTTTACCTAATTTCACACAAATTCCAGCTCAGAATGACAAGTACGGAAAGGCCTCGAAATCCGTGAGGGTTTCTGTTCTTTGAAAATCTGCTGGTAAAAGTAAAATTCGCGAATTTAACAGACAATGTTTATCTGGGGAAAATGGGGTTAGGCTCCCGTGTCCGCTTGGACATATGGGAGAAAATGAAAATGTTTCATAATATTAATCCTGTACGCAACAATGTCATCCACATAATTTAGTAATATGTACAATAATAGAATAGATAATAAACACACAATACAACAACATGGAAGACAATCAAATACACCCGAATCTTCAGAATCGAAATCTTTATTTAGCCTGGAGAAAATCCGATTAGCTATGAAGCTATTTTTCACAGATGTCCAGTAGTTTTACAGATGTCCAATACATTATACTGTACATTTGGAAGCTTTATTTATCTCTGATTATGATGGGGGTGTGATGATGATGATGATGGTCAGCAGATGCACTATCACAAGCTAGTCTATCAACAACTCTCCTTTTTCACCTAAACTCATAACTTATTTCTGCCTATAACTCTTACTTCCTCGCTCGACGCTTGCACCCCACGATCGAAACCTAAAAAGCACCACTTAGTGAGTGGATTCTTAAAATCCATTTGTAATAGAATTCTTTTTTTCCCGAGTGTCTGCTGCTGCTGTGTCCTGCACAGCGCGTTGAGATCCTTTATGAAAAGCCGCTAAATAAATGTAATTGTTATTACTGCACTGCACAAGGAACACTTTTCTCCGTGACACGACGTTGCCAAATCGCGAACAGCCGGAGGAGAAAAAGGAGAGAAATGTAAACCATGGACAAATATAAAATCGCGAACAATCTAATTTCACGAAAGAAAAATCCGCGAATTAAGGTTTATTTTTTTACTGTATTGTCTTGACAGCCAAGCGACTAACCGTCTCTACAGCAGGACACGAGGTTAAGTGCCGCCAGCACTCCTGATGTGGATGAGAGGTCACTTGAAGTGGGGGCCTCAGAGGCGAGGGGTAAATCACTGCTCTGTAACAGTTTTTTAAAGTTTTTTTTTGCAACAAAACAAAAGCCCAGTATAAAGACACAGACCTGTTCTGTAAAACGTTTATAAAATGGGCCACTGCGTGTCGCGAAACGGACGCATGACGTGGGCAGCACGGTTTGAAGAAAACTAAAATGAAAAAGGCCAAAAAAAACGTTTAAAAAGAGAAGAGGAAAGGCTGACACGCTTCCACTCCTGAGATGGGTTGGAAGGCCATGATCCCTCCAAGGTCGATAAAATAATGACCACGTTGTGAGACGCTGATGGTGGATCTAATGGAGGGATTGGCCCAAAAATGTTGATTCCAAATATGATCACAACCAGTACTGAATATCACTCAATGTCCCTAGCGTGCAATAAATAATCTTGAGTGGATTTATCCAGAAAGGCCTCAAAGCCTGTCCAGACATTATCAGTACGGTACAGCTGTCGATACTTGGGCAATTCCAAGTTACTGAGTGGGTATAGCAGAGTGCACATGGGTTTTTATCGATTAAAATGTATTATTTTACTCTCACTAATCATGCATAAACCTGCACATATAAGAGGAGAATAATTAGATGTCCATGCAGACAAGGTGAGCAGCCGACTTTCTGTACTGCCACCTCCTGACCAGGTAACCAACCAACAGCCAAGGAGTTAACGCACATTGAGATCTATTAAGAGTACCGTAGTTAATAGACGCAAGAGGTGATTTCTAGACAGCAAAATGTGCGATTGCGATCATAGGATTGATCTTCCTATCATGCCTTGCACGCCGTGTGACATCATCGCGCTGCGTGTGTAACGCACGCAGACTTGTTTAAGACTTCTAGATTTGAAGCTTTCGTGACTGCAAGGATTCATATTCTTGGTTCTTTCGGTAAAGTCACGTAGGTAAAAAATTATTTTATTTTTATTATTTTTATTTTTATTAATTTAATTGTTTAAGACCGCCATCTCCAAAGAGTCAAAACCGTGGCACATCATTTTATGCAGCTCAAAAGATGTCGAATTATTTCACGGATATATTTTTGCCTGAGCCACCAAACCACTGCCTGCAAAGTGATGGGACTGCAGGCAGCAGCCGCAACACCCAGCGCAATGAACATGACCATGCCAATGGCATTAGTGGCAGATGGTATTTTTTGTGTTTATTATACAACTTGCTATTACGGTGTGTGGGTGTGCGTGCGCGCGCGTGTCCATGTCTCCATTACAAAAGAAGCATTATGGCTTTGTGAAATGGCCATTCATGTGATAATTTTCTCACCCACAATGTCAATTGCTATGCAACGTATATATGAAAGGACTCGTACACGATGTATGTTACGTTCGTAAGAATGCATTGTATTGGAAGTCACTGGAGCTACGAATTATTAAATCGAGATTGAAAACTCACTTTTTGTGTTAGTTTGTGGTCCTTCCCCGCACCTCCGATTAGCGTGGTATGGCGCGAAAGAAGTTCAACATACAGTAAATGTATCGATTGACCCTGTGACTGATTCTGTGAACGTCTGCTTCTGGGGGAAGGGGTCACGATTCTAACCAAACATTTATTTAGCTTGTGTCCCGTTTCAACCGCAATGTTTATATGTATTTCAGTTGCTTGTTTGGTTTCTCCACCAGCATATCATTTGCATTAATAATTGACAGTCAACACACAGAGGTTGATGCATGTACTGTACTGTGAAAGTAAAAAAGGGTTGTCACGGTTTGATGCATCATTACACGCATATCAGAAAGTTAATAAAATCAAATGGAAATAATATTTTAAAAAACAGAAGTGTTTAAACGGAAATTAATTATTATTCTTGCAACAGCACACACACACACACGTAGAATGCAAATACACACCATTAATACAAAAGGCATGTAACAAATATGACTGTACCATCTTAACTACCAAGCTAACACTGAAATATTTATCGGGTGGCAAGTCACAAGCTCTTGACAAAACCCCACATAAGCCAAATCCGGTTTGCTCACAGTACTTCAAAGCAGAGGCGTGCCATCCATTGTCATCACGATGGTGCGTCGAGATTTCAGCAGCCGTGAACTTTGCAGTCAATGACATCATTCCTTTGCAAACCACTGAGCAGAACTGGAGCGGTGAGTTTAAAAAAAAATGTAAATCTTTCAATTTCACACATTCATTTAATTCGAAGCGCGTACACCGTGCATGGAAGTCCGTTGCACCGAGATAGCGAAGCAGCAGCAGAAGCAGCAACGACCACGACAAAATATTCGGGAAAGTAAAAAATACAATTCTAGATTTGAAGCTTTCGTGACTGCAAGGATTCATACTCTTAGGTTTTTTCGGTAAAGTCACGTAGGGAAAAAAATAATAATAAAAATAATAGAAAATATAATAGAAATAAAATAATAAATCCTTTTATTCTTTTATTTTTTTCTATTAATTTTAATATTTATAAATAATAAAAATTGTAGAAAAAAATTCTAGAAATAAAATAACAAATCCTTTTATTACTTTACTTTATTATTTTATTTGTATACATTTTTATTTGTATTATTTATTTTTTTACCTACGTGACTTTACCGAAAAAACCTAAGAGTATAAAAATGAAAACTCCTCTGTGCTGCACGCGAACCCGGCGGCCGTGGCTTCCGCGGGTTTCCCAAAACGTTTGCCGGGAGCCCTTCGCGGCACGAGAGAACTCACGAAATGACACGGCGATTATTGCCAACTCGCGAAAAACCCATCGGGCGCACACAAACTCACTTCGCGATGTCGCACACGGTTAGAAAAATTCTCTCGAGCGCTCATTGCATGAGACGGGTTGCACTGGAGCATGGAGGGAGGCGCGGGGTGGTGGGTGGTGTGGGAGGGGATGGCGGCAGCTGTTTTCAAGCCCCCATGCCTCTTCACGACGTGCACGTAAAGCTTCCGCGTCCCACCGCACGGGCTGTAGATGGAACCCGTATGAAGTCACGGCACGTGACACTCTGTGACTTGCTCCGTGTTACCAACAAATAAAAAAAACACTCCAGGGGAAGGCTGTAAAAATTACAATCTGGGTGAAAACTCAAAAAGCGATTTCCGGCCCGGATAAGCAATGGATGGCGGTGGTAGCACACCATCTTTTGTTTACCGCCTCTGGAGCCAGTGGTGGAAATTCCACATTCCTATGGCGCGGGGGGACGGGACGAGTGTATCCATAGGACAAAGCACTGCTGATGAAGCTACTTCGCCCCACCACCTGAGTGGGAGCTGACATCTGTGTGAAGTCACGGCACGTGAGACTTCGCGACATCATCCGTGCTACCAAAAAAACCACACTCCAGGGGAAGGCTGTAACATTGAAATCTGGCTCCAAAACTCAAAAAGCGATTTTCTGCCCGGATAAGCAATGGATGGGGGTGGTCGCGCTCCATCTTCTGTTTACAGCCTCTGGAGCCAGTGGTAGAAATCCCGCATACCTACGGCACTGCTGATTTTTCCCACAAAGTGGTGCTCGTTTCTATTGTTATTAACCCCGGGAGGGATGATGAGCCAAATCAATCCCCAACCAGGAATTTGAACTCGCTAAACCGCTGAGCCACCTGGCCAGATTACCGGATTTAAACGTGTGCCGTGCCAATTCATTAAGATCGATACTAATTGGCGTCATAAAACGCATTGAATCGTGTGTGTAAGAATAAAACAACATTTCGATTCGTACGTGTTGTTTTCGACGAATGACCTCTCCATTATGTTTTTTTACTCGTTCAGTCAAAATACTCCTTTTCAGGAATGTCCTGCCAATTTCTCAGTAGGTGGTGATGCTGCTGCTGTATGTGTAATCCCAAAGGAGTCATTAAACACGTAATTTTTCAGCCAAGGGATGTATGGCCATTGCCAAGTATTATTTTACGTTTTTTTTTCGTAGAAAACCGGACATTTTGGAGGAAGCCCCCCCCCCACTTCGCACCCAAATGCGATCGGTCAGCAGTGGCCATCATCGCAATCAGAATATTTATTCATACTGGAGGAATCCGATCAGCTATAAAGCTCTTTTCCACAGACGTACAGCAGGAGCGGGTCCAGGGCACCAGCCTTGCAGGGCTGATAGGTCACCGTATGGCACGTCCCATCACGCACACTCACGCATGGGGCGGGTGGGGGGCAGTTATTTATAATGATCGTGAGAAATGTCAAAATCGGCGCATAACCGATAAACAGACCTCTTCACCGTTGTATTCTTCGTTTCCGCGCGCGATTACCGATGAAGCTCCAACTGGAGAAATGAACAACCATCGTCCGACGGGTGTTCAAAGCAACCAAGCGGGAATGTTGACCGTGACAGCGACGAAATGAAGCG
>CM025614.2:3438311-3466530 GCA_014621495.2 Entosphenus tridentatus
CTGGCAGTCTATAATGTAGATTGTAGACTGCCAGTACACTCACCAAACTTAATAACCAGGCTACAGTCTACATTAGTGGTTTTTTGTTGTTTATTATTTTATTTTTATTTTATTTTTCTTATTTTTAGTCACTTAATTTATTATTATTATTTTTCTATCTACATGACTTTACCGAAAGAACCAAAGAATATGAATTCCTGCAGTCGCGAAAGTTGTAAGTCAAAACAAAGTATATAATTTGTATTTAATTTACTATAGATTTGAGATATTCATTTATTGGAATGTCCCACCCCTCCAATTAGCACGGTTGGCTATGTACGGTGTGAAAGAAGCTCAACGTGCATGCAACATTCAGCTCTTTTTCAATGCAGTCTCTATCCGCTTCTACACCTGCACAGAAGTAGAACGAGGGCCAGCATTCATCACTGTGAAAGGATTCACCAGCATCGTACCGCCACCTGCGATCCTGTGCAGCAGCGTCATTCCCTACATTTTGGCAATCCTTCACCGGGTTTGAACGCACAAAAATCTGACCGTGCCAGATCTGATCGTCCCGCACCTCCGAAATTAGCCTGGTTGGCTACGTACCGGTGCCTGATAAGTTCATCATACGTACATACTCATCTGGGCTGTACTATGTATTCAATAGCACAGTCCACACCAAAGCTGTAATGTGTGGATTTGGCAGTCAGATAAAAAAATGTGAGGGTACCAGATCTGGGCTGTCGTGGTGGATGGGGCAGCATTTCCACCTCGACCGCACACAACGGCTTCTCACGTTTCAGGCTCGTGTGTATTTTAACATTCTAATATTGGAAGAGGGCTTATTACCATTTGACAAATGTTAAACAAAGATTATTATTAATAATAATATATTGATGACATTCATGACATATCTGTGAATTAATATACGTAATAATATTTAAAAATTTCATTTTAAAAAGGTATTCAGAATGCAATAAGAAAAATTACTATGGGGCATAATGCATATATTTGTATAATAATTCTGATATTCATGGTTTATGCCTGTACTTCCATTACTGTTTCATAGAACCGCAGTGAAATCACACAGCACGACCGTGTTATTTTTGGCCATTCCTGAATGTACGATCATGACTCTTGACAAATATGTGGGTATGTAATAAAAGCGTTTTGTATACGACTTAACCATTTGCGTGGTTCAAAAAAAGTTTGCGGACCGACTTCTCAAACAACGCAACCGAAAGACATTCAAATTTTTAGGGCAGGTTCAAACTGGTGCTTGAATAGGCGCGGGGTTGGTGGACCACGCCAATCGATTCGCAAAGCATCTGGAAGAGGTAGGAAAACAAGGCTAATGACAGATCTTTGCAGAGTTTGAGTGTTTTCCCCGAGGGTGGGTGGGTATTCTCCCAGCTCTACGGTTTCTTGAGACGCATTAAAACCCACAATGTTGAAGGGGCAAACGTCTCAAACAGAACTTTTTCTTTTGGTCAGAAACTCAAAAGTTTTCCACGGGGAAAATGTTTTTATTACTTCGAGGTGGAATGATGCATCATCTCGTCACTTAAGATCGATGGTTACATCAGTGATATATGCATCGAATCGAGGGCGTAAGAGTAAATGTTTTCTGATTTCTATGCATTGTATGTAATAGGCTAACATTATCCCTGTAGCTACTGGGGGCGCTACAATGTCACAACAAAGTTAAAAACTTAAACGATTCTTTCATAGAAACACTGATCCAGATTGTGACGATTCCTCGAATCTTAAATGCAGGCAGGCGAATTGTCAAAGGCCCATTATCATTACATACGTGTCAAGGAACAGAGTGGAGTTCGATTCCTGGACCACCGCTAACATCAGTGGCAATTGACACCTAAACCAGTCACGGGCCCTATCCTCACCAACCTGTACTCAACGGCATGGTGAAGTATGGTCAAACAAACCTCACGGGGATGGAGAGGCCTTCATCCAGCGGTGGACCGGCAAAAAGAGGTGAGCATTTAATTTTTTAACAAGGAATCCAGGAGTCCCAAAAGTAAAGCTTCCGTCTGGAGACCAAGACAATTGCATCTCTCTCCGAGCAAGGAACTGGCGAGACTGCCGGGTGGTGGTGGTGGCGGCGGCGCTCGTCTGTCAGCCAGCACTGTGGAGGCAGCGAGGGTTGGTGGATCAAGCACACATATTGTGGGAACTCCCTTCCCATGTGAGCGTCGAGGTTTCCATAACCGTGGCTCGCCAGGAGGCGGGTGGGCGGCAAGTGGACTAGTCGTCATCCCTTTTCGATCTTGATGTGGGATCGAGCGCTGCCCCCTCGCGCGCGCGGGTTTCCATCGGGCACTCCCGGTTTTATCCCACGTGTACATGTCAATAATACTGGTAGGAACCTCCTGGTTCCACCAGCCGAAAGAGGATTATTGTGTCCGTCCGTCGTGCATCCAAAAATGGGAGGGGTGGGGCTGGGTAGAGAGGGGAGGGTGGGGGGAGAGAGGGGTGGGGTTGGGTGGGGAGGGGCTGGTCACCCCGTGGTGCCCTTGTAAAACTCAACGTTTAACCTACTCACGCCGGCTTGTGCCCCGCCCTCACAGTCGGGCATATTTGCGGAATACACGACGCCACCGTTGACCCTGGCCATTGACCGAGCAACCCAACGTTCCTACCAGCTCCCTCCGCAGGAATGTGTTAATTTGGCCGAAGATGGACTAAAATAAGAAACTCAAAACAGGGCCCTCCTGAACAGAGTCTGATGACTCGGCCGTGGCTTTCGTGGATTAAAACAAAAGTTAGTTATCAATATTACGTGTGTTAAAACTTGCCAATTATAATAAAGGCTTACAAGATGGATATATTCAGAAGCCAAGGCACATGGGGCTGGATCCACACACAACATACACGTGCACACGCATGTACACATGCGAATCCCAAGCAGGAGTACAGTGTTGTGCTCCATAAGAGTGACAACAAACGAAAAATAAAATACTGTACGCATAGAATACACCCTCTCACACACGCCCCCCCCCCCCCCACGGTTGTGTACACAGCTTGTAAACGCTGCGGGCAACCTTTGCAACAAGGTCTAATATTTGAATTGCAGAAGACGGGCCTTGAAAATGCAAAGTAAATGTAAGCGATTACTGTACTGTATGTCACCAGTGCACACAACTCTGGGGGGGAGGGGGGTGGGGGGCAAAGGTCTCAATGCCAAAGTGGTCTCAAGTTCTTATGAATTAATGCCTCCGAGAACACCTGGAAGGCAAACGAAGCCGCGTTCGTTTCGTCGAAGGCACACACACACCACCAGTCTCCCAGCATGTGAGCAAATACGGCTGCGTAAAAATGCCACAGTGCGCGCGTTTTGCGCAACGGGTGCCACCACAGCCTTCCGATGAGATGGAGCCCACCGTGACATCGCCAAAGTGTGCCGCTGCAAATCGCGTGGCGTAGCCTCAACATTGTATTCTCATCAACGAGCTCGAGAAAACGTGGCCTAGATGGGTAAACTGCAAGACGAGAGAGTTCCTGTGTTTGGGTTACAGATTTCATCATTCGTGATTCACAGCTTTTTTGTCAATCCCCTGCTGGATGAAGACTCCCTCACCCCACCTCCCACACACACACCATGTATGTCATGGGGAGTATTGACAAGACTTTGTGGGCTTGCGAAGTCTGGGGAGGGGAGTGGGCCCATGCATCTTTTCAGATGATCATTTGCATCCGACGTGAACAGTGGCCGGGAATGGAACTCAGGTGGGCAGGTTCACAGCGAAGAGCACTCATCACGGTTTCAGCACCACCACCACCCCCTTCCTTGAATTGCAGGCACCACGAACATCAAACTCCTCTCCCGTAGCCCACCCTCCCTGCCCTCCTGCATCAGCCCTTTGCCCTGCCCGGCCGCACTTTTGTGCCTGCCCTTTTAGCGGCACCGCATCCACTGCGCAAACCACGAGCAGTCGATGCGGATTCCTGATGCACGAAAGGAAAATAAAAACGCTGCAGCAGTGTGCAACTGTGTTCGTCCACAACGTATAAACGACGCAACGCCCCCCGATCCACAAATACGATGAGAAATCGTAGCGTTTACACTCCGCTGCCCCCGACGTGGTTATCTGTGGCTTGACCACTTGGATGCGAAATTGAAGTCGTTGCTCTGCATCCACATCAGCAGCTCATACGAAAGAAGAAGCAGCAGCAGCACGGGCTGGCACTCGGTCACTGCTTGCCGCAACAGGCAAGCGTAGCCACCAACACTGCCACCATCTACTACTACTGCCGCCCGAGTTTATTTTCGGTGCTGGCCTATCGCCGTGTCCCACCGGAGGGGGAAGATACGGTGTCGCCATCAAAGCAAACTGAGGCGAAGGGGGGGTGGGGGGCCGAAATAACTGGCCACCCTTTGCGCTGCTAAGCGATGATACCTTGAGCTGTACTGAACTTTAGAGTGCTGTTGAAAAAAAACTGGCTTTGGGGGTATCGGTTCAGCTTTGCAGTGCGTCCCCAGGCTGGCTTGTAACACGCACATCAGAAACGTGATAATTCACGAGAAAGAGGAACGAAATTTAGATACAATTGTGTAAAAAGAACACAGACACGTGCATGTTTGGGATCTACGGTGCGAGACAAAAAGAGGAACACATGGAGTAAGGAACACACGTGTAGCTTAACATACACAATTACAACTGTTAACATGCAGTTCGTGCTAATAGGCATTATAGTATTTGGGCAAATGGGCAAGTAGGGATGATGGTCTAGAATATTGAAGGAGTAGCAGCCAAGGACGTATGTAAGCCGAACTTCTTTTGCACCATACGTGGCCCAACCGTGATAATCGGAGGTACGGGCGAAGGACAACAAACTAAAGACAAAAAGCAAAAAGCAAGAAATGAGTTTCCAGTCAATATTTACAAGTGCAAATAGCTCCAGTGGCTTCCTAATATCGGAAGGAAGAGCATTCCAGACGGCCGCAGAGGCGTATCTGAAAGCGTGCGCGCGATGCAGTCGACCGTCTTTGTTGGACGGTGAGCCAAAATAAAAAACGGAACGTCTCAGAGAGGAGATCGATAGAGTAGATGAACAAATGACATCAGCGCGTGTGAAGGTGTTACATGAGGGGGGTGCTGAACCCCCCCCCTCTTCTCACGAGTCGAGGGGTTAGGCGGTAAGGAAATTCCCGTGAGCACGCACTCCTTCTTTGACAAATTAAGTTTAAATTTTGATTTAAAGCTTTCGTGACTGCCGGGATTCATATTCTTGGTTCTTTCGGTAAAGTCACGTAGAAGGGAAATAATAAAATAATATAAATATTAAACAATACAAATTTTTACGACGTTTCGACTGCAACACAAGCAATCATCATCGGGTGTGAAAATTCCACAGCAAAAAAACATTTATTACCATTTCATATCGTGAATAAGAACGCGTTTCCAACTAGCGGCATATATATAAATATAGCATCCACATACAGTATCAAGAGCTGGCAGAATTAATGAACTTTAAAGTGGCGGGTACCGTCTACAGAGTGACAGGTAACATTCTCTCAAGAACGTGACGCAACAGCACTCGTCTGAACCTTTCTGACGCAACTTCACATTAGCTGGTACTCGATGTACTGACCTCGCTGATGGGAAGATGCTCGTGGCTCTGATGACGATGTGTCTGGTTGGACCATGACCACGGTTTGAACTCATCCCCTTCAGGTCAAAGAAGCCTGTTGCTCAACAGACCCCCCTCCCCCCACCTGGCCATTACTTACCGTGAGGTCTCGATATTTCACGGTTAAAACCGTGCAGCCCTGCTGGCGAATCGATAAATAATATATTTTTTGTTTAAATGCGATGGCAACATTTACAGTGATTCTATGCTGATGTCAACTCATCACGTCGCATATACAAATCGAAAATAATCGATTCTCGCACCTAAATTCGCAGGCGTGTGTGTATCATTATATCATTATCTCAAGCAGTCGTTTCCTACCTACGTTCTCTGCAAGGCTGTAAGAAGTGTTTCGTGGAACTGTCGCAGATGCCATTATTTCCACAACGCACTGGATTCCATTACTGCGATGATGATCCTTCAACATGTTTAGAGGGTTAACAGTGAGTCTGCGGGCCCAAAAGGCATGGGAACCGACGATTTAAAGAATCGATATTAACGGGTTCAATTATGCAACGTGTTAAAACAACTCTTACTGACTACGCAAAATATGACACATGCTAAGTTTCGGGGATAGCATATTTGGCCCGACTATTTCAGATAAGGGCTTGATTGATGTGGGAAAAGTATCATCGTATAATACACGTCCCCCAGTGAATCCAGGACTCATGTTCCAGTCTGCGCCCTTGACAACTAAAACACTGCAAAACCACAGTGTGCCATGCAGCAAAAAAACACAATTCTGTAAATGAAAGAAAAAAATATCCCTGGCTCTGTTAGAGCCTTTGACGAAATATTTACAGAGTCACACGCTTAGAACTCGGGCCACCAAGGCAGATTAACCAATCTGCAACGAGCAGACGTTCTCAAAACAGCCAGCAAACGCCCACTTTCATTTACATATTAACAAAAATATTGCCAAAGACAGACATTATTGCACCACATTTTTCAATTGAACGTGCGCAAAAAATTGGGCTCGGTTTCAAACATCCATTCAAACATGCCTCTCATCAATCCACTGCTGGATGAACGCCTCCCCGGTGCCACGCCAGTCGCGAGGGTTGTTTCACTGCACTTCACCACGTTGGCGGGAGGCAGTCCAGAACTATGTAAGATATCACTCGTCGCTGATGTTGGCTGCGGGTTATCGTGTGCTGCGCTATGAACCTGGCCACCCGAGTTTGATTCCTGGCCACGGCTGATATCCATGGAAAGTGATACTGGGCCAAGTTCTGCTCTCCCTCCCACGCCTTCGTCAAATTGCACGAGTGGTGAAATTTGGTCGTAAAACCCCCCCACAAATGCTTGGGGGAGGCCTTCATCCATTTGGTGGACTGAGAATGTTGTTATTTTTGTAAATCACGGTTGCTGAGCGCAGGGCCCAAAGGCCCCAAAAAACGTCAAGGCAGCCAGTAACAAACGGCACCGCGGAAGGCGTCGCAGTTGAGAGTCAATGTGTTTCTTTCATTGAGCAAGGTTGAAAGAGAATATTTCCCACGCTAAAAGCACTGAACAGCACACAGTATTCAATACTTTAACAAAAAATTACATGAACATAACAATTGCATATGTATACAACATAAAAGCAGCATAGAGAGCTTTCAAGGGACAGAATATAAGAGGTGGTAGAGTGGAGACCCAACGCAGAAAATCCCTGGGTTTGATCTTCCCACATGGTCCACCCTAAATCGTATCCACTGCACAAACATTGGCAGTAGATGGCAGACACCTGATGCACAAATGGAAATTTAAAAAAACTCTCCAGGCGTGTGAGACTATTGGTCATCCAGAAGAGACCGTGCAACATGGAACGACGCAATGCGCCTCGATCCACAAATACGAAGGAGACATCTCAGCGCGATTCCACTCCCGCTGCTCCTATCCGACTTGACCCACCTAAATGTGAAATTGTCGACGTTGCTCTGTATCTACATCAGCAGCCGTACGACAAGAATCAGAAGAACGAGGCAGAGGGCTTCAACAATCATCGTGCACTTCATCAGACGGGCGGGCGGATGGCGGCTCCGTGCAAGAAACCTCACTCGCCGACCTTGCCGCTGTGGCTGGCACACGGGGACTGTTGAATTGTCACGCAATCTCACACGCCATAGCGGCTGGCCAAAGGCTGCTGGCGCTGAGCACAACTGCGATGTTAAAGGGGGCACGAGGCGGGGAGACCGCCGAGGTGTGGGGAAGAGATGATGGTGGTGGGCACCCCACCCACTGACCCAACCAGCAGGAAGTGAATGGAGGGGAGGGATGTAAAATGAGCTGCTTCGCTTGTCACCCCGGACAACGCCAACGCAATGGGATGGTGGGTGGGTGGGGGGCTCACTGCTTGAGATGCGTTGCGTGCTGGTTTTTTCCTCTGCTCTCGACGCGTCCATATGTTGGTTTTTTTCTCTCTCACCGGAATGCCCGCGAATGTTCTCTAATCGTCTCTCATAGTCACGAGCGGTCTAACGAGGGTTGGTGCAGAGGTTAGTCATCACACTGCGATAAGTACAGCACTGCAAACCGGGCAACTGGAGTCCGGTTCTTCCGAAGCTATTGGTGGCGAGTGATGCCAGTACCGTACTGTACTGGTCCTCTGGATCTTGAATCTCGCACCGCACATCCATCCCCTTGTCACCGAACCCCACACGGACCAGCGTGGTATACTTAACCAAGCCCCATTACCGCTTCGGTGTGGGAACACTTGCATCCAGCAGTGGAGTGACAAAGACATGTTAATGATTAATGAGGTCGAACAATTTTCACCCATAGCCAAACCACAAAAATTGACAATTCAATTAATTTTCATAATTCGGAATCGATGTTTTTTTTTTTTACATCGTGGTGGAATTGAGCAGCCGCTCGTTGCTGTAGGGTGTTACGTGAATGCACCGAGCAGAACATACGTGAATCGAAAATCACCGATGCTTACAGGCCACAAATGAACCGATAAATGTACCGCGAGCGAAACGTTCAATACGAGTCGATGCATCGCTACAACACGAACGATGCAGACTAACCTTAACTGTATAATCATACTGGTGCTGGAAAGACCCAGGTGTCCGGGTCTGTGAGTACATGTAGAAAATGGTAGACCTGGGTTTAATATCTATCCATGGATAATTGAAGTGGCAAGTTGTATCTAAACTTATCATGGCCCCCCTCGTCTAGGTCAACTCGGCCTCAAACAAATTCTTGCCGTGATGAAAAACATCAACAAAGGCGGTCCAAGCATGTGGGTCCCCCCCCCTCCCACCCCGTGAAATGCCACGCCAGTCCTTAACGGGTACTCGCTGACAGCGCTTGCCCCAAACAGTTGGAAGGACTGAACTTTGCTTTGTATGATGCGCGATGCTTGACCCCTCCACTTCATCACGTGAGTGGTCCTCCTGCCACTATCAGTCGGAGCTCGTAAACAACACTTGCCCTGGACAGTACCAACCAGGCTTCGTATAAGAGAGCCCTCTGTGTCTTTAAATAAAATAAAGCACGGGGCTGGTGAATAAAAAAAATGGTGACAAGGCAGCGCTCTGGTTTGCATTACAATGCACTTGCCTGGTGTAAGTATAGAAACAGGACGTAATTTGACGTGCTGGCGAGCCGTTCTTCCACGCAAAAACCTGTCTTTGCGGTCTCTCTCAACACTCCTAATGTGCACCCGCGGTTTGGCATTACGCGCCCGAGGCTGACAAGAGCGTGGGGCGAAAGTATCTTCGCTTTCGGGAATTCGTCCATTGTGAATGACACGACAGTGGCAGACTTAACCTCCCGAGCACCTGGACGCACTTTGCCGGTGCGTGTTGCAGTTTTTTTGGTTCAAATCTACATGGATTTTGTCGTCATGTTACTGAACATTCACGTGTTTGGCAGCAGATCTTGAGGGTACGTAGCGAGAGATATCTTACCAAGGACGCGATTGTGCCTTTAAAAAAAGAGACGCGCAGTGTTTACAGAAAGCGTCTGCAAAACAATTGTCCTGTGTGGTCAATATTTAAAAAAATATTTCCAGGCCACGCGTACAGACTGTTCTGTGACGTACTCCGAAAGTTATCAACAAGGGAGCAATTCAGAATGGTTTTGGACGATTCCCCCCCGCAACTATTAGGGTATGTATGTTGAACTTCTTCCACCCCATACGTAAGCCAACCGTGCTAATCCTAGGTGTGGGGGGGGGGGTGGAAGGACAACACATGAAGCACGAAAAGCAGTTGCAAAGAAATTAGTTTTCAATCCAGATTTAAACGTGCTTTGATATGTTGAGAATTTTGTCTGGCTGCAAGTGGTGTATCACTCGACTCTTACACTGTAAATTCTAAATTCGCTTAAAATCCCACGTAGGTCGACTCGTGGTGGCTGTGCTACTACAACCGAGTTTCTGGAAGAACAAAGTTCAATTGCCGGCTCAGAAACTAAAAAGGGGGGTGGTGGTGGTGGTGGTGGTTTGGTTGCGTAAAAACATAAAGCGAGCGAGGAAAGTTTCGTACAAAATATCTGCTCCGGCAACCGTTTCGCTCCACGTGGCGCTCTCCACGCGTGCAGGTCCTCAACGCTCGGTCGACTATGAGCAGCAACGAGAAGATGGGGAGGGAGGGAGGGAGGGTGGTGTGTGAGACCGAAAAGGTGAGCGAGGGATTCTTCAAAGAAGCGCAAACTCGGCGGGGAGGGGGAGGGCATTTACAACCCCCTAGATGGCGGAAGTCACGCAACACGTTCAGTGTAACATTGAGAAAAACACCTTACTCACTTCTGTAGTTTGTCAAATCGAAGCCAGGCCGTGGAGCCCACCTCTTAACCACAGGGCCAAACCCATCCCTCTCCTGCCAAGTCTATTGTTGTTGCAAAATAAATAAGACTAGGTTTTACCCTTTCTGGCAATAAAACAGGTGTTAAGATATTCAAACACCAAATAGAAACCTTTTGCAAGAAATCAAGTCTCCATTAACCACACGTACCTGTGGTGAACATGCAAACATAACATGCTCTGATAATATAAATGCATATTATCTTTTAAACGGATTGACCTACACCGGAGACAGCCTTCTTTATGGCCTAGTCTCACCAGTGCCAGACCAGAGAAGGCCAAAAAGTGAACAGTAGAAAGCCAATGCACTTATCAGAGCATGGGATACCTTTTTTTGCCAGTATCAGATACTGGCAAAAAAAGGTATCCCATTATCCATCGTTGTTGTCTACATCCATCCAGACTGAAGATCCATTTTAACACACACGCACACAACCAGGCATTCGCCATCCTACAACCAAATCACAACGAATACGCCAAATATTATTGGGTCTCGCAAGAATAAGGTTTAATCTGGTGAGCACTTACATGTGAGAATGCCTGTGCATACCAGGTGTTGTACGTTTGAACTGTGAGGTGGTCATTAAATGGTTGACCAGCAATGGATTATTAAATCTAACAGTGTGCAGTTTAAGAGAGTTATCCCATCGTGAAAAAAGTGTTGGTTTTCTCTGGGAAAAGCGGTTTCCTCCCACAATGGAATTTGGCAAATGTCCGAATACAATACACTCCTGATACAAGTTACGACTCTGATAGGCTTCCTCGCTCCACGAAATGCATTCTATAATTATACTTCGGCCAGATAAAAAGTGTATTCACATACTATCTAAAGCCACATACCAAGCAAGGACTGTTTGACTCACTCCCCAAACCTTAATACTTCCTGAAGAAAGCCAGGGAGTCAAAATGTCAACATCTTTCTTTCCTCCAAGTGACAAGTGAAAGAAAACCAGTTATTATTTTTACATAACCAGTGCAGATTCCTTAAAACAAGCAACTTGATAACTTACGATTGATTAATCCACCGCTGGATCTCAGTAAAACAATTAATGGGGCCAGGCTGACATTGACCGGGACTTGAACTCATTACCTGTGCGTCATCATCCCACAGAATTCTGGCAAGCTGAGTTGCCCTGACTGTTAATAATGGCCTTTTTCAGCATGTCGTAAACAAAAGGCTGGCATTTACTGGATGCAGGTCTCTCTCGTTAAACAGAAACCATCTCCCAACGGGCTCTCGGGTGGAAATAAAAAACGGGTTTAATTTATTTAGGGGTCCTTGTGATGTGGCTTGCACGCAGCCGCCCCCCCCCCGACCCCCGGAGTGATGCCGTCCACCAACGCCGCTTTCCTTTTGTAACAATAAATTCGCTTCTCCGCATGAATTTCCGCGCATGAAAAGCCAACATCGCGCAATCAGCACATGGCGCGTGCGGTGGTGGTGGTTGGGGAGCGGTAGTGTAGTGGTAAGCATGCTACGCATCCGGTGACACGAGTTCGATTCCCGCTCACGGCCAACACAAGCGAAGATTATCTGAACCGGTCCTGGGCCTCCCCTAGGTCGACTTAGCCTCAAATTGGTACCTGGTGCGGTGTGTAAAATCATCACCACTGCAGAGACAAAGGCGGCCAGGCGTGGTGCTGGCCACCCACCCCCTTGTGTCGTGTCGGCCTTCATAGGTACTTGCTAACAGCACTTGCCCCAAGTCTGTTCAGGCTATACGGGGGATCTTTGTCTTTGTTTTTTGGTGGTGGTGGAGTGAGACATAGCAACAATTATCACCAGGAACACTGACACACAGCATTAAGCATTAACAATTAAATATAACCACACACATGAATTATCAGATGACCGATTACACGCGCAATAGCTCACACTGAATAATAACCCACGCTCAGGATAATTGGTTTAATAATTGAGGAGCAATTTAGTCATTTTCTAATGCAGTATACTACTGTAGTAAGTGCTGGGATGATGTGAAAGGAAAACCGGGATAGAGTGGTCAGTGATTTGGCCTCCTCCATGGGCCACTTTGCAGAGGATCAGTTAAGATTCTTGCTACAGCTGCCGAGTAAATGTCTACAAAGCAATATCGAATCGTGCCACCTGATGAAAGGTGTATGCTAACGACCCTGGGGGTGATGTCATCGGTGTTCAAAATGTACCTACAAATATCCTCGGATACAGGCGGGAAAAGATCGTGAATATCAATGGGCTCTCACCTGTGATGGGAGAGGAGATGAGGGAGTGAGGAGAGAGATGGGAGAGTGAGAGGAGGAGATGGGAGTGAGGGGAGAGATGGGAGAGAGATGGCAGTGAGTGGAGAGATGTGAGAGTGAGATAGGAGATGGGAGTGAGTGGAGAGATGTGAGAGATATGGGAGTGAGTGGAGAGATGTGAGGGTGAGAGAGATAGGAGATGGGAGTGAGTGGAGAGATGTGAGAGATATGGGAGTGAGTGGAGAGATGTGAGGGTGAGAGAGATAGGAGATGGGAGTGAGTGGAGAGATGTGAGAGTGAGAGAAATAAGAGATGGGAGTGAGTGGAAAGACGGGAGAGATGTGAGAAGATTGGAGTGAGAGAGGAGATGGCAGTGGAGAGATGGGGCAGTGAGGTGAATGAGGGGAGAGAAGACGGGACAGCAGATGCAGCCTTCGTGTCAATCCACAGCCTCCCCACGCCGTAAGGTTTATTTAACCTTACTTCACCAATACTGGTCAGTGCGGCGGGGAGTATATACATGAGAGCATTGTACAGAGCAATGAGAGGTAATGGGAGAGAGAACGGTGGCACAAAGAGCCACTAATTCCATGTTGCACACAAATAAATATCCGCCTTCATCCACTGCTGGATGAGCGCCCCCCAACGCTCGCTTGATATAAAGTCAAGTCTGCCTACCCAATCAGAGCGAGCAGAGACATGCAGTTGGGAAACATTCTACATTGCCATGACCGGGTTCAGTCCATCCCGCAACATACCTGGTAGGTACATCCAAAGGACAACCACCGTCGCTGTGTACACGCAGTGAGTGTGCACATCGATCAGGGTTCGTATATTTCGAGGGGGCTAAACGGGCGCGGCACGGGCTAGAGAAGAGATGGAGTGATGTGGTACAGGAGGACGTGGAGCTGAGTGGACTTGCCGATGACTGGTACCAGCGGTGTCAAGATCGGCCTCTGTGGAGGAGGCTCGTGAAGGACGCTACTGGGCAGTTGGAGGCAGTCGCCCTCCAACAACAACGGAGGGCTGAGGAGCGACGCTCACAATAACGAGCGGAGCGCCGGGTGGCTAAAGCACAGCAAGTTGGCACAGTACGGGGCACAGGTGGTGCATCAGCCACTCATCTCACTCATCTCAGTCAGTCGACCCGTGGCACCTGCTGGGTCTGCCCCGTGACCTCCTGCCAGCGGGCGTTCGACACTTCACGTGGCCTCAAGGTGCACATGGCCTGGCACAAGCGTCATGGTGACGTCTCCGCCACTAAGGCATATTTCGCGACCCTGGACATTGCACCACGTTAAAGTGCCGCTGCTACACGCACAAGTGCCATGCCGCACAAATGCATTTTAATAACATAATGTCCAATCCCTTATCAATGCCCCCTGCCTTATTACGGACAGATTCAGACCTTAACGGTGACCCAGTTGCCCTTGTAAATATCAACGTTCATCCTACAAAGTCCCATCACGAGGAAGAAACACAAATGGACCCGAAAAACCACCAATATTTAGCACGCATTGAATGTTTAGCACGCATTGAAAGGGCTGAACGCCGTATGGACTCAATGCCCCAGCACAATAATACTGGGTGAATCGTATGGGTTGACAAGTTTGATCATTATAACGTGTTAAACTTAACCTATTAATTCTAGATTTGAAGCTTTCGTGACTGCAAGGATTCATACTCTGAGGTTTTTATCGGTAAAGTCACGTAGGTAAAAATAAAAATTATAGAAATAATAATAGAAATAAAATAGTATTTTTTTTTTTTACAAATAATATAAATAAAATATTATTTTTACCTACGTGACTTTACCGAAAAAAACCTAAGTCTCATCACGCCGCGAGGGCCCAGGTGGGGGCGGTAATTTGACCATACTTCACCACGCCGGTCATTAGTGCGTGCTTGTTGAAGGCTGTAAGAGCCCCCCATAGACCTCGAAGCAATCAATGTGTCGCTTGCACCGCTCTCTGCCAACAACTTTGTGTTTTCCCTTTTCACCGTGTACGCACGAGCACAATGCGACACGCTAACGATGAACAAATGCGTCGCCACGCTTAACGCGACGAACGCCAAAGCAGCACAACACGTAAGTAAAGTAGTAAGGGAACAATCCTCAGCCTTATTAACAACAACAACACCCACAGCTCCACTACAGATACAAACAAAACACAAAACATCCACACACTCACCGACAGTCGTGAAGCTGGAAGCTCGTCCTCACTCGCTCGGTGTTTGTACGAAGCGTCAAATAAAAAAAAACCCTCCCCACGAAACTTTTCTCGTTCTTTAATGTTTAATCGCAATTGTTTCGTTTTCAAGGCGACCCCCACCCCCCCATGCGAATCAAGTGCGCACGCGGCGCAGCGACACCGAAGCAAGCGCGCGACTGTGAAGCGGCGCCATGAGGTGGTTGGTGGGGGGGGTGCCACTTCACTTTGTTCGCTCGGAGGGGCCTATGGGGAACGTATCACTCCGCCAACAGCCCAACCCCCCACGACCCACGCGCCACGCCCACTCCCGGAATTGACCTATCACAAGGCAAGGGTTACGGCCCGGACGTCACTTCCGCCGGCGCGTAAAGAGGCCACGCCCACAAAATCAATGTGCGTCTTCCCGCACGTGTGGGCACGTGTTTACTGGGACATTCTAGATTTTAAGCTTTCGTGACTGCAAGGATTCATATTCTTAGTTTTTTCGGTAAAGTCACGTAGGTAAACAAATTTAAAATTAACAAAAGTAAAAAAATATTTTACTTTTATTAATTTTAATTTAAAAAAATTAACAAAAGTAAAAATGTTTTACTTTTATTCATTTTAATTTTTTACTGGGACAGTTTGTGACACGTGCAGGGAGGGGGCTGTTGAGTTTACGGTACGTGGGATATAGGACGATGCTGTTGTTTTAAAACGCAAGGGTTCGGATTAGTGTAGGGTTGCGGAGGGTTGACAATTTGGGCAAACTACGAGGTGGCCGAAGCCAGACATTTTTACGGATCAATATGGTAGTATACTATATTCATCACTATGGGACCTCCTTTACCAGTGGCAAAATATAGTAATAGATTTTTACCCTTTAAACTGGTACAAAACTGACACCTTTATACAAGTGATCATTTTTGCAATAACTACAACACAAGCAGTCAAAATGCAAACAAAAAGAAACAACTCTGATAATGATATGCAAGGTAATGACTTATCAGAGTTGTTTATTTTTGTTTGCATTTTGACTGCTTGTGTTGTTATTACAAACATGATCCCTTGTATAAAGGTGTCAGTTTTGTACCAGCTGAAAGGGTAAAAACCTATTACTATATTTATCGTGTCGTAATATACAACATCCATAGACTCTACAATGTAACAGGTCGCGTATCAGCCATGGTTAATCCACCGCTGAATGAAGGTCACCGAAGCCACCAACTTTAAACCATCCTACGATACAATTCACCCAGCGGGTGCACACGATCCGTCTGCTCAGAGTTCAATTCCTTGACAGCCACTCCCATCATTGTGTATTATAGCCCCCCCCCCCCTTCTAGCAACGTGTCTAGTCGATGCCCACTTCCTTTTAACGTAACGCATCCATTCCATACCAGTGGTCTCTGCACATAACCATAGTTTGACAACTCATCGGTCACACCTTCCAGGAGACAGATCTGGGAAGGAGGCGTTATCTTGACATTCTCTGTAACGAAGCTTTAACTACTGTGGGTTATTTTCCCTGATTTGGAATCGTCATGAACCTCTAATCCACGTTCCTTTTGTGTGTCGGTATGCCTGGCATGCATCTCCCAAACGCTTCGTTGCACTCTACAATTGTTCCATTTTCGTTAACGACCATGCTTCAGTAGGTAGTCGGGTTTCTTTCAGCACATTGCAACACCACTTATTAACAGTACATAACGTACCTTATATACACACTTCACACCGTAACAGGGGGCTTATTCTTGAGGGTGAGAAATGACTGACTCACTCTGGAACGTGGAGGCCTATGTTCTTTCGTATGGCTGCTGATGTAGATGCAGAGCGACTAATTTCACATTCAGGTGGTCAGGCCAGGTAACAGCATCACGAGCAGTGGAGTGGATGGTTGCGATGTCTCCGTGCAGCGTTGCGGGGATGCAATATCATGACGCTATATCAAATTTCATACTGGTAGGAACCTCCTGGTTACACCAACCTACAGGGGATTATTGTGTCCGTCGTGCAGGGAGGCGCTGGGTGGGGAGGGTGAGACTGGGTGGGGAGGGGCTGGTCACCCCGTGGTGCCCTTGTAAAACTCAACGTTTAACCTACTCACGCCGGCTTGTGCCCGCCCTCACAGTCGGGCATATTTGCGGAATACACCACGCCGCCGTTGACCCTGGCCATCGACCGAGCAACCCAACGTTCCTACCAGCTCCCTCCGCAGGAATGTTTGTGGATCGGGCATTGCGCCGTGATGTTGTTGGGTCTGTTCTGGAGGCCCTCATACAATATGGGTGTACGCACATGCGTGGCCTGTAGTTGTGCTGTATAATTAGGCAGACCCCATTAAGAGCAGGCGTGTTGTGACAGGGAAACCCAGCTTGCATTACGGATATATAGTTTTGGTCCTCCCCTTAAGTACCCAGTTGATCATTTTAAGCGCAGGCATTGTGCAATTCTCCTTTTTGCTTGTACTGCGTTGACGTTTAAAGTGTCAGTGAGAAGATATGCATTGTCCACGTCGTAGTGCACTTAACAGAAACGCAGCTATTCTTGCATGCAAACATGTACATCAAGTGCGTGTGCCCATATACTGTACATACAAATCGTAGACCCTGCATAAGCTTATCCCTTATGCCCGACAACACACCCAACCCGACAACCCAATCCAAACTCATCAATGCATTGCAAGTGATAGTGCCTTCCTCACGCAGGACTTCCAACTCGTCCCAGCCATGCGGAATTGGCTCTTGCACAACTCCACATCTCCCTCTTCTGACGTGGTTAACCCCGAGCCTCAAGATTATATTTTCAACGAGAATACTGCATTGGGATATTTTTTTGTAAATTACATGGTAAGGAGTGTTCTGGATGCCAGGAAGCCACAGTGCGCGAACATAAATCCCAAAGCTTTCAGCTTTCCAAGGAAAATCCTGCATTCCAATGTCCGGCCAAGTCTTCACAAAAATGCGTGGGTGGAATACCTCGAGAAAACAAGCTAAAGATCGCATAGTTCACAAACCAACTTGGTGTACTGCCATTAATTGGCTGTCACAGCCCAGCGTTTTTTAAGTGGGTGACTCATTATGAATCCCGATTCAATGTTACAAATGGATTAAAAGGTTGAGATATTCATCACTGCTGCATCAAGACTTCCCCATGCCATGTCAGTCATGGGGGTTGTTTGACCAGACTTTACCACTGGTTAGGTTCAGATCACTTGCCAATGTTAAGCCCCAACAGGGAAAAAACTCAAGGCACCAGGTTCAGTGCGGTATGCTAACCACCGTTCCACTGCTGTGAATCGATTCATTCATAAGAATGTGATCGCACCTATAGAGGCTGTATGATGCAAAGACTATACTCTTTGGTTCTTTCGGTAAAGTCACGTAGGTATAAAATAAAACCACGACGTTTCGGGCGCAACACACCTGATGACGGACACTTGTGTTGCACGCGAAACGTCGTGATTTATTTTATACCTACGTGACTTTACCCAAAGAACGCAATCACGAAAGCTTCAAATCATGCGAAGACTACTTGAAAACCTTGTTTTTTTTAGATGTGTTCATACATTGTGCTGAAGAATCGAAATTTCGAGAGATGTATCAATCCACCCCTACCACCTCCTGATCTCCAAAGCGTGATGGCTGACAGGGATGCATCGCCATGCACAATTAATATCAAAACCAAACACTGTATAAAATTGCAAAGGCTTCGTTCAATTACAACCCCAATCCTTTAAAGCCGCAACACATTTTTACGCGCATCGAGTAACAACCAAAATTAAGCACAAGACGCACACAGGGGGTGCTCAATTTTCCGACGTCGATTTATTGTGGCAAACGACACGTTACAGAGCTGCGCGGGTGCTGACATGAGCGCAGCTCCGCAGCCAAGCCTCGCGCCGACAAGGGAGCATGGGGGGCGCTTCACTTCTGGCTCGACTCGGACTTGGAGGTGGAGGCACGCAGCGAGGAGATGCGACGGCGCTTGGCGATTTGCTCCTGCCGCTTCTCCTTCGCCTCCTGCAGATGGACAGTGAATGAGGGGGAGGGGTGATTAAAGCGCTGTTGCAGCAATCGCACGTCATCCAGTACGACGAGTGGAGTATCGACTTGTGAGGGCAACTGGTACAGAGGGATCCCTGTGACCAGCTCGGCAGAGGGGAATCAAGAACAGTAATGCATGGGTGCCATGAACATGTACTTTGAAGAGCTCAGCTGGTAGCACAGTTAGGCTTCCAATCAAGAGATCGTTTCGGTGTTTTCAGATTGTACAGCATCTTGTTCAATTGCACAACACACAGCTCAACTGGAAAACACATATGTGAGCTATTAGACAACTGTTGAAACTTCGGCACAAGGGATAATTTGTTTAAATTCCAGACATTCATCACTCGAGGGTCGATAAAATAAGGACCAGAATCTCAACATCACTTGTTGGAACAGTGGCTGTTCTATTAACTCAACGGTTCTGAGCACAGGAAGAGGTAATTTCTATCACTGGCTCAAGGCCTGGAACACAAATGACCACTGCTCAAATAACCGTTTTTATTTTGCAATGGTGTCAAATTCAGGTACGGAAAAAAACTCTTAACATATTTTCGCATATAATTTTCTTACGAAAATGATGTTTACTAGGTTTTAAAAATATACATGTTCGTTGGGAGAAATTAATACCAATGGCTTGGATTTACGAGGCCAAAAGTGGTGCAATGGAATCCACGTGACCCATACCAGGCCACATGCTTGGAGTGTCAAACCCAATTTCCTATCGCTTGCTGTGCCTCTCCTTGAAACAAAACTTGCAACTGCTTGCAGTGCTGGGTTTAATTCGATTTTTGGTTTTCAAAGTTTTTTTTGTATCAGTTCCAACTATTTTCCCGTTTCACGAGAGCACAGGACATGGGCGGGATGCAGATTGCGGAAGGCACTTGAGTGAGACTGATTGTATATTTCTCCATCGCGAGCAAAAACATTACTTCAGTTTTCCTGCCTTTTCCAGGACTCGAGTTTGTTAAAGCATTATAGCACAATTACAGGGCCTTTCATCATTTACTGTGCACACTAATTTTTTAAGTCGAATACGTTTGATACATCGACATCAAAAGCACTCTACTTCCATGAATATTTATTGCAATCTAGAGGGAGCGAGGGAGACGGTGTTCTCATGTAAAAGTTAGGCGACACAGGCCAGGTGTAAAAATGTGTAATTACTGCTGTTGAATACCCCAACCTGCACTATGTCAACAACATTTAAAGGCTTCTAACATTTCTCATATTATAGGAGACGTTGAGAATGCAATGGGAGTACTGCGGTGACCCCTTGTGGTTATGTAGGGGTTATTGTTTGGCACAAAATTTATAGTTTATTGCTCTCTAACACGTCATGCATAGCCGAGCAAAAACCATCTACACCGTGACCTGTGCAAGAGCATGACCAAAGTATCACCACTCACGAGATGCACACAACCAGTGCAAAGCCAAGGTCACACAGTTAAGGCAGAGTCGAGCCAACAAAGCATAAGCCACGGGGGTTTCAAGGCGCAGTAATCCAGTAAATACTCTGGCATGATGCAGGATGGAGGCTTTTAACTAGAGGCATAAAACAAAAATGCTTGAAGTGACGGGAACCTCTGATCACGAAAACATGACAGCTCCAGACGGAAATCGTATTGAGTGCCATGGCCAATTGGCTGAGCTGCTTCACCACGCTATGACCTGCTCGCTCCACTCAAATGTTTTAGTTTAAATATGCACTATGCGGAGATGGTACAATTACACAAGTGAGTACGTAATGCTGAACTGTTTGGAAACGGTGTGTTTGATTCGCACCAGCCATTTCACTCTCCGTATTAAAATCCGTGTGGTTATTTTGCCACCCAATAACTGAAAAGTTGTGCTCTTGTTCACGAAATGGTACAGTGTCGTGGCTTTATGCTAACGAGTAAAAGTCCTACATTCTTTGAGCCATCAAGAGTTAAAAAAATTAGCTGGAAAAATGTGCAGAAGCTCCCATAATCTAGACTGGCACATCATTCCCTCATACGAGTATCTACAGTCAATGTAGAAAAGCAATCATAGAGTTCGTATATAAAACCTGGCCCCATTCATTAAACATTTCTGCCATGACCAATCATTACGCAGCCCATTAGATAAAAGAGGGATTGAGACACGAATGCCAATTGAATAGAACTCAAAGAGAGATTGCGTGTTAAAAGTCTCCTCGCTCGCAATTTTTGAATTGTAATTCATTATTCAGGGTCGTGATTCGATAACAAAATTGGGTTTATAACTATGGTGAGAAGTGTAACCCCTCAAGTACCTTAGGGGACAAATTAATCCATTACATACCACATATACGAATGAAAAATATTATTGACATTACAGGGTGGATTTTGTATGCATTATATAGTAATACTCTAATTTAAAGATGAATACATTCATATTTACATGCCTATAATAGACTATAAAAGCTATAATGAAACTGTGATTGGCCCAACATCTCAAGCATTGCACATGTATAGACAACTCAGTTGTCAATCCACTATTAGAAAAGGGGTTTTCCCATGCTGTGGATCGTGGAAGTCGACTAAACTTCACCATGTTAGTTAGGGTTGAACACAGTAAACTATTAAACTAAACTATTTCACTATTTTTCCAGATAAAGCCCAGAGCTATAGAGCTCTTTTTCAGAAGCGACCTGGCCACAAATGATAGCTCAACTTAGTGGCTTATCACGTGGAAATTTACAGCAGCCAAATAGTCAAGTACAGTACAGCAAAATGACTGCTGCACTGCCCCCTACTGCCTGCAACGGAGCTCTCCTGTAGCAGCCCGCGATACGTATTGTACGCATGGTTGTCACCCATACCCATGCACAATCGAGGCTCGACTGCATTTTTTGCTTAGGAAAACCGACGAGATCGGGGGCACATTCCGGGCGAGTTGCTGGAAAGTCTTGAAAAAGAAGCGAGCACGACCGACCCTCGGCAAACTAAACCACCCGGCCCCTCCGTACGGAGCACCCAGCACACACGGTGGTGGCGCGATGCGGCCGGCCCGGGCCATTCTCACCTTGAGCCTCTTGGCGAGCAGGCGTGCGTACTCGGCCGCCTGCTCCTTGTTCTTGAGCGTGCGTCGCTTCTTGAGGGCGATGCGGCGGCGCTTGTGCTGCAGCACCCGCGGTGTCACCAGCCGCTGGATCTTGGGCGCCTTAGAGCGCGGCTTCTTGCCTGCGCGTACAACGATCGCAAACAGCCCCCCCGGTCCATAAATGCACGCCCGAGATTTATTTTAACGAGCTGGCCCGCCACTCGTTGCTGTATAAGCTTACGTGGCCCGTGAGAGACGAACAGATTGTTCGAAGTTTTGTAAACAGAAAATAAAAAAGACCACCCCTTTTGTTAAACCACTGCCTGGCCAAGGGCCATGCTGTGTAATGACGGGGGTTGTTTGATGATTGGTGAAAGGCAAGGGGGGGTACTGCTGAGGGGACACACCATTGTCACACATCTAAAGCAAACAGCTACTGGTTTGTATTTAATCTTTCTTCACCCAATGCATGCATGCACTTAGAGATGCATTTAGTAGTCTTGCATGAGACACACAGCAGGCAGTCAATATTTTATTTAGTCGCAGGTAATCAATTTTTGGATGGTAGCTGATATGAGTGCACAATGGCTCTATTAGACCGACATTGAAATCTTGTGAGATAAAATATCAAATTCTCACTTTAGCCTAAGGATTACATCAGTTTGGTCACAGCAATGCCATTTCAAAAATTTACAAATGACATGCTCGTACCAATCAATTCATGCACGGGGCCAGTTCAATACAAACAAAAACCTATAGAGCCTGCACAGAAAAATACGCACTCTGAGAGCAGATTTACTGCACAAATGATATTGGAGCAATTCATTCAGAAGCTCATAAAAGGAGACCCCTAGTGACCTTGCCACTGGAAACTGCCTCACTCGGAGGAAACAAAACAAATCCAAGCGAATGCATTCCAAAGGCACCGCAACCACTTGTGAATCATTAAGCATTCAGCAGGGCTTCCCACCAACAATTCTCTGGATGTTTTTTGAGTTGTCGAGCCCGCCTGTTTAATCGTACCAAATGGATGCTGTTTTTTTGCCCTTGTCAAGAGAGTGGATGTTTATCTCTAAGAGACGTGTTCATTTAAAAGCATGCCATTGAAAAAGCTGCATGCTATTGTTAAAACATGAGCATTTGGTAAATAGATGAAAACTAATTTTATATACAAAAAACTACCAAAATATAGCGGCACATTTTACATATCCAACCAACTGGGATTTTTTAAATTTTAGTTACTAAAACGATGCCTCTCCAGCGTATTGATTCAGCAATTTATCGAATCACTCAGGTAATATCTTTACAAGCCCCAATACCATGGTGTACCTATATATGTTATCAGCTGTGGCTATTGAACCCACGACATATTTCACCTGAGGTACCTCTATAGCATTCTGACCCATCATCACAGTGCAGTGTTGGCTCCATGCCCTGGTGGCTCGGCACATCACGATTCAATGCAGTGTCACAATTCGGGGTTACCACTCGTGGATACAGGGACCACGTGATACCAATTACATAAACAATTATACAAAAAAATAATTCATACTTAAACAGTCCAATACATGACAGGTGTCATCGACAATGATTGTATAATGAATGTAACAATTAAGATCACATTCAATGTCTTCACAATCCTCCATTAACACGCCCCTGCTTAATTAAGTCTTCCATCTGATCTCTCTACTCCCCTCCATGCCAAAAAGCAATGCCAGCTATTGAAGCCCCCATTGAACCTAGGCTGTGGAAGGTCACCGTTTCTCCTCTGCTGCCCCCATTCTGAAATTCCCCCCAGCCATCTGTGCCGTTAACTCCCTGTCCAAGTGCAGGATAAAGACCTTCCTTTTTTGCTCTCGATATGACCAACTGCTTCCATGTACAATATAAATATCCACATCTGTACAGGACCTTGAGGTGCAGTCACATTTAGATGCGATATTGACCCAATTTGTCCTGTATTATATGCATGTCTAATACCATTCACCGCTCCCGAGCACCAAACCACGCACCTTCCTTGGTGAGTGGTCTCCTGACCACGTATTTCCTCACGTCGTCCTCCTTGGAGAGGTTGAAGAGCTTGCGGATCTTGCTGGCACGCTTGGGTCCCAGGCGGCGAGGGATGGTGGTGTCGGTCAGGCCGGGGATGTCCTTCTCGCCTTCGCAACACCAAAATAAGCAAAAGTTACACCTCAACCTCTGCATGAGCCACACACTCCACCTTCAAGCCGATGGGTCAATCGCAATGCAAATACACATGGTGGTGATATTCTGATGCCACCAACGTTAGCCAAGGCCTGGAATTTAAACCGAGGCCGCCAGGTTCACAGCACATCACCCTAACCACTGCAATGCAATTCCCATGGCACTCCAGCCATGCTCTCGAGGTCAGTGATGACACGAGTAAGGGACTCACCCTTTTTTTTACAAGATCCCAGTACAGAGCGCGAGCGAGAAAACTAAACTATTTATTTTACCAAGTAAGACCCACTGAGATATATAGCTCTTTGTCAGAAGCGAACTGGCCACAAATGATAGCTCAACAAAGTGGCTTATAATGTGGGAATGTATAGCAACCAAATGCTCTCAACGCACGTTTCTAAATGTGGAGCGAAAAACCGGAGGACCTGGAGAAAAATCCACGCAACCACAGGGAGATAAACAGGGAAGGGGGCACATAAATTCCGCGGACAAAAACCCAAGGCGCGGTGCTGACGAGGCAGGGGAAAATGGGGAAGGTGGGCTACAGGACTCACCCTTCTTGACGATCACCAAGTTGAGCACGCTCAGGTTGGCGTCGACGATGCAACCGCGCACCGATTTGCGCTTGCGCTCGCCCGTGCGACGTGGGCGGTAGCACGAGTGGCCCTTGCTAAGCAGCAGGCGCACGCGCCCGTTGGTGAGCACGCCCTGCTTCATGGGGAAGCCCTGCTTGTCGTTGCCTCCGCTGATGCGCACCACGTAGCCCTGGGGGTGGCAGCAGCAAGAGGGGGCGAGACCCGCCATAACGTGAGCGTGGCAATCGCCAAAAGTCAGAGGCGAACAGACGATCTCCCGTGAGCGGAGAAAAAAAAGAGAGCATAACCGTCACACGAGGGCAAATAATATCAAACATTTACCCAAAAATGCCAGTTCACGTCTCAAGACTTTGCAGGAAGGTGTTGTCTTTAGAAATTAGATATCTAACATATATCCAGCTAAAAGCCAAAATATAAAACTAGTTCCCTTTTATCTAACCAGGAAAGCATCAGTTTTTTTTACTTTTTCAGGAAGATCCTGCATTGTGAGATTTGGTCAATTTCAGGTGGTAAAGTAAACGTGCACACACTGATATCACCTGGGCAGAGCATCGAACAGACACTACTGACACTGTTCAAATCAAGCCAAATATTAAACATCAGACTCAATTATAGCCAATAGATGTCCACCCAATCACTGATGACTGTACTAAAACCATCATAATTAGTTTTCACTTCAATTGGGCAAATAAAAGCGATGTGAACTAAAAATTACAATTTGATTTGCATGCACCATTTATCTGTAACAAGGCGTGCTATGAAGGGCACCACTTCATGTGGATTAAAGTCGCTTCCAAGGGATTTCAAAGCACTTCTGTAAAACACAGGCTGGTGGTTCTCCAACACACAGGATTGGACGGTTCTGCCAGTTCGAAATGAGGTCACCATGTTCACAGCGCAGCAAGCCAACCACTCTGCCACCGCTGCCCTCGGCCAAATACATCCAAATCTTGAAAAGCACTGCACTAAAACCATGTCTTGCATCTTTGACATCGGTGGCTGGTTCTGGGATTGACCATGCGCTTAGCATGTGGTTCAGTTTAAAAAGTCTGATCTCAAGACTTCACTAATTTTCAGAGGAGGGCCCACTTTCACATTTGTGTATTGTCAGGGGCCACACATCATGGGCAACAAACTAAAGGCCGCCAGTGGCCCACGGGCCTTGCAATTAAGAACAGTGTCCCAGAGATTCTGGAACCGCAATAATCTAATAAGTTTGGCCAGACCCAAGTGCTGTGTGAACCCAGGCTATTTGACCCAGCCCTGTGCCGGCACATTTTCCCGCTGGTTATAGTAGCACGAACACGAGGGCCTTGCGAACCCACCCCCCACCCTCACCTTCCACTCGTCGCCCAGGCAGTCAGCGGACACCTCCGTGGCCATGCGCTTCTCGTAGAAGCTGCGCAGCTTCCGTTCATCGTCCACCTCGATGAGCTTCTGGCAGCCTGTGGCTGGGAATGAGATGTTGAGCTGCGAGCACAGGACAGGGAGAATGTGTTTAAAGCATAAGCCTTCGCATGTCAACCGGCGTCAACAGGTAACTGGATAGCTCTAAAGGATCAATATTGGGTTCTCATTCTGAACCAGTACCACTAAGGTCCATGGTTCAAGCCCTGGTGCTGGGTGCTAATGAAGGGCAGCCAACATTAATGTATACTATATATAATCCTCATAGCAATATATAATGTGCAAACATTTGTCCAATCCACTATAGGAAAAAAACCTCTGCCATGTGGGTTGTTTGACCATACTTCACCACGCATTGAAATGTGGGCGGTGAAGGCGGGGGGGGCAAGGGAAAGACCGGTTTGGATATCGTAGCAGTGCATAAACCACTGCGCCACAAATTCACACGAACTTTCCAATTAAGGCCCCTTACCCCCCCCCCCAAGTACACACATTGGCTCTTCGACCAAACTTCTTTAAGGCGCAGAGCATGGCGACGTGGGAGTACCGTACAACACAATGGATTTTTTTTGCCCTACCCTATGCTGCGCACAAAGTAGCCTCCATCAGCAGCCTAGAGAACACCGGTTGAGCAACGGTGGTCGCTCATCCAAGCAACTTTCAAATGGAATTGAGCAACAGAGCTTTAACAAGCCGAATAAAGAATCAAAGTTGTAGCGTACATGATTGCATTGCAGTTTCCCAGCACAGTGCAGCCGTGCTTATTGTTCTAAGCACAAGAATTGTCGGGGCTACAATTACGATTTTAAAAAATCCAAGGTAAACGTGGCGATGGTATCTTGAGATAGTGGTGGGAATTTCTCATTTCAATGACATGGCCAGTATACCTACAAAGCGATTCGTCTCTCAGGAAACGCAATTCGTTTTCAGGTACATAAAACAAATTCCCTGTGGTGGTACAAGATTAGAGTTTGAAATATACATTATACCCATTACAGGCCTCGACTAGAAAATTCGCACGAACTTTCCAATGAAGGCCTCAATCAAACCACTGTACGACTACTGTACGGCCGCAATATTAATAACACAATTCACCGTCTGCAAATGTAGCAAAAATGCGTGAATTAATGCGAGCGTTCAGAAGGACACGTGTTTTAAAGTCTCTTAAGCGACGAATCGCGTGCAACAGAGGCCCACGAGCGAGGCTACCATGCCCACACACCGCCATGTTACACCAAGCACCAAAACCCACCCAAGCCGATCGCAAACAAAATCCACCACCATCGGCACCCATCGCCTCATCGCGGCGACGCGCAACGCGACTCGGTTCGTACTCGAGCTTCCCAAGTACCCGCCCGTAGCGCTATTTGCGCCCCATCGTCCTGCTTTGGCGAAATTAGCGAAATATAACTTTACCTTCATGGTTAGGCCGCACCAACCCGGAGGGCCTGTGGAGAGAGAGAGGGAGAGGCGTTCTGCGCATGCGCGGGGTATGGTGGTGGGAGAAGGGGGCGGGTGAAAGGAGGCGGAGTGAAAGGGGTAAGTGGGAGGAGCATGGAAATCTCGCGATAACTTGCGCCGGACGATCCCGGTGTTATCGCGAGAAGTCGCGGGTGCGTGTGTAATTGCAAATCTAGCAATAGGAGAGCGCTCAACGTTATTTTTGTTAGGGTTAAAGGATAACCAACCCCCTGTATTATGGAGGATTACAGTTGATAACTACTTGTTCACAAAGAGGGCCGTCCATAAATGACGTCACGCGATTTTGGACGATTTTTGATCTCCCCCCCCCCTTCGTCACACGGCGTCACAAAAAGTCAGACCCCCCTCAAATATGACGTCACAAAGCTCTGCCCCCCCCAAAACAAAACATGCTTCAAATCGCTTTAAACTATTGTCATTGTAGTGCGTATTTAATGTGGCGCTGCACTCTGATGTTGTAAGAGAAAACATTTATTAAAAAGTCTATTTAATTAAGTAGAACGTGTTGTCTATATTTATTTAAAGTTGCGCATTTTGATGTGACGTCACATTTGTCAAACCGGGGGGGGGGGGGGGGGGGGGGGGGGGGGGGGGGGGGGG
>CM025614.2:3466630-3497467 GCA_014621495.2 Entosphenus tridentatus
CCGCGTGTCGCGCTACCGATCCCCGGGTTTGGTTGGGGGCCGTGTAACACATTGTTAACAATTTTTGGCCCCCCCCCCCCCCCAATAGGTGCGTGACGTCATTTATGGACGGCCCCCAGGATTTCGCGACCAATATAATCCATAATACAGGTGTTTTACATTAATACAGGTACATTATGGATGCATGCATAATCTACGTTAATTACCATAATGAATACCCATTGTAATTTATATGCATTCATTAATCCCCCCCCTCTCCTTCGCACGTGAAGGGCTCACAAGTGACGTCATCACATCTACCCCCCTATTCAAGGAACGAAACGGCGGAGATTTCTCCACAAATCTGGCTGCCGCCTGATGATGCCGGTTGTAATTACTGGCGAAACGTCGTACTCAGATTGTAAATGTTGTGGATTGGCTCTCCAATACACCGGTGTGTTGCTGTACTGGTAACTAATTGGCACGTTCTGTTTACGTGACAAACCCCTTACAAATCGGCTGTGTCGGGCGGTGGCGGGTTTAACGACACATTTTTACGCGATCTAATCCAAGAAACCTGTATTATAGACGCAAAAATAGTTGACGATTTGGTTCGAC
Source organism: Entosphenus tridentatus (assembly GCA_014621495.2). Lineage (NCBI taxonomy): Eukaryota > Metazoa > Chordata > Hyperoartia > Petromyzontiformes > Petromyzontidae > Entosphenus > Entosphenus tridentatus. Next base: position 3,467,228 of record CM025614.2, read on the forward strand.
ATCTTATATTTAAAGACGTACCCTTCGGAAACCGCTCGATTACAAAATTCCGTTCCTGTTTATTATAAAGAACTAAACTAAATGAACTTAATACTGTACGAGGGGAAATACTTATACTTTACCGTTTTCGAATTATTCAGATTTGAACATCATAAAATGCGTAATTTTTCGTTCAAAATTTCTTTAACCTGAAACATGTCAAAAACTATTAAGAATAGAACAATGGTTCTCGATCGAATTGTATTTGCCGTTTGACGCTCTATTAAACGGAAAAAAACGCAATCTTAAATTTTTTACGGTTTCTGAATGAGACGCACAAACATGTTGACAGGGCACTTAAAATCGAGATTTGGAAGTCTTAAAATGAAAAAATATCGGATTTTCAGATATTGTGCTGTTGTTTGTGTCATAAGAGCTACCTATGTAGCAAATGTCATCTTTCTACCTCGCCGGGAAAGTACCCTAGAGGTGTTTGAGACATATACACAGATGAAGGTCTTCATTTATACAGATTCCTATTTCATGTTTAAATATAAATAATATCAATGGCGATGTCTCGCTCAATCGAGCATTGCAGCGGCTCTCATCTCTTGTTTTAGATCCCAGAGGCAGTGGTGGAAATTCCACGTTGCTATGACGAGGACAGGTCTATCTAGAGGACACCCCCCAAAGTGATATTTTACCTACTCTAGAGGCATAATGGATTGAGTCGAAACCATCCGAACAACAACAAACCTTGATTTAAGAGGACACAAATGCCTGATTGAGGACTCCTTTGGCGTTGATGTCCTGACTTTAAATCCAGTGAATGTCCCATTAAACACGCCAATTGTTGGCGCAAAACGTGGTCGGCGTTTCACCGGCATTTTCCACGTGTCAAGCACTGAACCGTGACCAATTTAGCTTAAGAAACATTTTAGTTTTTCATAAGTAATTCTGCTTCTGCCTCGTGTGTTTTATTTATTGAGACACACGGCCCAGATTCCTGTCTCTCTCTCTCTCTTTACTGCCGCCAATTACTTTATACGAGCCCACTGTGGCTGCAGTGTGTCTGTAATAAAGGGGCATCCTTTTGGTTTACAAATGATGGTTTTGGCTCGAAATAGGACGCAGTAATGGCGCATTGATTAAGCAATTAAAATCGATTCTTTCTCTCAAAATACAAGCGTCAAATGTCGTGTTCGAAATATAAAATTTGCAATGGGTACTCGATGCGTTTTCGGGTTGTACCGCTGTGTGTTGTTCGGCACGATGTCCGACGATTTATTGCATGTGCTGGGGAGAGTTTTTGCTGTTTGTTCCCTGAGAATCAGTTCCTGAAGCTCGATCCCAGCGCATGGTGCGAAACGTCGGACATGGTACCGAGCAACGTATAGTGGAACGGCCCGAAAACACACTGGAGAGGCGCTTAGCACCAACTATCAAAACCTGGGCTGTAATAAATTCAGAGGTCATTAAAATTATAAGCGAATCATAAGGCTAATTTTACCTTTGGACGAATGCAAATCAAATCATACAAACTATAGATATAAAAGCCAGCAAACAGGACAAATGATAGCAATTAATATTATTGAATGATTTAATTCAATTGTGACCTTTAATCGTTGCAATGGCATCGCATTGCTGGGAGAGAGTGTTGTGATCGCCCTTCTATTTGGAAAACCCAGCCACCCTCTTGAGTTCTGTCTGTTGAACATATTATGGACGCAGTACCTGGAATGAACACATGCTGTCACCCATGCCGTTCCACAGAGGCGAGGAAGCCTGCGCCTTATTATTGTCTGCGGATGATATCATTCCACTGTGATTCAGTGTCGACAATTCGAGACGCAGCCCACACTATGTGGGTTGACGGCGGAGTGCCGTTGGTTGGCACTTCCCCATGCTGGAGTGTGAAATATGTATGCGCCCAAGGTTCTCCCTGAGCAGGTGGCACACCCAGTTCACGTAATAATCCTGGGAAAGTCTCCCAGCCTCGGTGTAAATGCGAGCACACGCGCGCGCGCAATGAATTAATGACGACGCCACTCCGCTCACGCTTTTCCGAGTAAATCTCCACGCAAGCGATTTGATGCAATAGGTAATGTCTCGTTTATTTGTTTACTCGGCAACGTACGCGTTTCATTTCATCGCATGCAACTACAGTATAACAAGTATGTCGTATAAATGCACGCTTCTCTCAAAACTGCTGTTGCATCTCCGTAGTGATTTTTACGTGTCGTCATCCGTATGTTGACCGCGGCATAAAAAAAACAAACGACAACAATAACAAACAGAAACCCAACAACATTTCGCGATGAAGTGAGCACTCGCACGCCGACACGTATTTATTAACCTTCGGCCAGTGAGGAGGAGCAGGCAGCTCTCAAATCTCACGGGCAGCGCCATCTCCCCATCCCCCCTTATCCTCCTTGCACATCATCAGTTGAGTGGCTGGCGACAGGATTCGAGACGCGCCTGGCGCGTGAGACTGGCAATCACCCAAGCGCTGGACCGCGCAGAACTCACAAATGTACAGCAGATGTATTGTGAATGGGTTTGTAAGGCGGAGAAGAAGAATATCTCTCTCTCTCTCTTTCTCGATTGTACCGCAGCTTGTTGGGCATCATGTCCAGCGTCTCGCATCCACGCACTCCCAGAGGGAACTGTCCAGCGTTCAGCAACTGAACAACTGAAAGCAACTGAACGCTGGGCACTAACCTCGAACTGCACGCGGTACAACCCGGGAAAAAAAAACACACACACACACATCGGAGAGCTCCGTACGTCCCATCCGTGAAAAGATAAAAAAAAACTTAAGCAGTTGTGAGGGTGGGGAATCATTCCCGGAGACGTTTAGGAGAGGGGGAAAAAAGATTTGTAAATAAAAAATATATAACAACAGTGACGTCATTATTTGATAACGCAGCAATAAATTATAAATCCTCGCCGGCTCTTGGAGATTTCACAGCTGCTGTTCTCCCTTACTCTGGGGGAAAAGAAATGTCACATACACACGTGTCACGTCTCCGTTCCACAACAAAACAGTGTCATTTTCCCACCCAGAGTAGTCAAACGAAGGTGGATACATTTTACAAGGTGGGGGGAGGGGGGTGGGGAGACAAGGACAATGATTTCCACGTCGTAAATTCTCACAACGTGCTTCGTATTGCAACCGTCTCGAAAAGCATATCTCTTCTATTATTATTATTATTGTATCAGTAAGGGTGCAAACATTAACAACGCAGCGGGGAAAATGTCAAAGGGGCCGCTCATACATGACGTCACGCGATTTTGGACGATTTTTGACCCCCCCCCCCATCGTCACACGGCGTCACAAAAATTCAGACCCCCCCTCAAATATGACGTCACAAAGCTCTGCACCCTCCCCCCAAAAAAACATGCTTCAAATCGCTTTAAACTATTGTCATTGTAGTGCGTATTTAGTGTGGCGCTGCACTCTGATGTTGTAGGAGAAAATATTTATGAAAAAGTCTATTTAATTAAGTAGAACGTGTTGTCTATATTTATTTAAAGTTGCGCATTTTGATGTGACGTCACATTTCTCAAACCGCCCCCCCCTCGTCACATCGTCACAAATGTCTGACCCCCCCGCCCCCTAGGTGCGTGACGTCATTTATGGACGGCCCCTAAATACAATCACGTTTTCAATATATTTGTGTAAATTTGCATAAAAAAGCGCGCGAACATAATGTCACAAAATGATGGCCTCAATGAGAACAGAGAAACGTGGCATGGCCTGTGGGTAGGCAGGGCGTTTAAATAATTATTGTTACGCATCAAAGACAAAGACCCCCCCCCAATCCCTCACGCCCCACTCCCCGTTTAACCTTAGACTTTTGGGACGAGTGCTGTTAACGAGCACCTACGAAGGCCGGCACGGAACACGAAGGGGTGGGTGGCCAGCACCACGCACACCACAGAAGTGACTCAATTTCAGACTGAGTCGACCTAAGGGAGGCCCAGCAGCGGCGTTCGGACAATCGTCGCTGGTGTTGGTGGCCGTGAGCGGCAATCGAACTCGGGTCGTCTGCTCCGTAGCGCAGCGCGCTAACGGCTGCACTGCTGCTCCTCCCCATGCACCAATCATAGCACATCTGCAGAACGGTGTGTGTGGGCATGTAAAATGACCTCCACAAACAGCGTGGTGTGAGCGTGTGCGTGCGTGGGACGGGCTACATCCAGCAAAATCTTATTGCATACCACGCATTGGCATGTTCTCTTTACGTGACAACCCTTACTAGCTGGCCGTTTCGGGTGGCGGCGGGTTTTAACGACACTTTTATATTTTTATACGCGATCGAACCCAAAAAAAAACTCTATTATGGATAACACGCAGATTTTTTTTCTTTAATGTACGCTGGGTTTTATACGATAGGACCGAGAGCTCACGCTGGCAATGCCGCCAATGGGGACCTCCATTCTCTTTTCGCATTCGGAATTCAAGCCAAGCAGAAGCAATGACCCCTTGGCAGCACATGGGTCGACGTCGTTCGTTGGAGCGCACACACGCGCGCGCTTGCGCAGGGATGGAGGGAGGGGACTGACAGCTTTTTGAACACCGAAGCTTTGAACCCCGTGCCCTTGGTCTCAAAAATCAATGGCTGGGCGAAATATTGCGCTAACCCAGCACAGCCTTGAGACATTCCATCAATATCGGCCAATCGGGCCAATAGATACTGAACGAGGTCGCGAGGAACCCGATCGGAATGGAAGCAGCTGCCCTCTCTGACCGCCAAAACCCGCGGTGGACCGCATTTGATGGATTGCGAAGGAAATTGATTGTAAAATTACAACTTTTTTTTCAAAAATCAAGCCGTCTATTAATTGATCCGTGGCACAACCTGCCGCCTGCGGAAGAAGGTCGACAATGTTTTTTTATTTTGCGGGGGGGGGAGGCGGGGGTGGGGGGGGATGTTCAAACTGCACGCGGGATTACAATCATCGATCTGTCCGTCAATATTCAACGGCGACATCGCCTCGCCTTCCCTTCGTGGCACGCGATTCCCGAAAAGCACCGAGGGACACGTGACGCACGCACGCAACGCACGCACGCAACTTCAGGCTGAGTGCAATTTCGCGTTATTGTTTTATGTTGTTGTTGTAACATTCTGAAATACACGAGTGGAGTCGGTGGTGGATTCCTTTGACGCACCGCGATCTTGGTAACCCTGCGTTCAATTGCCGACCCCACGCGAGTCACAAAGTAGCAACCGGTGACCTGCATTTTGCCCGCGCCTCCTCAATCGAAGGCTGTCACTGGGGAGGCAAAGGCAGCCGGGAGCGCATGGTGCAAGCCCACATTAGCCTCGGAGTGCCGAGTTGAATTTGACAGGTGCTCGCTGAGCATATAGAAATGCTGGATTTTGTATTTTACATAGTTTGGTTTGTACTGCTGAGATGCAAGAATATAACACAGGTTGCATGCACAAAGCTTATTATTGCAGAATGGCTCCGGAAGGACCCTGCAAGTCTGTTTGTGCATATCCTCCTGCAGTCCACCTACCCCATATCGTTAGAGCCACATCACAGCGTCACACAAGAGTTAAATTAAACAATGTTGTTAGACTCCCCCCCCCCCCCCATTGCCTTATGGATTCGTCCCAATTGAATTGATCAACTCCTTAATTTTCTACAATTTATATGCGTTTTACATTAATAATTAAGCCAGCCACGTCTGGGTAATCGCCTATGTCGCAGCACATTAACTCTACCGTTGCCACAAAGTGAGAGCCCATCCTGAATGCTGTGATAACATGCGTCGATATACATATACACCGCCGTCCGAGCGCGTTCCTGGCATCGACAGGAAGCAAATTGTGAGTTTTACGGATGAAAAGCAAACGCACGGGAACAACACGGAGCAGCCGGAAGGCCAACATCAAATCAAACACGTGGCCACGAGCGTGCGGTGCCGCGCGCGGGGGCAGCCTCGTCGGGTGAGCAAAAACGCAAGATGCGTCACGTCTGTCACGTGACGTCCGTCATGTCACGTCTGTCATGCCACGTCTGTCGAATCCGCAAGCGTCCCGCGGTGGTCGCGTGCGCTGCGTCGTCACGTCACAACCGGGCACCGCCGCATCGATCCGACGTAACGCGAGAAGACACGTTTGCAAAAAAAAAATATGGTGGAGAGGAAACGATGCTGACGACGATGATAATGGTACAACATAAACAGGTAGTTTACGTTCGCAGCTGCCCTGACCTTGTTTTCGCCAAGGTGAGTGCAGTAATCAAGGGGGGCGATCCTGAGCTCCAGCGCCCGCAGCGCGACGGGGGCTGGGGGTGGTGGAGGGCTGGCGGGAGACATGCTCTAACAAACACGTGCTTTCCGGCGATTTCAGATTTCATATTAAAGCGATCAATCATGACGCGAGCCACGCGACGCGTAACGAACGAACGCTTGGTGCACAACGCGCGCGCGCACACACACGCACACAACGCGCACGTGGCGAGACACCGGCGCCTTGCAGGATGCGCAACGGTCCTCGTGCTCAAGGAATAAAGCATGCCACACGACGCGCGCGCTCGCACGCACACACGGGCACGCGCGCACCGATTATTCATCACTGTGCAGGCAGAGCACGCAAAACCGACGAATGGGAGACACTGGAACGTGCATGCAGAGGCAAGGGCGAGACCAATCTTGAGAGGCAGCAGTTCGATCCGCTCCGCGATGCCGTGATGAAGGATCAGTTCGCCTCGGCTAGACTCCTCGACTCGGTCCTCTCTGACAGAATTATTTTCCCCGAGATTGCACCACCTCCTACGGTCACATTCGGGAGAGATCTCCCCGGACAAAATCGCCAGCGGGCAATTGTTGCCACGTGAATGATGGCCTTTTGACCGAATCGCCCACAATGCGCCCGATCTCGTCGGATCTCGGAAGCCAAGGCAGCGTTCAGGCTGCACGGTGCTTGGACGTGCGACCACCGTGCACAGCTGACAACAGCGCCGCGCATTAAAGATGTGTTGCACAGACACGCTGGTGCGTTCGTGAAAACAGGGAGGGAGCATCGATGTTGCTCATCAAGTTTTCAAAAATGGTGGAGGTTTTTCTCCAGGTGCTCCGTTTTCAATCCCGCAATGCCAAATATCCGACGAACAGATATTGACCAAATATCGCAATTCAAGGGGCCCCCCTCCTTGCGTGAAAGAGCATCTCGGGAGAGTCTGCGTGATGGGCCCTTCTCAATAACTCAACGACACTTTGCTGAATTTGTTTAGCTTTTAACCCCACGACGATCGGAGCGTGGGCGCCAACATGAATCGGAGCGGACAGAACTGTCTTCCTCAACCGCCGGCCTCGACGCCGAACCGCTGAAGTAACAAAGACAGAGTTCACATCTAGGGCACGGTGCACACGACACGATACATCATTTCAAGTAGGAAAGCGTAAACAGGCAGGGACATTAAAACAAACAACCAACACGCAATGTACTAATACTCAGGACTTGCGTTACTCGAGTTGAGCGAGAGAGACACAAATGAACTAGAAACGTTGGTTGATGAACTGAGCAAGAACGTGAATGATTTATGAGCTCTGTTCATCCATGAAATGTGTGGTGATGCAAAAATACCGTGGGCGGACATTTCTCTAAGTTTACATTTATAATGGGAAGCAAAGGAACATGTTTCAATTAAGAAAGATGGTCTTATGTAACCAACCCCCTGGCGCATTTATTTAGTTTTGTAAATCAGCAGAGCTTCCGATGGTGCATTCAAATCCCACGCAGTATCAGCTTAACGTTCTCAACATTGTCATTATCATCATCATCATCCCACTGGGATTAGTATAATGAGTACCAGCTGGTGAGGCTGTGCCACTTGGTGGGATATCAACAGTAGCTGTCCTATGGATGACATGGTCTCTGTCAAAGAAATGTGAAAAATGACTCGCTTAGAACCACTAAGCGGAGTCGAACGCTCGTTTAATGGATACTCCGTTGGTCAATGAGACATTTCGAGATAAACTTTTTCTAAACAAAAGACACAATTCTTATTCAAGTGAGCAGGGCACCAACACTGTGGTCCAAGAATTTCGATTGGTCTGTTAACCCATCTAAGGGGACACGTTGTATGTGACCTGCTAAAGAATGTGTGTTGCAAGTCAACCAAACTGAAATCAAAGAGCTGAAAGATGCTCCATTAAGTGCAAACCCAAATGTAACACGATGGTTATTAAGCAGTCATTGTCGATCAGGCTGTGACCATCAACTAACTCAAGACGGCCACTGCATTGCGCCCTTTCAGATGCGTTTCTGCGGCCGTCTCGAACGCTCTTCCTTCCGATATTAGGAAAGCCACTGGAGCTGTGCACTCTTAAATCATCTCGATTTGAAAGCTAATTTCATTAGAACTGCTTTTTGTGTTGAGTTTGTTGTCCTTCCCTTGCACCTCCGCATACCTCGGTTGGCTACGTACGGTGCGAGAGAAGTTCAACATACATACACAACTACACTTGAGAACTCGGTTAAATCGAAGGCGGATAAAAACAGGTGATCCTAGCAGTGCTGCTCAAGCGTTTCGGGACTCCTGAGCCACGCGTGCACCTTGTGAGGCACGATGTAATGCAACGGAATAAAGTGAACAACAACAAAAACACGGACACAGAAATGGAAAAAAAATAAACGCACGACCGTCCGGTTTGAATAAACAAAACCTGTATCAGACGAAAATCAAAGCCTTCAAACGGAGGTCACTGCTGTTTGCTGATGTGATGACGACAAGTTGTATACAGCGGGGAATGCGTTTTGATGCTGTGGAGCATACACAACGCGTCACTCGATGAGCCGCAGACCTCGAAAGAGACACGTCGAGGCCCAGGGCTATCGTGGGCTCTCTAGCAAAGCTTCGGAGGCAACATCGGGGTGTCAGCGACCCGAACTAAAACAGAGACAATGTAATGCTCAATAACCCAATGCCTTGACCAGAATGCAGCATGAACAGGCAAACCTATTTACAAATCCTACGACTAACGGATAAGATACATTGTGAATACCATTCGCTTTTTTTCGTATATATTTATATCCGTTTCTTTACGCGAGGCATAGCAGATTACGATTGTTGTTTTTTTTTCTTCCCCGACGGCCACACGTTACACGGCAAAAACTCAGCAAAAAAAATAGCGCGCAGCATTATACGACGACTTGAATTGCAGCAGTCAACTTTGACACGCGCGCCACGTGCGGTTACTCCTTCTTCTTCTTCACAGAACCAACCGTAACTGTTTCGGAATCGCACATTTTTTTGTTCTCTTGACAGGAGACCTTTTCCTCCTCTCCCTCTTTACTCGCGGGGAGAGGCGGGGGCCCCCTAACCACCCCGCTGTGTGGCTCTCGTCACGCTCGTAGGCTCGTACCCCCCCCCCCCCCCCTCTCGTCCCCAAACCCCGCTGATAAAAGAGCATGCGTGCCAGAGGGACTTTGTAATTATGAAACGGGCAATAGAGCCGAATAAAATGTTCAGACCCGAAGGGCGCCGCACAAAGTAGGTCACTGATTTCGCATGCCGGTGGTGCGCTCGCTCGCTCGCTCTCTCTGTCTGTGTTCGGGTTTGCGAATGATTTGGTTGTCCCGGCCAAAATGCGTTGCCAAAAATATGCGCACGCGCGCGCACGCTCTCTCCTGTTGTCATGTAAGCAACAACAACAACAAAAAACATTCAGTCGATTTAGCACCACGGCCTTAAAAGGGATAAAAGGATGTGATAGGTGACGCGGCCAACGGCACTTCGTCATTTGTAAAGATAATCGCGAGGCCAGGAGAGACGGAGTGGACAATACGAGTCAGAGACTGTGACTTTAACGCCATGGGGACCTGGTGAGAATTCAGACGTTTCAGTGGTTCCCAGATGAACACGCCTTTTAAATTGGCAAGAGAATAGTTAGATATGAGTAAGAGGCACACTTTTCGGTAATCTATTACGTAACAACTTAAGTAAAATCATTTTTATTCAAAGTTTAATTATATAATTTTGTTGGCCCATTGCATTGTGGGTAGAACAGCTGAAGGGAGGTAATTGACCGATTGTATACATTTCCTTTAAGGGCCACGGTGTAATTGATGAAAGTGTGGGGCTTTTGTTATTTGTGCACCGTTGCCAATGCATGCAGTATCACGAAATTATTTATGTCATATTAGGAGGAATATCCGTGGACAAAACTGCCACCGGGCAACGCTTGCCACGTGAATGATGGCCGATGACAAAATCACCCAGAATTCTCCCAATCTCGTCAGATTTACGAAGCTAAGCAGGCTGGAGCCTGGACAGTGTTTGGATGGGTGACCACCGTGTACAGCTGCGTACAAACACCGCGCATTGAACAGATGTTGCAGACCGCTGTAGGTCGATGTGTTGTACCATACTATGCTCCAAAGTCTATGCGCAACGCCTTTGCCAAAACCACGCTGACCAGCGTGGCGAAGCATGGTCAAACAACTCCCACTACCGGCACTGGCAAGGCCCTCCTCCTCCAGCGGTGGACTGACAATGGAGCCGTGCGCGGACATGGGAAAAATTACCGTAACGGGTTTTGAATGTTGGGAAGGTCCTGCAGGAGGATTTAGAATCAAGCATTGTTTTGTTTTGTTGTTTCAGCTATCGGCATTGGTGGCTCGTATTCCTGTTCTCCAGCACTCTTGAGAGGCAAGGGTTGGTGGATCACAAAGCTTTGTGAGTTTTGACAAACTTGGCTTTGGCTGCGAAGCAGTGGCGTAGCAACGACATCATCAGCTCAGGGGGTACGGCAATCGGCCAGGCGGAGGCCCCTGATGCCGCTCTAATTAAATCAAAACGAAAACGTGGAACGTAAAAATGGCCATATTTTCATGAAAACAAAAACGAATGAAAACGCGATTTAAATGAGGCTGTGTTATTTTTTACACTGTTGTTGACAAACATATGTCATGGTGGTTGTCAAGGGAGGCTTCCCCCAACTCATAGCTTTGGCCACGGGGGTGGGGGCAAGGTACCCCCTGCACCCCAAGCTAGTTACGCTACTGCTGCCAAGTCACCGTCAGATGAAAATGCGGATGTTGAAACACCTCATGGTGCGACAGGGGGGCCACCTGTAATTGAGTGTCAATGCTCCTGGTGGATTTTCTCCACCGCTCCCCCACCCCTACCACACACACACACATGACACAACAGAACATCTCGCAAATTGGATTTTCCAAAAGAGAGAGTCTTGTGTGAGTCGCGGTTGAGCATTCCAGGAATGTGACGCGTGGACATCCACGCACCGCCGTCGCTGTCACGTGCAACGTCTCCGTTCACAACGACGAGAGAAAATATTTAAGAAAAAGAGTCTTTGGTCAAAAAAATGTAGAGACCGGTACAGTTACGATTGCAACGAAGTGAGAGAAAGAGAGAGAGACAGCGAGGGTGACTGACTCCTTCGCCCAGAGTTGTGTAGTGCACTCACAAACCATGGTGGTGGTGGAGATAAATAAAATACCCACCCCCCCCAAGTAACTCTTGCCTTGCATAATTATAATTCCCAACAGAACCCATCTTTCAAATGACATGTCATATTCAGAGGGGAATAGGTGCGGTCCTGGTGGATTCTCGCTCACGCCACACTTAACACCCCCCCCAACCCAAACCACGCGCTCGTCCTGCCGATGGTATTCACTTTGTGACGAACCCAGTGGTTCTGTACCACTGGGTGGATAGAGGGAGAGGTGCGGGGGGGGGAGATGGGGGGGGGGGGGCGGAGGAGGAGGGGGGGGGGGGACATCGTTTCAACCGCCGCGCCAGGAGATCGAACCCGGCGACCTTTCAATTGCGAGTCCCAGTGTGTGATTGCTGTCACACCACGGCAGACATCGTATTACTTGTGTTACTATTTGGCAAAAAAGTTGCATTAAAAAAAAACAGATACTCCCCCACCCAGCCCACAACAATGGCAATGCAAATACAGTGGTACGGTATAACCAATCACAAACATATGTTGATAAAAACTGGCCTCTGCAATACCGGTAATTAGTAAAACATTAAACAGTTTAGTGCATTATATTGCATCTTCTTCACTCGTACAAATCAAATAGTAATACGTCTTATTTCTGGGATTTGATTCAAATAATAATGTACACCCACACAAATATCACTCTCCTATTCCGTACAGATCATTTGGCTGCATCTGCGGACTGCTGCCATTGGCTCATTTATGAAATTTCCGTTGAGTAAAAGGAAGCTAGATTTGAAGCTTTTGTGACTGCAAGGATTCATACTCTTAGGATTTTTCGGTAAAGTCACGTAGGTAAATTTTTTTATAATAATAAAATAAAATAAATGAAAATAACTCAATTAAATCACGACGTTTTGGAGGCAACACAAGTCTCCGTCTTCAGGTGGGACCGTCACAGCTAAATTTACTGTATCAAGTGAAGAGAAATCCAAGAGACAAGATCTTAAATACTGGTTAAGGGCAGGGGGGAGGAGCTTATCTAAATGTGGCAGTCTGGGATTGGGAGGGTGGGGGGGGGCTAGAAGGGAATGTACAAGTGAAGAACCTCCACACTCTTTAATTGAGTTATTTTCATTTATTAGTATTTTATTATGATTTTTTACCGACGTGACTTTACCCTGACAAAACCTAAGAGTATAACAGGAAGCTGATTGACTGCCAACTGTCGTTAGAAATTCAAACTGCACCCCACTGGTAGCCAATCAGCCACTTAAACGTCACAACAAACGGGCCAATGGGCATGCACCAATCAGCCCACGAGACACCACAACAAACGGGCCAATGGGCATGCACCAATCAGCCCACGAGACGGCCCAAACAAACGGGCCAATGGGGCATGCACTTTAAAAATTCTCCAAACGCAACCTTAACTAATGCGACAATCGTGCCTATAACCCTCCTATGGTTTACTGGCTCAGAAGAATGTTAGAAAATAAACCCCCCCCCAAAAAGATTTTTGCAAATGTAAATATGCTTTCATATACAGTCTTTTTTTTTTTTTACAAAATTGTATAAGCTGTATACGCGGTATAACGTCGCATATCCGACCATCAACATATCCGCCTTGACCAATTTTAACCGCCATTTCCTGTAGACGTTCACAAATCCCACCTTGCGCAAACAAAATCCGCGGCCATTCGTTCGTAACCTGGCGCACATTCGCTCGCTTCTAAAAGCACGGTCAAGCCATGTTTACTTACTCTTTGTCCACTAACTGATTTGAGCGCGGTGGTGTAACTGTCATTGTATATACAGGTAGTCCTCTACTTACGATGGAGATGCGTTACGACGACCCCATCGTAAGTCGAAAATATCGTAAGTCGAAGATGGCCTAGCCTACCCAGGAGTCTTAAAGAATGGTGATAATTTAGCAATTTACAGTACCGTACTGTATAAACTATATACTGTATGTATTTATTACTTACAATACTGTATTGCACAGTAAAATGTAAAGTAAGAAAACAAGGTAAATGCTTAGCCTACCTATATGAACTGCAATTTAATACAAAGTTTTTTCAGGAAACAATCCTATCTGCTATAAAAACTTTTAACATGCATTGAACGTATCGTATCGTGGTCACCTTAAAATTAAATCGCTAAAGCTACGTATCATACAAGCATTGAACGTATCGTAACGTATCATACTGAATTGTACTCGCCAAGATTCTGTCCGTCGTCTGCACACTTGAACGATGTTGGGTTGTTGATGGCAATTTTGTCGTATCGCTATCGCCATCGTAAGATCGAAATATCGTAAGTCGGACCATCGTACCTCGGGGACTACCTGTACATGTTCACATGTCTGCGCTTAGCCGAGGGTCGGATGTGTGACGCTGTACCGTAACGTTTCCTCAGCAGCTATTCTGTCGACGACACACATCAAGTACACTTTTAAAATGGAAGACTAATTTAAAGTCATTGGTTATTGACCCTACTGAATCATTAAATACTTTTTACAACGTTTTTCATCCAATAAATTACCTTTATATAATGTATGTGTATATATATTAATGTATATTTTTGCACGAATAAATCAGCTGATAAACACTGGACAGGCCGCTGCCCCGTGTCCAATCGAGCAGAGGGGGTAGGGTTTAGGGGTTCTCGCCTCTGTGGATGGTGATATTTTATTAAAAGTGTTGACATTTTTCAACGCTAAACGAAATCGTATAAATATTGTATTTACGCTGCACATGTGCACACGCGCTGCATTAACAGTATAAATACGGGTTCATTATTTATTTCTGGCTTCATTTATTAATTATCACTCGGCTAAAGCGCTAAATCTCGTTTTATACATAAATACTGATTATGTGTGCAGGTGCACGTGTATATATATGAGCCGCTTTGGTGAACTTATGCAATGCATACCGGACGAATACAAATTATGGGGATGGTTTTACTCGCTGTCGCTGGGATGAAAGTAGTATCTCAATGTTTCAGGCAACTGGCCTTCTTCAGGACATACTGAGGTCTTATACTGCGCCTCCAGGAGTCGCACAACGCAAGTCAGTCGCCGTATCTGGCTGAAGGACGAATCCCTCGGACCGAATTTCACTTCAGGGGTTGTTGGCCTGCATCCTTCACCTCAGAATTCAGGCTCAGTGGAAATGCAGAAATACGTCGTGACGATCGATAGCTTGTACGTGGCAGAAATATGTCAATTTCACGTCGAAATGTTAATTATACAGTAGAACCCCTCTTAACGATGACCCCTGTTAACGAATAATCGCTGACCGATGGGCCTCCACAGAGGTCAATGTGTTCGCTTACCGACCATCCCCCTTTTAACGACGAACTGCTGTAGGTACAGCAAATTAGAATTAATGTATTGAATAACCACGTTTCTTTTAATGTCATGTGTTCATGATGTTGTCGGTATCTTTACGTATTAATATCCATTTTTGAAATATTATGCAGTAGGTTTTTTGGCTGAAAAAGGGCAACTTTCGATGCTGTCAGAACGAATTAAGCCTTTAGCGTGTATTTCCTATACTCGTTTAACGACCAAATCACTTAACGAGCGGTTTCGTGGAACCGATTACCGTCGCTAAGTGGAGGAGGAGGCCTTCTGCTGTATCAGCGACGCGTCCGCGACCGTTGGCTCTGGCGAGCCTTTTTGTCTTGAGAAGTAAAAAACTAAAACTAAAACCATTCGCCACGTTCGACGAAGCCTCGCTTCTCGAAGAAAGCAGCAGCCCCGGCTCGCGCGACAGCAGCTACAAGTCTCTTGGGAAATCACGGAAAGCACAAAAAGACGTGCCTAAGTCGCTCCCCTCAAAACTCGAGTTCAGCTTGCTCTCAAAGTCGACTCGAGTAGATGAGGTCAGTCTCACCGAGGGGCCAATGAGACCTCAGAGGTTGAACAATTCCAAAGGTATCCCAGGAGATAATGATGGTGGAAGATCGTCTCGGTGAGATTGCAGTTGTGTGAGACACTGAGATGCCACGGTAAAAACAAAACTCTTGCAATTTAATATTTTTTTTACAATAAATCTGCACAGTGTGTCTACATCAGGCATGCATGCCATAATTAATTGACCGCAATTAATTCTTACGCCCACGATACGTGTGTAAGAACCTATTAAATGGGTTCACCGTTCATTGAAAGTTGGATTCTAATTATTTGCAAATAAGAATGATTCGCAATTAGAAAATGGAGCGCTCAGAACTGCACATAAAAGACAAAATAAACGGTAATTAACCCTCACGAGTTTTCCAAAATTAGGCGAACAAGAAATCAATTCTCAAATGAATTCGCGACGCTGATTCGTGATAATTCAGGGGGGATCGCTGGGCAAAGTTGGCGGCGTTGGGTTAATCTTTTCACGCCTAGCGTTTACAGCCTATAACCACCGTGTCTCTGTTATATACTGCATACACAACAACGTGCACACACCCCGACTATGCACCAAGTCACCACCGAGTCCTGGAGTGGCCTGAATGTCGGTCCAGGCTTTGCCGTGGCCACGTAGGCCATAGGGTTAACAATGAGGCCCTCATGCTATCGTAGCCTCTTCCCCGCATGCCACTAACATTCTTGCTACTCTCCTGGACGTATTTTTGCTTATGCCCAAGCGAATGTTAGCCGGAAAAAATCTCCTTATCTTAATTAAAACCAACACTCTCCACAGTTCTGCGGGACACGTTTAACAAAAGGCTCCTTCAGGCACCCAACAGATTCATGATTTTTGCCGACCCGAAATAAATGGAGATCCTGATCTTAATTTGGAGCAGCGCTCTGTTCCACCATGCGAGACCTGTCCACCAATCGTCAGGTTCGTGCAGCATGCAGTGGCTTCATTTGTGTACTTGAACGGTTGGAAAGTGTTTGCAAATACGGACGCCAGACTGTGGTGACGGGGTTTCGCGAAGACTGGAACGGGGGAAACCCCCATGGTCAGGTGTGTAGCTGTCACTGGCAGCCTCTGTCAGATCGATTCGAATTGGGTTCCCGGGATGATTTTCATCTTCTTTATCCCGTTCAATCCCCGATCGAGCTATCGGCATCAACGAGACAGAGTGCGTATTCAGATCTCGCGCAGAGCAGTGCATCTCCGTGATTAAGTCGAGTAACCCAAATGGTAATCGGCAGACTCATCGATTACTTAAATAATAGAATACCCCAGCTCCCCCCCCCAAAAAAAAGAACCCCTAAGATTGTTATCGTTCATTACAGTTGACACCGCATCTTTACTAAACTATTTATTTTACCAGGTAAGGCCCACTCAGCTATATTGCTCTTTATTCAGAAGCCACCTGGTCACAAATGATTCACAAATGAAGTGGCTTATCACGTGGAAATTTATAGCAGCCAAATACTCTAAATGCGTGATGTTCATTACAAATTTGGAGGGAAAATCCGCACGACCACGGGGAGGACATTCAAACTCCAAATATACAGCAGACGTCAGGGTCAGGATCGAACCTACGAACCTTCTGCATACCAGGCGAGGTAGTTAACATCTCGCCACCGCGACGGCCTTTAACCCAGCCTGGCCCACTCCGCTGTCACGCTCAGAACCAGTGACGACACCACCACCCATGGACGCTCCGGCCATGGGGGCCACCTTGCGCAACAACCGAGCCCGATGAGGGAAAGGGGGGGGGCGCGCCCCGCGATGACATCATCACATCACCTAGATGGATAACCCTTCTCGGCCAAAGCAATGACATCGCTCCCCACGACGCCGCCGCAGCTACGCGCGACATCATCGGGGGGGGGGGGGTTGGTGGTCCCTGCGTGGGTGTCAGTCCGCGGCCGCCACCACCGTCTCCGCGAGGGCGCAGCGGTGAATCCGATCCACGACCGATTCCACCGGAGGTAGCGGTGGCGGCGGCGTGAGTTGGGGGAGGGCAGGGGCGGGGGGTGGAGGTGGGGACGTCGTCAAATGGTGACGGGGCAGGACAGGACCTGCAACTCGAGCAGGACACTGAGCACCAGGAAGACGAAGTAGAGCAGGAACATGGAGAGGCCGAGCAGCTTGCTCATGCGCCAGCGGCACGCGGCGATGGTGCCGATGACCAGCACCAGCATCATGAAGAGCAGCAGGATGGCGCAGAAGAGGCCGTTGCTGCTGACGGTGACGGGCGCCAGCCCGTTGATCAGCGAAAAGAGGAGCCACGGCAGGGGAAGGCTGTGGGGAGGGGGGGGGGGGGGAAGCGTGGGGTTGTGCACGCAGACACGCACGCACGTGCATGTTTTGTAAAAGGAAAAATTGTGTTTTGTTGTTGCTAATTTTGGTCGTGTTTTCTCGTCGCCGCGTGACTTTCTGTTCTCGAGTTATAAGCGGAATGACTGAGAAACAAAGACGTCTGTCCATGAGATGGTAGCGGGAGGGTTGGCGATGTACAAACACTTTTTTATCGCGTGCAATTTTAGTTTTTATAAACTTGATAAAGTGGCAGTGATCGACTTTGAAAATCAATGTGTGGTAAAATAGTACGAAAAAAATCGGTATCTTACCACGTGAATTAGGATGAGCGATTATATTATGAAGTAGTATGACGACGACGATGACGACGATGATGATGGTGACGACGATGATGATGGTGACGACGACGATGATGATGATGATGGTAATGACGATGATGATGATGGTTAAGACGATGATGATGGTGACGATGATGATGACGATGGTGACGACGATGATGATGATGGTAATGATGGTAATGACGACGACGACGATGATGATGATGGTGATTGGCCTCACCCGACGGTGATGTCAAAGATGTTGCTGCCGACCGAGCTGGACACTGCCATGTCCCCCAGGCCCTTGCGAGCGACAATCACGCTGGTGATGAGGTCAGGGATGGACGTCCCGGCAGCCAGGATCGTGAGCCCCATGATCTCCTCCGTGATGCCAATTGTCTCACCGACCTGGTCACAGCAGCAAGGGGGTAGGGGTGGCGACGTGGGTAGACACAACGAGACATGGGTGGGGGCGGGGGGGGGGTTGACGTGGGTAGACATTTGGGGACATGAGACACGCGGAGTGCAGAAACGTGGGGAGACGTGTAGAGACACGGTGATACACAAGGAGGGAGAGACATGGGGTGACAGGGAGAGACATGGGGAGACACAGGGAGACATGGAAAAATGCAGAGAGAAACCGGGAGGAATGGGGATACACGGGGAGACATGGGGAGACAGAAGGTTAGAAACACACACAATAGCAGTGGAAACTCGGATTCAAACCCAGGATCTCAGCAGTGCTGGGTTCTGACCCCTGACCTCTAAGCCAAACTGCAATTGAACCTCATGGTGGGACCCCAGGGTCCCAGAAGTCCCCAGCTCTCGCATGAACTGCGTTGCGATGTCATTTTATGTCTATTGAAGGCGAACGATACGGCAATCTATTCCTCTCGACGAGCTCTACACGATGTGCTAATGAAAGTTTAAAAGTTTTGTTTCTTCTGCGCATTCGTTCAAGCGTAGCGAGGACGACACAACAACAGAATGATCTGTGCCAGGCGGGTCGCGGCGTTTATGTGCGCGGTGGGACGGAGTCGCCAAAATGTAGTTTATTTGGGACCTCGGGGTCCTGTCATAAGATGAATATATATTATATATACATTATATAGATTAATACCGTGGTTGTAATTGTCGTGGGTTTGTGCGAATCAGACATTTGTGAATTCAGAACACCTCAAAATTCACAACGGCTAGAAAACCTACATTTCATTTATTTAGTTTTTTATATATAAAAGGTGCTTAAAGTAATATTTAGCCCCTTTAAAACGAGCAATTAATCATAAATAAAGTACCTGACACCTCCACTCCATTTGCATTACATTTGGCACAGATCATTAATCAATGAACGAACCCAACGGGCTAAGTCTCGAAGGAATGGCTTCCCTGATGATGTGATAAATTGTTACCATTCAGGGTCTCGTATGTGATTCGAAAATATATAAAAAAAATGTCATTCTGGTGAATGTAGCGGCCTCTAGTGGCTGCAGCGGCCACGTGAACCAATTTAATACTATTTATATATATACATTTTTAAAAAATATCGATTCCTTACGTGAATAATTTACATCTATCCAGGAATTAATTTCTCGCTGAATATTTGCCTGGTCACTGGTACAGACTGGAGCAGGCGGCATGTGACCAGTATCCACCACATCGATAGCGCGAGGTATATACTGGATGTGGTGTGCCGGGTCGCTGACCCAGACAGCCCTGGCTAAAGCAATGCAGCACCAGGGCAAAACAATACGATGTGTGTTTAACACAGCTTCTCAAATTAGACCTGTCACTTCATGGGATCTCCTTTGCCAGTACCAAAATATACTAATAGGGGTTTCCCCTATTATTAAAGAAAGCTGTCTCTGGTGTGAACCAATCAGTTTCAAAGACAATGCATAAATTATCAGAGTATTGTTTTTTGTTTGCATTTGACTGCAAGTATTGTGGTTAATGTAAGCATGATTCCTTGCAAAAGGTGTCAGTTTTGTTGCCAGAAAAAATGGGAAAAACCCTATTAGTAGACCTGTCACTATTTGGACACATGGAGGATGAACAACAGAGGCCCACTACGTTCACCAGAAATAGAAGAAAGGCCTCATCGAGAATGGCTTGATGGCGACACGGGAGATCGGTGCCAGAAAGACGCATGCCGCTGCCTGAGCGTTTTGGCACAAGGCAGAGAAGAAAGTGAAAACAGATGACGACATGTGCAGGGGACACCTACGGGGCTATCTGCCCATGGACCGTGATGATGATGATGATGCAATTCGACTTCATCTCAAGACTAAGTGCCCACCGTAGAGAAAGAGTGGGCATATTTAATGTATGGAGAGAAAAAAAACCCAGGGGGGAGGGGGGGGAGTCAGTCAGAGGCAGGGACAAATATAAACTCTTCAGCTTGAAATTGAACAGGCGGCAGGGTTGTCGACAGCGCGGATGGCTGGGGCATGATAATTTCATACAGCAGCGTGGCCATCCGCACACCTCCAATTAGCAGGGTTTTGGCAACGTATGGTGCGAAAGAAGTTCAACATTCATACACAACTACACTTGAGAACTCGGTTAAATCAAAGGTGGCTGAAGTCCGGATTTAAACTGAGGACCTCAGCAGTGGCACTTGCGTGTCGCGGACACCTGAGCAATGCCTCCACCCCGTAAGGTAAAATGTAATGCAACGGAGCGAAGTGAAGAAAGCACGGACAGAGAAATAAAATAAATGTCATCCTATTGAGGATTTTGACAAAAGCACTATCACTTGATACAGAAAATCTGGCTGTGACGGTCCCACCTGATGACGGAGACTTGTGTTGCCTCCGAAACGTCGTGATTTTTATTATTTTGTTTTTATTAATTTTAATTTCATTTTTTTACCTACTTGACTTTACCGAAAAAACTAAGAGTATAAAAAAATGTACGTTGGTTATTGGCTGATTGTGGGGGAAAGGGATGCGGTTTGAGTGTTGGGGACGGGAATGTGTGGGCAGGAAGGGGGATGAGGTTAGGAAGGGGGAAGGATGGTGACGGTTTTAAGGACGAGAACAGGAAGTAGTAGAGGGATACGCTATTGACAAAACGAGTCTTAAGGGAGGCACTAAAGATGGTGTTAGTGAAGTTGCGTGTTTGATGTGGAGCGGGAGTTTATTCCAATGGAGGGGGAACCGCGAGGGAGAAGTAGCCGAAACGCGACCGAGCACAGGGAGGGGGAATAAGTTAAATGAATAGACGCACGACCGCACGTCCGTCAGCGGAGAGTTGCAGAGTGTGTCACGCCGCCTGCGACGTCACGGGTTGCTCACCTGGTGGGCCCACCACACCATCAGGTAGGAGAACATGGCGATCCAGAGGATGGACCCGAAGAAGGCGATGATGAAGAACTTTTTGGCCTCCTGATTCGCACACGGGGGGAGACGCCGCGGTCGCAACACCTCGCTGTCCACGCGGGATAATAAACACAACGCAGCAACAACAACAACAACACAACCACCGCCACCACCGCCACGACCAGCCCACTCCTCTCAGTGGTCTAGCGACGAACTTACACTGGTCAACACACTTTTTCTGGCATAAGGTATTCCAACGGTTTTAAGGTAATTTTGGGGTGCTGATTCCAAATCTGGCATCAGTTTTTGTCTATCACATCAGGTTTGTGAGATATCAAATTTTACATTTTCAATAAAAACTGCAGAAGAAAAATATTAAATAAATGTGGATATCTACATAAAATGATATTATAAACACACTATCCTAAAAATACAGCACCATATTTTAACACTAAAGCAGTCACTGACTCGCAACAACTTGCAATCATAAGTGACAGAGTTAATTTCGGGTAAAATCAATGAAAATGGGGTATGCCGATAGCATAAAAATGATGTGATAGAGCAAATCTGAGATCAGATTTGGAATCAGCACCCTGAAATTAGTCTAAAACAGCTGCAAAAGTACAGGCCAGAATTTTTTTTTTTTGTTGACCAGTGTTATCAGCTCAGGCGGTGCGGCAATCGGTCAGGTTGGGCCTCAATATTCGATTTGTCTCGCACGGTGCCACCGAGGCTATTTTGCAGGGTGCTTCAAAAACATGTTAGCACTTACGTGGGACTATCGTTTTTAGTGGGAAAAGAACGGATAATACCCTGCAGCATTATAACAAATGTAACGTTATTAGCTTAAAAAGTTAAAGAGCCTCCATTTGTTCGCCATCATTGTCAACACATTGCCTGGAATCATCTCCAGGTGGTCTCCAGAGCTCAGAGGCACATTAATTGCGTTTTTTCTGTGCAAAGGGAGGGAGGGCAAGGAAGCCAACCACTGCCCTCACGCTCGTTACGCTACTGACTCCCCCCTATAGCCTGTAACAGACTGTTGGGGCAAGTGCTGTTAGCGAGCACCTATGAAGGCCGACACGGCGCACGAGAGGGAGTGGGTGGCCAGCACCATGCCCAGCCGCCTTTGTCTCCGCAGTGCTGATGTTTAGACACCACAACAGGTACTAATTTAAGGCTGAGTCGACCTAGGGGAGGCCCATGACCGGTTCAGATAATCGTCACTGGTGGTGGCTGTGAGCCGGACTCGATCTCGGGTCGTTGCCGTTATAGTGGTAGTGTAGCTAACCGCGACACTACCGCTATAACGGCAACACACACACAGACACACACGTTAATCTATATACGCAGTAGGTTCACTGCGTATATAGATACACGAGTCGACCTAGGGGAGGCCCATGACCGGTTAAAATATTTGCCACTGTTATTGGTCGTGAGCTGGAATCGAACTCGGCTTGCCGGGTTTGTAGCGCGGCCCGCTGAGCACTGCACCACCGCTACCCACAAGACTCTACAGCAGCGTTCATCACGAATTTTACAGTGGGGGGCCACTTTCGCCAATGAGACATCATCAATGCGAAACCATTGGGGGTTTGACAGCAGCACGGTGATGATGGGGGAGTGTTTTCACATCTGTTGTGTATCGTCAGGGGGCCGCACTAAAGGCCACCAGGAGGCACCAGTGGCCTGCGGGCCTTGCAACGAAGGACATCGCTCGACAGGCATGCAGAACAAGGCAAAGATCCTCTGCATAGCCTTAACAGACTAGAGGGGCAAGTGCTGTAAGCGCGCACCTATGAAGGCCCGGAACGGTACACGAGGGGGTGGGTGGCCAGCACCACGACCGGCCGCCTTTGTCTCCCCAGTGGCGATGTTTGCACACCGCACCAGGTACTCATTAGAGGCCGAGTCGACCTAGGGGAGGCCCGGGACCGTTTGAGATAATCGTCGCCGGCGTTGGCCGTGAGCGAGGAATCGAACCCGGCCCCCCGTTTTCGTAGCGCAGCGTGGCGCTAACCGCTGCACCGCCGCTCCCCCGCACCGCACGCGCTCCCCCACCGGCTTGCGGACGTCGGGCAGCGTCGCCCAGAGGGGCAGCACGATGGGCAGCAGCAGCAGATAGGAGAGACGCTTCCTCCACGTGGACGGCCACTTGAGGCTCATGGGAATCTCGGAGTCCTCCTCCTCCTCCTCTGCGCCCAGCGCCCCGTCCGCCTTGCGGCGACTCAGGGTGCCCACCTCCGAAGCCGCCGGCTGCTGGGACACGGCCACTGTGATTGTCACTGGCGTCATTGCCTAAGTCAGCAGCAGTAGCAGCAGCGGCGGCGGCGTCAGAAGCGCAATCATCGGCCAATTATCAAACGTCATCACGACGTTGTCGCAGTCATCGTCAACATTAATGATCAACACATCATCATCATTATCATCATCGGGATAGCCATAGTCATCATCAGCAGTGGACACAGTATCAACAGCAGCATGAGCTACAGTAAGCAGAACCATTATCATCGGCACTGGTATCTTCATCGGCAGCAGCAGCATCATCATCATCCATGGCATCATCATCAGCAACAGCAGGACCAGAACTTTTGTTATCATCAACAGCAGTCGCGCCACGTGCACTTGCGCGCTTCCCATCGGCGTCGCGATCACCACCTACGGGCGATTCACAGCTTAGCGCCACAGCGCGTGGATTCTTCGTGTTTGTTATTTGTTTGCTGGTATTTCGTATCGGAATCGCCTCCAGTGCTGTTGCTGCTGGCGGCACTAAAAAGTTGTTTAAAAAGTCTGCCTCTATCACGCGCTACCTTTCTCCCTCTCTCACCGCCTCTCTCACTCTCTCACCCCCTCACTCTCTCTCTCACTCTCTCTCTCACTCTCTCTCACCCCCACTCTCTCTCACTCTCTCTCCCTCTCTCACCGCCTCTCTCACTCTCTCACCCCCTCACTCTCTCTCTCACCCCCACTCTCTCACTCTCTCACCCCCACTCTCTTTTTTTTACGATCAGTGGAAACAATAAGATGCTCGGTGTATTCGGCACTTTGCTTCGGTCATCATTTCGTAAAAGTTTTTTTTTTACTGGGCTTTATGTAACCCTACCCCCTTTAGCTCATTCTCTCGGTCGCTCGTTCTCTCTCTCGCTCACTCACTCGCTCACTCACTCTCGCTCACTCACTCGCTCGCACACTCACTCACTCTCTCGCTCGCTCTCTCTCTCTCGCTCACTCTCTCACCCCCACTCTCTCTCTCACTCTCTCTCCGAGGAGGAAGAGCATCGCACCTGCCCGTCAGCGGCGAGGACGGTGCCCCCGTTGGTCTTGTCGTCGGCGGCGGCGTTCAACTCCCCGTCCTTCAGCGCCTTGGCCGTCGCCTCCGGGGCTCCGCTGCAGCCGTCTGGCAGCCGAAGTTTTGGGCAGAGCGCAAGCCAGATTACAAATCGCCGGAGCGACGGACCGTAATACGGATTACCAGCCGCAGTCTGTTCTCCTTCAACGCGGCAGGAGTTTCGTTCCTGAAGGACACCGCATAACGGAAACATCGCGTTGTGAGACAAAGCATGCAATATGGGGTGAGGGCGCAGTCCTCGATAAGGCGTGAGAATCGCACGCACGCCGGATCAAGGCCGGGGGCGCGTCGGTGGCGTCGGGAAGCATCCAGCAGCATCCCAATGTCTCGTGCGACGCTACGCCGAGGCGGCCGTACGCTCGATCGCGTTATATCCAATTCGTATTCCGCGTTATAAAAAAAAATGCGTTCCCTAATACATTCATCATCGCGCTATAGCCAATTCGCGTTATGAAAACACGTGGCGTTGTAGGAGAACAGACTCTACTTTGAGGTGTGTAATTTAGCTGCCGCCTACAAGTGAGGGACGATTACATTGCAGGTGTCCCTCGCTTTGCGCGGTGGAGGATGCGTTCCAAAAAGAATGGGCGCAACAAAGCGAAATCGCGAAGCGTGGACCTGACAGTCACCCGACTAAACAATACCCGTGGCTGAGAATTGAGCACAGCTTGCTGGACACGTGCCCTGCTACAGAGAATCGTGTTGCCACGTGACAATGGGACGAATATTTAGGTTAATCAAAGCTGGAATTTTGGCCAAAATAAGTGCAAAACTACATTTAAAAAACGGGTGGCAGTTGCAATCGTTTGGAAATCAATATAAGTTTTTATTGGGGTTAGATCGCGCAAATACAAATGTGTCGTGAACTCACCACCACCTGACGCAGCCAATGATTAAGTGTTGTTAAGTAAACAAAAAGGGCCAATTATTGCCAGTGATTGCTTCAGCACACCGTTTTGTTGGAGAGTAAACTCACAACATGTACAACTTTACAAGACAGAGGAGAACGCTGGGAGAGGAGAGAGAGGATGAGGAGAGGAGAGAGGGGAGGAGGAGAAAGGATGAGAGAAGACAGAGAAGAGGGGAGAGGGGAGAAAGAGGATGAGAGGAGAGGAGAGAGGGGAGAGAAGAGAATGAGGAGAGAGAGGAGGGGGAGAGGAGAGAGAGGAGAGAGTGAGCACACGCGGAGACAGGAGAGGCAGCAGAAGACGCCGTGCCTCCTCGTACCGGCCGTGGCCACGCAGGTCTGCGCGGGGGAGAACGCCGCTTCGGACGTCTGGTAGAGCTGCTCCTGCAGGTGAGCTGTCAAGGAGACGCACGATCACCAAGTTCATGGCTAAGACGCCGCTGCTGCTGCTGCTGCTGCGATCGTTTGAAAGTCTATTTCTAAAACTCGGTGAGGATTTTGAGATCGACGCAGCGGATGAACGAATTTTTTTTTTAAATAGTTGAGCAGACTTCTGCAAACACGACCGCGAAGCTCGGGGTAAATAGAGAGCGGCGGTTTGCGAGCTCGCTCCCCCAGTTCACTCTGCCTCGGCCCCTTTCTCTGCGCTTTCAAATCTCTCCACAAAACTTTCTTCTTATCCCTCATGCCCAGTGGCGCAACGGGCGTGGGGGGGGGGGAGGGGCAGGGGGGTGCCTTGTCCCCCCCCACCCCCTCGGTGGCCAAAGCTATGAGATGGGGCCCCGTTGACAACCAGAATGAGATTTGTTTTCAACAACAGCGTCAAAGAAACAAAAAAAATGATTGAAAACGCCGTTTAATTTGTTTTATAATGAAAATGCTTTCATTTACGTTCCGCGTTTTATTTTAATTGTAATCAGAGCGGTCACGTTTGGCTTCCGCAAATTGCGCAAATCAAACATTGGGGCCCCACATTGACGACTGGCGCACCACCGGGGCTGCCAATGTCGTTACTACGCCACAACTTCGTGCCTTCGGATTTCCCCATTCACTGCTTCCTTTCCTCCCCTTTCCCTTTGCCCGCTCCCTCCCGTTCCCTCCGGCTCCCCCTGACTCCCCCAGGCTCACCACGCGACCCTGCGCTCAGGAGACGTTCTTTACACTCTGGGGGGGGGGGGGGGGGGGGCGCGTGGCCGACTGTGAGTTACCGTTTTAGTTTCGTCATCAGCCAAACATCGTAAACCCAGCAGTGCGCAGTTATCATCCCCATGTAGATGTTTATGGCACCACCGATTAGCACGCTTGCCCACGTACGCTGCGAAAGAGGCTCGACACACATGCAAACGGCGAGTCTTGACTTAAAGCTTTCGTCACTGCAGGAATTCATATTGTTTGAGTGTTTCGGTAAAGTCGCGTAGATAGGGTCAAAGAAAATAACTAAAAAAACGACGACGTTTCGATCACAACACAAGCGATCGTCATCAGGACGATTCTTTGAACCATCCAAGTGACTTTACCGAAAGACCCAAAGAATATGACGTCGAGTCCTCTTGTCAATCCACTGCTAGGCAGAGAGGGCAGCCGTGTAATTGCCATACCGGGTGAGTGTCAATGACCGGTGCATGTGGCCGCATCTCACGGTCGTTCTTACCTTCTTTTGTGATCGTTTCGTAGAACTTCTGGTTGGATCCGACTCCGTGAATCTCTGAAAAGCACGCACCGGAGTTTCCAATCATCCCGCTGAGAATCCTTGTCGGCTGAAGGACCGACCTTGTACAGGTCACATGGGCACATGGATCACTTAATCCCATATTTAGCCACAACTCGGTATCACTCAGGGGGTCTATCTTACGGTCATTTTTAAATCCTTTATATTAAGTTCACTTGCTTGCTTGCTTGCGCGCTTACGACCGTGCAAATCTTTCGGTCGTTTTTTAACCCACTTACCGTGATCTAATCGAGCTGACATTTTGCACACAGACTCGTTGTGCGTGACAATTTATTTTCGTGAAATTTTTTTCCCAAAATGTTACACTTTTTAGGCAATTTTTTTTTATATTTAATTACCAATTGCTTAATGGTGGCAGGCAATCATCTGACCCATAGGTGGCAGCCATCTCAAGCCAGAGGAGGACTCTAGCCGCCACGCATATAAAGGATTTATAGTGAAAAACTTTGTTTTTACGGGTTAATTTTTTTGGTTTGACCATGTTTGTTTGTTGTAGTACAGAGTTAGACTGATGGCCTTAATCTAAGTTGTCTTGTGGTTGTTGTTGTTTGACTTGCATCCCACTGGGATATTTGCACAGGGTTGGTGTACGGTGATTTTTCTGCAATATTTTGCTGTCTTTTCTTTGATTTTCTGTTTGCACTTAGTCACATAGTCACTTTAAGATGTTTTCTTGTTCATGTTTTTGTTTTTTGTTTGTTGCGGTTGCACCCGATTCAAGAGCCGAATGGCTCACAGGGCTATACCTAATACATGAACTTTGAACTTTGATTACTTAACACACGAAAGCATCAACCACAAACCAACACTCTCAAGCCCAGAAAACGTGGACACTGGCTCAGAAAACGGAGGCAAATCTGATCAGCGTGCTAAGAAGCAGAGAGGAGGTGCACGCTTGGAATTTACAACGAGCGACACGGAGAGAAAGACGTGGATCAAAGAACGATTCACTGCTGGATGAGGGAATTCCCAGGCCACGTGGGTGATTGATGGTTATTTGGCCATACTTCACCACGCTGGGCAGTTCGGGTTGAGAGAGTGCGGGGAAGAACGGATGCTGGGGGCATAGACGTACAGTACAACATTCGATTTTGCTGTACTTCTAATAACAGTCAAATGTGATCTCTCTAAGCTGCGTATATCCTCTAATCCACGAGTTCCTCGCTCTGTCTCTCAAGATAATTCCCAGCGTGCGTCTCGATTGATGTTTGATGCAAATCCGTAAAAATGTCCGCGTGGCTCAGCCGGTGGAAGGGAGCAGCTCGTGAGTTGAAGGTTTCGAGTTCAAATCCTGGTTGGGGTCGGGTGGGGTGGGGGGCGAAGTTGATTCAGCCCATCATCCCTCCGGGGTCGATAAAATTAAAAAGGTACCACTTTGTAGGGAAGTCACGAGCGAGAGTCCTGTGAGCAGACTCGCCCCCCCCCCCCCCCCCCGGTCATAGCAATGAGAAACCGCTGGCTCGGCAGGGCCGTTGACGGGACAGGGGCAGGGCCCCCAGTGCTCACTCGAGCAGGAAATAACTCTGACTCCTGACCTCGAGTAACATCGAGGGAAAAATTCTAAAGTTCTGAGCGCTTATGAAAGTTTCAGGCCCTCCCCTCGGGGCGAGCTTTGTGCCTGTGCGCGGCCGCAACAACAGGCGAGCCATAATGAAGTAAAAAAAATCAACTATATATACAGGGTGATAATTGGTTTTTTACCATTTTATCTGGCAACAAAACTGACACCTTTTTTTACAAGGAGTCATGTTTGCATTGACCACAATACCTGCAGTCGGAATGCAAACAAAAAACACAACTATGATAATGTATGCACTGTCCTTGAAATTGATTGGTCCACACCCGAGACAGCTTTCTTTAGAGCCTAGTCTCACATGTCTCACAGTGCATACATTATCAGAGTTGTGTTTTTTTTTGCATTCCGACTGCAGGTATTGTGGTCAATGCAAACATGACTCCTTGTAAAAAAAAGGTGTCAGTTTTGTTGCCAGATAAAAGGGTAAAAAAACAATTATCATATTTTGTTACTGGCAAATGAGGTTCCAATGGTATATATACAGGGTATTTCAAAGAGATGGACCCGATTTGAAATTGCTATGTCTTTGAAATTGGGTCCATCTGTTTGAAACACCTTGTCCTCTTGGATCTTTTGGTCAAGTCACGTAAATAAAAAATAATAGATCACGACGTTTCGATCGCTACACAAGAATTCGTCTTCAGGTGAGAGAGACTTGACCGAATGACTCAAGAGCATGAATTCCTGCAGTCACGAAAGCTTTAAATCAAGATTTAAACACTCAACTGTTTCTATTTTACTAGGTAAGACTCACTGAGCTATGCAGCTCTTTTTCAGCAGCGACCTGGCCATCACAAATATGATAGCTCAATCGAAGTGGCTTATCACGTGGTAATGTATAGCAGCCAAATACTCTAAAATGCGCATTGATTCTAAATGTGGAGGGAAAAACCGGATGGATCCTGAAAAAAACCACGTGACCACGGGGAGAGAGCGAGAACACACAAATTACAAATATACAGATGTCAGTGTTGAGATCAAACCCACGACCTCCCGTATACCAGGCGAGGCAGTTAAAATCTCGCCACCGTGACACCCAAACATACAGCATCAGGCGTCAGGGTTGGGATCGAACCCACGACCTCCCGTATACCAGGCGAGGCGGTTAACATCTCCGAGCCACCGAGGAGGATGCCAACAGGACCGGCTCGTCGTGGCATCGTGGCTCACCTTCGCCCAGCGGCTCCAGCGAGTAGATCATGAGCTGGAAGAGGCTGTTCCTCATGATCTTGCTCGCGCGAGTCGGCGGCGCCCGCTCCCCCACGCCGCGCGCCGCCTTTGCGGCCCGGTCGGAGCCCGCGACCTGGGCACGCGGGCGGACAGCGCGCAGGGACAGGGACGACGGCGGAAGGAGGAGAGACGACAGAGAGACAGAGACAGAGGGAGAGACACAGAGAGACAGAGTCAGAGGGAGAGA
>CM025614.2:3502396-3519001 GCA_014621495.2 Entosphenus tridentatus
ACACACAGACACACACAGACACACACAGACACACACAGACACACACAGACACACACAGACACACACAGACACACACACACGTTAATCTTTATACGCAGTGGGTTCACGTGTTGGCCAATGGCTCTTCTCCAGAGCAGAGCAGAGAGAGAGCGAAGGGATTTGCTGCCAAACGAACAGATTTGACTTGACGCGTGAACGGTTTTCCAATCCTGGACGACGGAGTAGCAGACAGGACCGTTGCGGTTTGTGGTGAGGTTTAGTTTTTTATTCTTCTTTTTATTTTTATTTTTATTATTCTTATTTTTATTCTTCTTTTTATTATTCTTTTTATTTGTATCCTTCGTTTATTCTTATTTTAATGTTTTATTCTTATTTTTATTATTCTTTTTATTTTCATTTTCATTCTTCATCTTTTTATTCTTCTTTTTATTCTTCTTTATATTTTCATTTTAATTCTTCATCTTTTTATTCTTCTTTTTATTCTTCTTTTTATTTTCATTTTAATTATTCATCTTTTTATTCTTCTTTATATTTTCATTTTAATTATTCATCTTTTTATTCTTCTTTTTATTATTCTTTTAATTTTCATTTTCATTCTTCATCTTTTTATTCTTCTTTTTATTATTATTTTTATTTTAATTTTAATTATTCATCTTTTTATTCTTCTTTTTATTCTTCTTTATATTTTCATTTTAATTCTTCATCTTTTTATTCTTCTTTTTATTATTCTTTTTATTATTATTTTTATCCTTCTTTTTATTCTTCTTTGTATGATTTCTTCTTCTTTTTCTTCTTCTTTTTATTTGTATCCTTCTTTTTATTCTTATTTTTATGATTCATGCTTATTCTTTTTATTTTTATTCTACTTCTCCTCCTCTTCCTCCTCCTGCCACGAAACGACGCGGTGCCGGTGTTGGCAATTGTAGACGACTATCGCGATGTCCAGGTCCCGTGCGGCTTTCCCAAGTGCGTTTTTGCAAAACAACGCGTTCGGATCGCCGAGATTATTTCGCCGCTGTGAATTGGCACACAATCGAGCGATCGTTTATGGCCGGTTCGCTTCGGGAAAAAGAAGTCAACGCCTCTGTGAGCTTTGCCTGGTTGGATGGGGATGGTTTAATTTGATTTGTCTCTATGTTTAAGTGATTTCTTTGCATTTCCTTTACGTTGCACTAATACCACGTGTTTCTATTGTTAGTTGTCGTAACGTTCCTACCCCGTGCCCCTCCTGGACATCTTTGAAAAAGAGCTTTATATAGCTCATCGGATTCCTCCAGTAAAAATACATCTTGGTTTGATTCACATTTTTTCTCGTGTTGTTTTTTTTTCTTCCCGTGAATTTTTTTTCCCCTGCTGTGCGCCTCTTCGACCGCGGCTCACAAGCCAGCCGCGAATCTCCCAATCACCGCGACTGTACGATCCGCAACACGCTCGCGACATGCGTGTCTCCACCTCTCTCTCCCCGTGTGCCGTGTCCTTCCTCAAAGACGCTGCCGATCATGGCTTTCCGTCTAGTTCTTTCCATGATACTTACTCAAGGACTTCCTCGTTACATACTCTCGGTTGCCTACAATTGTTCAGATTGCTTGTGTGCGTGATTCACGGTCTTCCCCGGCTTCTTGCACCGATCATTTTCCCGGTCATCACAAATGAAAATGCATTCTCTTGTTTTTTTTTCATTGCATTTCCAACAAACATTACTTGCCTTTCTGCAATGGTGCAGGCGTATACTTTGACTTCGGATATGGCATAACACAATAATGTTTAATTTCGGAGCAGATATTTAGTTCGAACTTTAATTGCTGCTGTTCGTTATTTCACGAACAATTTGCGTAGGAAATAACAGAAATGCGCAACGCATTCGTCAACACTGTGGCCCTTAAAGCAATAAATATGAATATATAATAATAGGTGTTGGTTTGAGCAATTGGCCTTCTTCACAGCGTATATATCAATTTGCAATGCAGAAGGGCCATTGCTTGAAACGTTGCCTATTATATATTTAGAATTAAAGGGGCGAATGTGTTGAGTTTTACAAAATGACTACGCGTTGCTTGCGCGCTGCTGTCCACGTGGGATCATACAGAAGCACGTGGCTAATGATAGTGATGACGACGACGATGACTCTGGCGTTCAAGTTATGAAATGTGACAACACGGACTGCATCATGGGAATAGCCCCACGAAACGCACAGCGAACGTACGTCACACCACGTGAATGTCAACGTCTGCCGTGTGTGTAAATGACACGCGAATGATATGCCAATGCGTCGTTAGACTAACGGGTTAAACAAAACTGTGCAAACGAGACTGAGAAAAAACGCAGCAATAACACAAACAAGGCAGTAAATATTAGATGTGGGGTTGGGGGGGGGTAATGACTCACCCCCTCCCACCTTCTAGCCGCCCACTTCAGGGTGATTTTGTGATATTCTCGCAAATCACGGCGCCGATTTGACAATTTGATTCCAAACTTGTAGATGTTTCGTTTTCAAATTGTGCTGATTTGTAGCGCCCAAGATACACGTCCGGAGCGGAGATGGAGCAATTAAATCAGCTCTTGCGCGGACGCTGGCTACATTGCATCGCATGATCACCACCGACCTTCATCCAGCAGCGGATTGACCACGGCTGTTGCTGCTGATGATGAAGACGACGATGATGACGATGATGACGACGATGATGACGATGATGACGACGATGATGATGACGACGATGATGACGATGATGATGAAGACGACGATGAGGATGATGATGATGACGATGATGATGAAGACGACGATGATGATGATGATGACGATGGCTGCGCCTCTCGTTGTTGCAGGGAAGGCACGATCCCGTTATGTTCCAGAAGGGAACCGCGAATCAACGAAACGACGTTTCAAGTGATGGGTCGTCGTTCCACCACCACCCCCCCCCCCCCTTCCCCCATTTCGTATGCATGTACTGTACATTGGACTTCTTTCGCACCGTGCGGGGGAAGGACAACAAACTAAACACAACAAGCAGTTCTGAAGAAATGAGTTTTCAATCGAGGTGAATGTGAAGTGCATAGCTCCAGTGGCTTCCTAACAATCAGAAGCGCATCTGAAAGCGCGTGATGTGGTGGTTAGTGTCTTTGTTCAATGGTTCGCCAAAAGCCGCTGCCGCTGCGAGGATGAGCCGACAATTTCGCGGGTGAAGTCAAACCCGCCGGGGATTCTTGGCCTGTCCGTCTCAACAAGGCGCACA
This sequence comes from Entosphenus tridentatus, assembly GCA_014621495.2. Taxonomy (NCBI): domain Eukaryota; kingdom Metazoa; phylum Chordata; class Hyperoartia; order Petromyzontiformes; family Petromyzontidae; genus Entosphenus; species Entosphenus tridentatus. The sequence goes on from CM025614.2 coordinate 3,505,627, forward strand.
CTTTGCTCCCGCCGCTCCTGATTCACCTCGATAAACTGGCGGAGATGTCAGCTGATACCCACGCGGGTTCAAAATGATTACTTTTTAGCACATCCTGAAAAGTTGTTCTTGACACCTCTCGCCAAAAAAAAAATATATATATTCTGCTGGGATCTTGAGAACGCTGGATTCCGCACAGACATCACCGACAGGGCTTAGGAAGTCACAAAAATCGTTTATGTCCGCGCTACGCCCAGAAATTGCAATTGCAAAGATTGAGAACGGAAAATAAAGATTCAATATTTTTTTTCTTTCCGGGCAACAGATCAGAAAAAAAGAAAAGCCCAGCTATTTAGAGTTTAAAATGCAGAGATTGTATACCCATCTGTGCAGCCACCGTCAGTTTGTATTTCTTGCGGTTATATTTATGAAGGTTTCTGCCAGGTAAGCCGGGTGGTCGCCAAGACTCCAATGCCCCTATGGTCGAGCCAGCCCTCAATGTTTCCGATTTTACCACATCTCAGAAGCTGAGCTGTTTCGAGCCTGGTGACCACCCAGGGCTTGTCACCCACGCCTCTAAAACGCGTGGGTTTTCTCCAAGTTCTGCAGTTTCCTCCCACACGGTATTGGTCAAACATCTCAATACTGGGGACCCTCCTGATGATAATGGGTCATTAATTGGCTGAAAATTGGCAATACCAGTAGCACACGGAAGCATTTATGCATCGATTAATTTAGATTTTTACGGCTCGTGGTACAAACGTCCAGTCGTGCGTGGAATAATCGATTTTTTTCTTTACCGATTTCTGGGCAAAAGTACGTGCAAACGAGATGCGAATGTCACATTCGGGCTAAAAGAGCGAATACAGCCGTGACAATGATACACGGACATAAACAACAAAAAAACACAACGAAAAACAAGACAAAGGGGACGGTAAAAACAAGACGCAATTTTGTGGATTGTTAAAACGAATCGTAGGGCTCTGAATCGCGATAGTTCATCCAACTCCCGGTGCGCGCGGGAGAGGGGGTGGTGTGGTGAAACGTGGTCTACCTTCAATAGGTTCAGGACTGGTCACGGTCCATGCCTGGGCAAACATTCACCAATGAGGCATAAGCGCAAGCCCCCCCCCCCCCCCCATGTGCCTGTGAAGATGTAGCAAACCGTGCACAACATCCTAGAAGACTGCCCAATCCACAGACCCAGCGGAGGGCGACTCACCCTTAACACGGCAGCACGAGAGGTAACCGCTTGGCTTCGGGATTTTGCATTCGCTAAGTAAATTAACGAATCGTCACGATCGCCGCTAGCCGTGATCTATCCACTGCTGGATGAAGGTCTTCCCCGGCCGTCGCTATCGATTGTCATTGCCCGAGTTATGGCCAAAAGGGTCTGCCATACAAATGCGGCGTTCAGGACAATGCAGAGGTCGCAACCGGGTACCCGATAGCCGTACCCTACCCGATACCCGGCTACCCGTACCCGGCCGGGTACGGGTACGGGTAGGCCGTGAGTCACTGGTGAGTAACTGTTTGTCACTCATTTCCCAACGTCTTGTCTCTTCTCACAATTCAAGTTCCTAGAATCAACCCACCCGCGCCTGCAACATGGCTTCATCCCAGAGGTCGCAATCGGGTACCCGTTTGCGACCCTGGTGCGGCCGGGTACGGGTACGGGTAAGGAATCAAAACCCGTTTGCAACCTCTGGGACAATGTGAGCTCATTCTCAAGATGCGGCCATTATGTTCCATCGCCGTAGTCTAAATCTACCTTAATAATTACCAACGATGATGAATATTAACTTGGGTCCCTTTGATGGGGAAGTTTAAGGCCCGTATGAAGAGTTATGGTAAAATTAGCTTGAACGACACATTGCTATCGTACAATAATATTGTGCAAATAACTGTAAAAATTTGGTGCATAAGTTAACCGTATGTACACTAACATTGCAACATATAGTGACATATTTATCTCAAAACAGTGGCACGGTGGGACAGAGTGTGGCTTGCGTGAGTTCAAGTCCTGGTTATGATTCAACACAGCCCATCATTCTCCGAGGGTCGATACAATTGATAGCAGTTCGTATGGAAGTCAACAGTGGCTTGTCTTGTGGAAGAACCTGACCATGCCATAGGAATGTGGAATTTACAGCACTGGCTCAGGGCTGTGAACGGCATATGAGCACCACCGCACACAAAAAAAAGTAAACCTGATTGAGTCTCATGACTTTCTCACGAGCATCCTGCCCGGAATATGTGAGGCCAGTCCCTTAGGTGTCATTGCACGTGAGAAAACAATTCCCGAAAGAAAACAAGCGCAACGCGATGTGACAGCCCTGTAATCACCAGCTCTAAAGTAAAACGTACGCACGCGCACAGACGCATTGTCTCAGTGGACTTTAAACTGTGCAACAAGCCCGTAACATTATTTAACTCCGCAAATAACCCCTGACGAGCATCGCTCTCGCCGCACAACGATCATCGCGGCGAGGGGCAGGGCGACGCTCGCGACGCTCACGACGCTCACGACGACGGCGGTGACGAAGAGATTCGGCCGCTTTTTTCGGCTCAGCGCCGACTGACAAATTCCAACGCGAAATCGCAGCCGGATTCACTCCCCGCGGCCGGCCGGCACCCCCCGCCGCTACCGCCGCGCTGGTGACTTACGCATCTCTGCGGCGCGTGAGCCGGACAAACGGGCGTTTTCTTATTTGGGAGCTGCCAGGCCGAGCGCCGTTATTATAATTCACGGCCAGACCTCTGCGCCTCCGCATTGAAATTCAGCACCACGGACAGCGCAACTCAACGCAGCCCCCCCCCCCACCACCCCCGCGCCTCCACGCGTGCCCCGCCCGCCCGCCCGCTCGCCCGCCCGCTCGCCCGCTCGCCCACCCACTCGCCTGCCCTCTTACCCGCACGCTCACCTACCCGCTCACCCACCCGCTCTCCCACCCGCTCGCCCACTCGCTCGCCCACTCGCTCGCCCGCTTACCCGCTCGCCCACCCGTTCGCCCACTCACCCACCCGCTCACCAACCCGCTCACCCAACCGCTTGCCCACTCACCCACCCGCTCGCTCACCTGCTCTCCCACCCGCTCGCTCACCTGCTCTCCCACCCGCTCGCCCACTCACCCACCCGCTCACCCACCCGCTCACCCAACCGCTCGCCCACTCACCCACCCGCTCGCTCACCTGCTCTCCCACCCGCACGCCCACTCGCCTGCCCGCCTGCACACTTGCCCCTAGCTAGCTCACTCAGGACAAGCATTGCCACCCGAGGTTTCCTCCTCGCTCGACACTCCGTCTTGATCTTGCAGCAGGTTCCGTAGCCAGTTGCATAAAATTCCTGTGGTCAAATATATCCACCCCCCCCTCCCCCACCGCCTCAGTTGACACTGCACACTCAGGGGAAAAGATCACTTAAGATGTTTTAATGTAACTGACCGCTGGAGGTTTGGGTCGAATCTGTTGTGGGGAATTTGTCACAACAATAATAATAATAATAACAACAGCATTCGCTCGCTCGTAGACAGGGAATAACTCAGAGGCGCGAGGAACCTCCGGTGATCACGGCTGGCTACGTACAGTTTGCTACGTACGGTGTGAAAGAAGTTCAACATACACACAGAGAAGCAAGAAGGCAGCCACGCAATGAGCCGGTGCCGACAATTGCCTCAGTTCTGCGGTCCTCTACGTAGTAAGGTGTTATTGGTCATTGAATGCGTGTTTACATGTGCAAGGAACCCATCGCACCTGCAGAAAAGCCATACATGCGAGGGAAAACACTCGATCCCATTCAGACGGAGTTCACATTTTTTGGCAATTTTCACAACAGATGTGTGCGATCTACCAACCCTCCAAAATGCTGGATAACAGGCGTGTGACACCTCACTCTGGCTACTTGCCAGGCCAACAATTGCCCAAGCTCTGCGGTCCTCTATATCTGAAGGTGTGGTCGGCTCAACGAATGAGCGTTGTGTGTTACACACGTGGGAAGAAACCGGAAACGCGCGGAGAAAACCAACGCGTGCGAAAGGAAAACACTCGATCCCGCAGACGGAACAGGTCGAGTCCACACTTGCTGCACCGCCTTCTCCTGGCGAGCCCAGGGTACGGCTCCTACTCAACGCCGCTCACGCAAGGAAGGGAGTTTCACAACAACATCGATGTGTGATTCCACCAACCCTCGATGCTGCTGCTGCTGCCTCTACGGGTGCTGGCTTGCAGGCCACGAGCGCTTCGTGGCTGAGACTCGTTAAACTACTGAACATCTTCAGTAGCAAAATATGAGAATTGATTTTTTTACCCTTTTTTCTGGCAACAAAACTGACACTTTTTTTTTACAAGGAGTCATGTTTGCATTGAGCACAATACCTGCGGTCGGAATGCAAAAAAACAACACAAAAAAGGTGTCAGTTTTGTTGACAGATGAAAGGGTAAATTTTGTTTTTATCATATTTTGCTACTGGCAAAGGAGGTTCCAATGGTGTAAATTCTTACCCCGAGCTCTCATACTCTGATGGTGCATTGTCTTTGAGTTGTGCGCCTTTTGGCGTCATCTGGTCCAACACCATGTGAGACGAGGCTCTAAGAAAATCTGGCTCGGGTGTGGACCAATCAATTTCAAGGACAGTGCATGCATTATCAGAGTTGTGTTTTTTGTTTGCATTCCGACCGCAGGTATTGTGGTCAATGCAAACATGACGCCTTGTAAAAAATTAACCCGTAAAAACAAAGTTTTTCACTATAAATCCTTAATATGCGTGGCGGCTAGAGTCCTCTCGTCCTCTGGCTTGAGATGGCTACCACCTATGGGTCAGATGATTGCATGCCAGCATTAAGCAATTGGTAATTAAATATAATATTTTTGTCTTAAAAAGTGTAAAATTTTGGAAACAAAAATTTCACGAAAATAAATTGTCACGCACAACGAGTCTGTGTGAAAAATGTCAGCTCGATTGGATCACGGGAAGTGGGTTAAAGAACGACCGAAAGATTTGCACGGTCGTAAGCAAGCAAGTGAACTTAATATAAAGGATAAAAAAGGTGTCAGTTTTGTTGCCAGATAATAGGGTAAAAAAAAACAATTACCGAACATCTGTGAAAAATAAGCTTTATAGATCATCGGATTTCTCCAAAATAAATACATTTCTTCTCCTCCTTATCATTCTTCTTCTTCTGCCACTAAAAATTGTGGCCTAGTGTCGCCATGGCTCTAGACTCTTCACGGAAACTCAACGCGCCACAGACGTGTCGCATCAAGCCCGATCGATGGGCCAATGCACCCCGAGAGCCAGCGGAACGATCGTCGCACACCAGGGGGTGGATGCGCACGCAATCATCCCCGCGGATAGCAGTCTCATAGCCAGGTTTACCACCTGTCCTGCCTTTTGTTTTTTTTTCCAGTTCCGCCCTCCCTTTTTGCCCGAACTGTCCTAAGAAATCTACAAATCAAAAAACAAAGATTCTGATTACACGTTAACCCCCCCCCCCCGCCTGTTTTTTTGTGAGCTGTGCAATAATAATAATAATGATGATCATGATGACGCGCCGCTCTATGAGATATTCCTGCTCCCACGGTATATCCCAGGTTTTCCCCCGCTCTCTTTCCTTTTGTAACTCAAGAGGTGGCAACCTCACCTATAACATCACTGTCCCGCGAGGGACACCCCCCACCCTCCCCGCCTCTCCCAATCGACCCGCGCGCGTTCGAGCATATCGGCGCTGCTTTCTAACGCGGCGAAACGACGAGTGCCCGACGGGCGTTGCAAACGAGGGTTAGCGGCGTCCCTGAGGATCGAGGCCCCCCGCCCGCCCGCCGGCGCTGAGCCAGCAGCCGTGGACATCGCTGAGAAGGCGCTCGACTCAGCTCGCTGGCAGGGAATCGCGTTACGATGCAATTTTTGATTTATATTGCGGCTAAATGCGGCCGCGTCTCAAGGGGGGGGGGGGGGGCTGCGTGGGAAACGGTGGAGGCGTTTGTGTTTGTTTTATTTTGTGTGCAGAGAGAGAGGCAGGCGGGCGGGCGGTCACAGGCGGAGGAGAGAGAGGGAGGTTCTTGAGCCTCGACTTTGAGGAAGGGGCAGGGAACCGACTGCACGGATGGCTGGGGTGGGGGCTGCACGGATTTCCAGACGGTGTGGGGGCAGCAGCGGAGGGAGGAGAAGTGACCTCACGCTGAGGGAAGGTTGAGTGGGGGCGATAGTGAACCTTGGTTACTGTGGTGGAGATTGCCCGGAGGGCAATGGAGTGAGATGAGAGGTAGGAGAGTACGTAGAGGTAAGTAGAGTGAGATGAGGGGGGAGAGGTAGGAGAGTGCGTGGAGGGGAGTAGAGTGAGATGAGAGGGGAGAGGTAGGAGAGTGCGTGGAGGGGAGTAGAGTGGGATGAGAGGGGAGAGGTAGGAGAGTGCGTGGAGGGAAGTAGAGTGAGATAAGAGGGGAGAGGCAGGAGAGTGCGTGGAGGGGGGAGTAGGCAGGGACGAGTCCATGGAGAATTTTGAAATTTGTTCGAGATTGGACTGGGGACCAGTGCAGTGACGTGGTTTCGTTTACGGGCTGTGGGTGTGGAAGTCTGCCAGCGGTATTTTGTATCATCTGAAGGCTTACAGGCACGCAGGCGGTCGGGCGTGTGAAAGTGAGCCTAATGAAAGTTTACTTAAATGCTACATTTCCACAATCACTGCCAAGCGTGCTTGGGCGGCCCGGGAACGGCCCCAGGCCAGACTAGCACGGTTTTTCCCTGCACACTCAGAATCAACATCACGCGTTTAGAGTATTTGGCTGCAATACATTTCCACTTTATGATAAACCACTTCATTGAGCTATCATTTGTGGCCAGGTCGTTATTGAAAAATAAAAGAGTTATAAAATAAGAAATAGTTGAGTTTTTTTTAAATTGTTAGAAATTCATTCATTTCGTGTTTCGAACAATTTCCACTAATTACCGTAGAGCGGGTCGTGCTGTGGCCACGCGGCTCACGTATTAGTTCGGCTTCTGTCGCTCTATTCATTCGGTGGCCCAGCGGCATCGATAAAAACGAGACGGGCTCTGCTGACAAGACCCAAAAGGTGGAAAGCGGCCCACAGTTCGCTCGCCGGATGAAGAAGCCGGGAGACTGATGGCCTGAACCACATTTGGATAGATATGTGGACATGCTGAAGGAAGTTCTGCTTCTATTTTATTTCAATAAGTTCCATTCATTCACAATGCAACGCATTCAACATACTCACACCGCTATATATTCTAACAATTCCACACCGCTATCGAGTCCACAGATTCACATGGCTATAGATTCCACAGATTCACATGGCTATACATTCCACAGACTCGATCCGTTGCACAGCACAAATTGTGCGCTTCCCAACAATTTCATGGCTTCAAGTTTTGGCAATTCATGGAAAGGAAGAGAGGCCGAATCTTTCCCATCCGTAGCGTGTTTACGTAACTTGAGAGATGTTAGCTCGCATTACCATAATACGCACGCTGCCCCCAGAGACAAATATCCCCCGTATAGCCTTAACAGACTGTAGGGGCAAGTGCTGTTAGCGAGCACCTATGAAGGCCGGCACGGCACACGAAGGATTGGTTGGCCAGCACCACGCCCGGCCGCCTTTGTATCCCAAGTTGCGATGTTTACACACCGCACCAGGTACTCATTTGAGGATGAGTCGACCTAGGGGAGGCCCAGGACCGGTTCAGATAATCGTCACTGGGTGTTGGCCGTGAGCGGGAATCGAACTCGAGTGGCCGGGTTCGTAGCGCAGCGCGATAACTGCTACACCACCGCTCCCCCTTCGTATACACACACCCACACACCCGTGTGTGGGTGTGTGTGTGTGTGTATACACGTGTTCGTATACACACATGTGTGTGTGTGTGTATAGACGTGTTCGTATACGCACACGGGTGTGTGTGTATACACGTGTTTGTATACACACACGGGTGTGTGTGTGCATACGTGTTCGTATACACACATGGGTGTGTGTGTGCATACGTGTTCGTATACACACACGGGTGTGTGTGTGCATACGTGTTCGTATACACACATGGGTGTGTGTATACACGTGTTCGTATACACACACACGAGTGTGTGCACACACACACACGTGTTCGTATGCACACACACACACACGTGTTCGTATGCACACACACACGCGTGTGCGCACACACACACGCGTGTATGTGTATACACATCATACACACGCGTGTGTATGTATACACACACACACACGTGTATATGTACACACACACGCGTGTGCACACACGTCTACACACGCGCGTGCGTGCATTCGCAGGATGTGCTCGCCGCACGCGCCGGTCGTTACGAACACCGCAGCCCTCATTTGCATCATCACGACGGCGGAGGAGTCCGAGGCGGCGGTGCAGCGGAGTGGAGGAGGCGGCGGGTGACCTTGAGCCTCCATCCCGGGACCAGCGTCACAGCCACGCGTCGCCCGGCTCGCTCCGAGCCATCAACACAAACGACGAGGCCCCCGCCCCCCCCCCCCCGGCTATAGCCTCGTCGTGTGCCCACCACTCGTGTGCTCACGCCACGTGTACTCACGCCACGTGTACTCACACCGAGGGCGTTTGTTTTGTGGGTACTCACCACTCACCTGACAGTCGCCACTCACCACCCACTCACCACTCACCACCCGACACTCACCACTCACCCGACACTCACCACTCACCACCCAACACTCACCACTCACCACCCAACACTCACCACTCACCAGACACTCACCAGACACTCACCACCCAACACTCACCACTCACCAGACACTCACCACTAACCACCCACCACTCACCACTCACCACCCAACACTCACCACTCACCACCCAACACTCACCACTCACTCACCACCCAACACTCACCAGACACTCACCACCCAACACTCACCACTCACCACCCAACACTCACCACTCAACACTCACCAGACACTCACCACTCACCAGACACTCACCACTCACCACCCAACACTCACCACTCACCACCCAACACTCACCACTCAACACTCACCACCCAACACTCACCAGACACTCACCACTCACTTTGCACCGCACACTCAGTGCCGACGGAGCGACTCAGCTTCGTGATGACCGACCCACAATCTTTGACTGACACGACGACAATGCAACACACACTGTCCACGTTTTGCAATGCCAATCACAGCTGGTGCCTTCGTCTGGCTCTGCGAGTTTTGTGCACTCCGATTGAACCTTAAGAGGCCGAGGGCTCCTTTCGTTTGGCCCTCTGAGCCTTCGGAATCGACACGTGCGTTCGGAGCGTTGGGCTGGCGCAAATATCCACGTGGTGATGAGCCTCTTCGCCGTCATTTGCGATCGCCACGGTGGCTTCTGAAATACAGGGCTACGTGGCGGCTCAGTGGGGTCTTACCTTGTACAATATAAGTAATAAAAAAAAAACTTTTTCAAAAACACGTGGCCCCGAAGCTTGCCATAACGTAAGGGGCCGTGGCCAATTACAACCAACGTCAGTTGAGCGTGGGCAATTAGACCCAAGCCGAAACATAACATATAAAAAATAATGTTTACAAATATTTTTTTTAAATGATAGAATATAGTATTGTCATCAGTATGACATAAGTATACCAAGTTTGTAGTCGATACCACATTGGGAAGTGGCTTAAAATTGAGTTACAAGATTTGAGGATACAACAACAACGACAACAACAACAACAGAGAGAGTGAGTTAAAAGAAAGCGTGTAAAAAAGAAGAGTTTAGTTTGGGTTGTAGTCTGGCTTCCTCCTTACAAGGTGACACGGCCTCTCCGCTGGTTGTTGGAAGGGGTTCGTGGTTTGAATCAAGCGGCCGCCCTGATTATCACTGCGGCTCGAATTACAGTGCCATGATAATGATAATGATGATACTCTACGAGCCGTCTGCTTCACAACGAACGGTACAGATCCACTGGCATCATTTGGAAGAGGAGGCCATTTGTGTGCCAACAGCGCCAGAGGTCCAAGTTTGGATAATTCGAAAATGACACGGAAAATTACTCAATTGAAATCAAAGACATAGATCCCCCATATAGCCTTCACAGACTGTTAGCGAGCACCTATGAAGGCCGACACGGCACATGGGTGGGTGGGCCAGCACAACACCCGGCCGCCTTTGTCTCCCCAGTGGCGATGTTTAACAAACCACACCAGGTACTCATTTGAGGCGACCTAGGTGAGGCCCGGGACCGGTTCAGATAATCGTCACTGGGTGTTGGCCGTGAGCGGGAATCGAACTCGGGTCGCCGGGGTTCGTAGCGCAGCGCGCTAACCGCTGCACCACCGCTCTCCACAGCAAGTTACTAAATTGAGATCACACACACACACACAGGAGAGAACATCGCTGCTGACTGGCAGAGAAACGCCCCGGGTCACTGTTGTAGATGAGACTCTATCCTGGTCTCGGGAGTTCCCATCTCGTTACACAAAATAAACTTGAAATGTACAACAGCATTGAGCCCCCTTGAAGTTCCTGAAGGTGCCTTTGGTTGTGCGTGAATTATTTGATCAATCGGTGCGCGCATGTGGCTGTGTGTGGGTGGGTGACCCGAGTTCGATTCCCGCTCACGGTCAACGCCAGTGACGATTATCGGAACCGGTGCTGGGTCTCCCCCAGATCGACTCAGCCTCAAATGAGAAACTGTTGCGGTGCGTAAAAAAAGAAAAGCATCGCCGCTGGAAAGACAAAGGCGGTCGGGCGCGGTGCTGGCCACCCACCCCCTCGTGTACCGTGTCGGCCTTCATAGGTGCACTTGCCCCAACAGTCTGTTAAGGCTATACGGGTGATTTGTTTTTGTTTATGTAGTCTATTTTTCTAATTATTATTATCAATTGCTGTCATTATCACGGACCATTACCGTAATGATCACGTTCACGTGGATGCTGAGTGTGAGGAATCGTCAACACGATCGGTTATTGCCCCGAAGACAGCCCGAGAATGAGAAGGGAGACGGTCACCCACGAACACCCCACGTGACCGCCACCACACCCACGTGACCGCCACGACACCCCACGTGACCGCCACGAACAACCCACGTGACCGCCACGAACACCCCACGTGACCAACACGACACCCACGTGACTAACTACGAACACCCCACGTGACCGCCACAAACATCCCACGTGACCGCCACGACACCCACGTGACTGCCACGACACCCACGTGACCGCCACGAATACCCCACGTGACCAAAACGACACCCACGTGAACAATACGACACAGCGTGACCGCCACGACACCCACGTGACCACCACGAACACCCACGTGACCGCCACGAACACCCCACGTGACCGCCACGACACCCACGTGACCGCCACGACACCCACGTGACCGCTACGACACAGTGTGACCGCCACGACCCACGTGACCGCCACGACACCCACGTGACCGCCACGAACACCCCACGTGACCGCCACGACACCCACGTGACCGCCACGAACACCCCACGTGACCGCCGCGACACCCGCGTGATGGCACCGCATTGAACGCCGCCCCACAATCTCGACGTGAATCGTGGGGAATCGCGAGGCGCTACGTGGCGCCCAGGGCTCCAACACCCCCCAGCCCCCCCAGCCCCCCCCCCAGCCCCCCCAGCCCCCCGCCCCCCCCAGCGTCTGTCGCTGCAGAGTCGCGCCATACTCAGTGGTGGTGGCGGGGCAATGAAGTTCGCTGTCGCGGCTGCCATGCGGGGACTTCCATTGCAGCCGAGTCGGGGACCCAGAGATCATTTTACACCTCATCCAGCCTCGACCAGCGAGCACGACAAAATATCCGCGCCCGGCACACCACGTCCAGTATAGCTCTCTCGCCATGGCAGTGGCTATGAGTGATCTTCCACCTACTGTACCTCGGTCAACGCGTGACCCAGAAACGTACCGCACGACATTCCCCCATACAATGTGCGTGCTCGTGGCGTGGGCCTCGAGATATCATCGAACGAATGGATTATTGAATCCATCTGTGCGGACCTTTGGGTGTTGGATTCTCTCCGGTTTCTCTGGTTTTCGACGCTAAACCGAGCGGCGCAACACTCCGTGTGTTGGAGAACGGCCCCACGGAAGCGGCTGTCACAGAGCTACCTCCGAGATCGTTCGAGGAGGGCAGCGCTCTCCCACCCGCTCGTCGCATGACGATCAAACCGAACAATTTATTTTGAAAATTCTCAGATCTGGAATTTGGCCAAATTAAACGCGGAAGCAAATGCAAATGCGACGGCTTGTTTTCCTTGCACTCATTGACGACCGGGCTCAGAGCACCAATTCACGACAACCTGAGAGCCCACGTTAATGGCAACTCGGTCTCCGCCATGGGTGGAAAAAACCCGATTTTTCCAGCGGCAGGCATCGGGTTTTTTCTTTAATACAATTAAACCCGATTTCGGAGAATGAAAACCTGGTTTAATGAATAGGAAACTCTGATAGGCTTAGGCTGCTTCCTCGTCTGTGCTGCTATCGTACTCGGGGGGGCCGCCGGGCACGGGGTAGTCGTAGAATGCGGCGGGCAGGTTAGTCTTGATGAACACGAGCTTCTCCTCCACAATCGTGGGCGCCAGTGAGTTCCTTGGCTTGGAATGGATGAAGCCCATCGTTGAGAAGTTGGCGAAGTGCGGTTCTGCAATTAGAACCAATTAAACCGGATTTCTCCCAATCTCAGATGATCGGCTTTAATATAAAAAGACAATTAAACCCGATTGTAAAAAAACAGACTGTGCCACCCTTGGTCTCCGCGCGCGAGTCTACGGGACTCCACACGAGTGAAATGGTGACCGAGCCAAGACCATCGGACCCCCCCCGAGCAGCGCTTGAGAACACCCACTCATTAGTGGGCGGCTGAAATTCGGATTCGAACCCGGGGATTTCAGCGGTTGCAGCTCATCGCTCTGACCCCCCCGCCCCACCCCCACCGAAGCCATCCTGCTCCCCTCTACCCGATCGTTCTCGACGTTTGGCACGAACGAGGCGGTTCAGACCGCTTCGTGTGATCGCTCGCAAAGGCTGCTCTCCCCCCTCCCCCCACGTGACCACGATGAATGGACACACGCGTGCAAGTGGCAGCAAGGAGGAAATTAATGACCGGCCTCTGGAGCACAATCCGATATTCCGCTGCATCACCACCACCACCACCACCGACAACAACAATGACGAAACTTCCATGCAAATCTACGCCCCAAATCCCCCTCTTTTGTCTGCTCCGTAACAGGAGTTTAAATCCCCTCGACAGCGAGGGTGACATCATTGCTGCTGGCTCTCATCCCGCGCAGCGACATCAAAAAAAATGAACGTGAGTGTGGCTTTCCTTTGTTTTGGTATAATCCGGGTAGCGTTCTGTATCCTCTGCCTCAGCAATTCCTGGCGGCCTCGTAGTGGTACGTGGG
>CM025614.2:3547731-3563071 GCA_014621495.2 Entosphenus tridentatus
CACACGAGCACGCACACACGAGCACGCACACACGAGCACGCACACACACACACGAGCACACACGAGCACACACACACACGAGCACACACACACACACACACACGAGCACACACACACACGAGCACACACACACACGAGCACACACACACACACGAGCACACACACACACGAGCACACACACACACGAGCACACACACACACGAGCACACACACACACGAGCACACACACACACGAGCACACACACACCAGCACACACACACACATACACGAGCACACACACACCAGCACACACACACACGAGCACACACACACACACACGAGCACACACATACACGAGCACACACACACACACACACCAGCACACACACACACACCAGCACACACACACACACCAGCACATACACACGAGCACACACACTCGCGTACGCGCATCAACACGCGTGCACACACTCGCGGGGTTGTTCTTATAATTTGTGGAGCCTTCAAATCACTCACTTAGAAAAATGACTCACGTTGAAGGTGACTTTACATCATTCCCTACTCAAGAAATTGCCCCGTGGCTTCATGAAATGCGGTCTGCGGTTCAGGCCTAATACAATGTCACGCGTGTCACGCGATTTTTGCCTAAATTGTGGATATAACATTTATGAAAGGTTTAAATAAAATTACAGTACAATTTTTTTTGGTGAAATGCCCCATAACACGCGAAAAAAAACTGCATATAGCGACAATTATTTATTTTTAAAATACAAAACCACAAACTTTAACTAAGGAAAACAAGCGAGATAAAATAATCGTGAGAACGTAGTATAACTCGTGTTATTTCGGAAAGGCTTTCATCACTTGCATACTAATCCCTCAAGGTGCCAATTTAACACAAATCAATTTACATATTCTAATTTATTACCACTACGGGAGCGGAATCTTTTTTTTTGCCTTTCACAATTGCAACTTCACAAGCTACAATAATTGTGAGCCGTCTTTCAATCTGCTCACCCCAACCTCACTCCAATCACACGCTCTCTGAAGACCGTTTACAGCACTTCAACCGGACACCGATTAATTACCACCACCACTCAGCTGACTGCAGCCTCTGACCGACCGACCGACAGTGCTCGGATGAGCAATCACCACGCACACACGAGTTGTCAAACTCTGGGGCTAAGTGGTGGGGCAGCAGAGCTCAACAACAGCACAAGACCCATTGTTGTACAGTACGATCGTACACCAATCGCCAACCCGTACTGACCAGCGTGGTGAAGTATGGTCAAACAGGCGCGACAACCTTCGCAGCCTGGGGGAGGCCCTCTATGAGAAGTGGACTGGTAAATAAGCTGAACTTGGTGCCGGATTATCCTCATAGCAAAAGTTTGCACATGTAGCTACATATGTAGCTACACGTGTAGCTACACATGTAGCTACGGGCCCCGCACTTTCAAGGGCCCCGCGCTGAATGCTTTCAAGCTATCTATTCTGGTTCAGTGATTCTGCACTTGCTCTATTACTACAGTACTATACTGCCTTCAACTTTTATGAACGACTGGGTGTTTAAGGTTAGCGATTTGTCGTATTATCTGTGGCTGTATAGCAAATGAAAATATACAAATACTTTACTGTGCAAGTACACAATGTGTGTTTTAATATTGAAGTGTTTATTTATTTATTTAGGGACTATTTATAACAACATATGCTACAGGCCCCGCAACGAGCTTAATCTGGTCAGTACGGGTTGGCCACGTTTGCTGTGGACTACAGTGAGTGGCTGGAAGTGCAGGCGTCAGGAGTGAAACATGGCCAATCGTGGGTTGAAGCCGCAAAGGGTGAGAGTCTTGCTAAAACAAGTAATAAGAGAAGACATCGCACGAGGTCGGCACGTGTCTCAGCGAATTAATGCCGTCAGGGCGATGGATCAGCACAGCTGATTTCATGGGTTCAAATCCAGGTTTCTCAGCCACTCGAAATTAAGCTGCGTTTTCAAGTGCAATGGAGTTGCTGGTCTCAGTCTGGTCGCTAATGACTGCATAACCCCATTGAGTAAAATTTGCTTTCGCACACTGGATACGTTCCAGGTATGAGAATAATAACTACTAGCTTGTTTGCCTGTCCAAGGAATGGTGTATATTGCAGTAAATGTGAAATATGCAATAGAAAAATTGTTCAGCTCATGATTATCAATGAGCGGGGGGGGGGGGTCCCATGTGGAGTGACGTCACCCGTTCATGGTTATTGTGGAGGGTTGCGGCATATGGAGTGACGTCACCCCCTCATGGTTATTGTGGAGGGGTGCGGCATATGGAGTGACGTCACCAGCTCATGATTATTAATGAGGGGAGGGTTGCGGCATGTGGAGTGCATGACCTTGTGCGTTCGTGTCAATTTCCACGCCGGCATGAATATTAATGAAGGGGGGGGGGGGCTCTTTTGCAGTGACGTCACGCACGAATGTAGCACTGTGCTGCTTAGATTTATTTTTACCGTCACTTTCTGTAAAGAAATGTGAAGATTTAACCGCCTCTACGGGGAGGGGTTCCACACAACTATTAGATATTTTAATAGACTTCGAGACAAGAAGGTTCATCTGATCGAGTCGCTCACTTTTCTGAAGAGATGCCGCGACACCAAAGTAATATCTTCTTGGTTATTATAATTGGTTTTTTACCCTTCTATCTGGCAACAAAACTGACACCTTTTTTTTACAAGGAGTCATGTTTGCATAGACCGCAATACCTGCAGTCATAATACAAACAAAAGACATAACTCTGATAATGTGCACTGTCCTTGAAGTTGATTGGTCCACACCCGAGACAGCTTTCCTTAGAGCCTAGTCTCTAAGGAAAGGAATCCCTGCAGTCACGAAAGCTTTAAATCGAAACCAAAGTAATACTTTACACTGACATCTGCTGCTGTCACTTCTCCTAATGCTAAACGGATCTTGTTCAGGGCCGGCCTAGCTCTGATCTCAGAGAGAATAAGATTTCTCCGAATTGAACTAGACAATTTAGACAAGACTCTCTTGCAATCACACTTAACAGTGACAGAAAAAATGCCTACATCTGATTGGGACCATGTAGATAACATGACAGCCTCTTCAGCCGCCTCAATGTCAGCTAAATACAAAGATAACCTGATTTCCAAGTTCAACCTCCTTTCCAAGAAGAAGCCAGATCCACACGTTAAAAAGTTATACGGCGACAAGATTGTTATCAATCAGAGTAACAGCCCAATTTCTGACAGCATAAATCGTTTCTAGCTAAAGGGTTGAATTTCGCAGTCGCCCCTAAACACATCCCAGTTGATGATATCATTGCACAGGTCGACGGAGCCCTTAAAGGGTTTGGGACACATTCCTGCAGACGTGGCAAGATCGGAAATCGCTGCAATCCTCAAACACGCTAAGACACCTATTAGCAACATCGGCAAGGATGAGCGCTTTGAGCTTTCTCAACTAAAAAAAATTAACCCGTAAAAACAAAGTTTTTCACTATAAATCCTTTATATGCGTGGCGGCTAGTCCTCTCGTCCTCTAGCTTGAGATGGCTGCCACCTATGGGTCACATGATTGCATGGCAGCATTAAGCAATTGGTAATTAAATATATTTTTGTACTAAAAAGTTTAACATTTTGGAAAACATTTTTCACGAACATTAATTGTCACGCACAACGAGTCTGTGTGGAAAATGTCAGCTCGATTGGATCACGAGAAGTGGGTTAAAAAACGACCGAAAGATTTGCACGGTCATAAGCAAGCAAGCAAGCGCGCAAGTGAACTTAAAATAAAGTATTTAAAAAGAGAGATGACTAAGTCATCCTCTGAGCCGATAAGGGCAATGCCACTGTCATCATGGACAAAACCACATACAATAACACAATTCAGGACCTACTTAATGATGGTAGCTATACCAAAATCAATAGAGATCCTACCAACCGCCTGGTTACGAAAACCAACAATATCATCAGTCTTGATTTGAAGCGTTCGTGACTGCAGGAATCCATACTCTTTGATTCTTTCGGTAAAGTCACGTAGGTAGAAAATAATAGATCACGACGTTTCGATCGCAACACAATCAGCAAAAAAAAACGGCAGTTTTTTCTTACTATGGTTGCCCCACCTGATGACGATTGCTTGTGTTGCGATCGAAACGTGGTGATCTATTATTTTTCTAACTACGTGACTTTACCGAAAACACCAAAGAGTAATATCATCACTGATTCGACATCTTTAATTGAACCAACCAAGCGGCTTTCCTTAAAACCCTCTGCTGCTAGACCACCCAGATTTTATGGCTTACCAAAATCCATAAAGAGGGTACACCCCTTCGTCCTATCGTCTCCACCATTGACTCACCCATCTACAATCTGGCCCGATTTCTGTCTGAGACCCTACAACCATTCACTGGTAAGACCACCTGAGCTGTACTTAGCTCACGTGGTATCGTCAACTAAGGACATCTCACTATCTCCAGGTGATTTGCTTGTCAGTTTCGATGTAGTATCTTTGTTTACCAAAGTTCCTGTGCCTAACACCATTGCAATCATTGTAGACTTGGTCTAACAATAAGTGGATGCTGATGTACCGGCCCTGGTTAGACACTGTCTCACCAACACTTACTTCACCTGGAATGGAACATTCTACAAACAAGTTGAAGGTACCCCAATGGGCTCGCCCTTATCTCCAGTTGTAGCCAATGTTTTCATGGAAAAATTTGAGACAGATGCCATCCAGGCATCCACCCTACGTCCTTCCTTGTGGAAGAGGTACGCAGATGACACGTTCGTCATCTGGCCAAATGGCTTACCAGCGCTGGGCCAATTCTTCAACTACATCAATTCCATACACCCAGCCATTAAATTCACCATGGAGGTGGAAAAGTATAGCACGCTACCATTCTTGGATGTGTTCATCGAAAAGAGACCAGATGGCTCAATGAGACACTGTCTACAGAAAAGCCACCCATACGGATGCCGACCTAAAACCTGACTCCCACCACCATCCATCCCAAAATAATTCCCTCATCAAAACTCTACACCATAGAGCTCATTGTATTTCTGACCATCACCACCTAGCCAGTGAATTGGAGCACGTACACCAAGCCCTCAAGATGAATGGATATTAGGACTCTACAATCTGTAAAGCCATCACCCAACCGTTGGGAAAGAACCATCCGAGGACCCAATCAAAACCATCACCTTGCCATACATAGCAGGGGTCATCAAAATGATTTCCAAAATCATGAGCAAACAAGATCCAGGTTCGATTCAACACAGTACATACAATTCGTGATCTGATCCCATCTGTGCAGGATGTGATCCCTGGAATGCAATACCCCGGTGTCTACAAACTAAGCTGTGTCTGCGGCAGTAACATTGGGGAAACGAAGCGACGTCTCTCGGACCGTCACGCCGGGGGTGGGCCTCATGTGGAGTGACGTCACGCGCGGGACACACATTCTTGGCTCATTATATTAGTAATTTTCATTTTTGTCATCCAATAATCTCGTAGCAGTGGGCAGCTTCCTAAATGCAGGTTCATCCTGAAAATATCTTGACTCACCATTGCATTCCAGTTTATCCAAAATAGACAGCGAGAGCCTATGTGTTAAACATTACAGTTTACCATGGGAGTCAATTTTACCATGGGCGTCCAATTTTACCATGGAAGCACATTTTACCATGAAAGTCCATTTTATCATCGGAGTCCAGTTTATCATGGAAGCTCATTTTGCCAGATGCACCATTCTCACTTGTTCACAATCTCACCACACAGAGGCTGTTTTGGACCACTTTCTTAGACTCATGAATGGAAAATCTTTCGTTTAGAATCGTGACACCGACGCGGCACCATTGACAAACAGGCAAAAACACAAACAAGGCAGACAACGCAGGAAGGGGATGCTGTGATACCACCATTTATAAACAACACGACGCTGCATGTTCCATACATACATTACAGTGTATATAGATATACTTTGTTTAAAAAATTAAATCGAATGGTTGTACAACTGTAGGAATAACGACCGCAAAGGATTGTCAAAGAATTGCACTTTTACATTATTTTAAACTTTTCCGTATTTCACACGATCAAATCGAGAACTGAAATTGACCGGCGTTTTAAATGGACCGATCGGCACGGACACGATTGGAATGCTCTGCAGAGACCGTGCGTCTTGGCTGAGGAGGTGGTGGTGGTGGCAGCGACGATGATGTGATGGCGGCGGTGATGGCAGTGGTGGGCATCGTGGGGTTAAGGGAGAGACGCAAAACCGGTGTTAAATAAAGTGCCATCGTGACAGGGACGCGCAGACGTACCTAGCAGGAGTCATGGCACACGGAATCACTATTTTTTTTTGCCACGAAACTGATGGTGGCATTGACGGCAAAACACCTGGGCGCATGCACATCTACTGTACGTCCTCTTAGGGGATATAAAAAAAAAATGTACAGCGAACAGCGGTAGCACCCACGCACAGGTGAAATGGAATAAAGTAATAAAGAGATTTGCCTCCTGCCGCGTTGCCAAAGGGCGCATCAAATTAAAGAGGGGTGGGAATAAAAGCAAAACCGTTGAGACGTTACAATACCACGTTGATTCATCGCGGCAATCTATTTGCGAAATTCTCTTTGCTTGACAGCCGTAAGTGGCAGGGGGAGGGAGGAAGGGAGGGGGGATATAAATAATGCAACTTCGCTCTGGAAGTCAAGTGTGGCACTAACAGCGAGACGCGTGCCAGGCGCGCGCAAACGCGGCAGCGCCCGCGCGCGTTTTCCGGCCAACCCGGACGAAATGCAACGTTTTTCTCTCGTGCTCCCCTTCATTGTCAACGTGTCACCGTGCTGGTGAAGGATGGACGGGCGCACACGTCCGCCGAAACCTCTTTCGCACTGTGCGTAGCCAACCGGGATGAACGGCGCTTGGGCAACTCCACTGCATTATGGGCCAGACCTGTCCCCGTTCGTTTTCCAAGTTGTGCGTACTTCGTGACACTCTTCGTTTCGGGCATAATCCGCTATGATAATAATAATTTCGGAATAATTTGAGCTCGTTTAAACTAAGTTCAGAGTTGTTCAGACATACCTTGAGGCTATAATAAACCTTTATCCCGGTTTTCCCCGCTGTGAGACCGGCTTGTTTAATGCAACTAAACTTTTATTTCAATTTTTTTTTTATCACACGGTCCGGTGAAGTGTTCCTTAATCGTAAAACGTTGAGTCCTTTGTCCACCGCTGGGTGAAGCCTCACATGGTGTCTGTCCGTGGGGTTTGTATAACCACGCAGTGGCGCACAAGCACAACCAACACATCCTCTCGACGCGCTCGTCAACAACACTGCGACTGGCCGCAGTGGCGAGATGTTAACTCCCTCGCCCTGATGTCGTGCGAGTCTGACGCCTGCTGTATATTTAAGAGTTTGCATGTTCTCCCCATGGTCGGGTGGATTTGTCCTCCAGGTTTTCCCCTCCACATTTAGAAGCAAGCGCTGAAGAGCATTTGGCTGCTCCAAATTTGTACATAAGCCACTTCGTTTGTGGCGAGGTCGCTTCTGAAAAAGTGGGCCTCACATGGTAAAAATAAAAATAGTTAAGATTTTTAAATATTTCAACACTGCCACGTCTCGTTACCGAAACGTTGGCAGTTTTATATATTTTTTATTTTATTTTAAGGCCACAGTGTTATTGACGAGTGTGACGTGGGGGTCCAGAATGTCACATGCCACTGATGAGAGTCGTGGCAGGTAGCCAGGTCCATCGCGTAGCACGCGAGCCACGGCACCACCACTCGACCCCCGACTTATTACAGCAGATATTAGTAGGTAAGTGTGCATGATTATTAAACATTCTCCCCGGCTTATTACAGCAGATGAGTAGGTAAGCGTGCGTGATTATTAAACATTCTTAATGAGTAAGATGAAGAAGACGTCATTAGATGTCACTCCTATGAGCATCATAACACAGTGGGATGCCCCTATTGTAATTCCATCATAGCCAAATTTGAGACTGGTCCTTGTGAAAGGAACGTGGACTTTGTTGCGGCATGGATTCACGGCAGCCAATGGAGACGACGCACCGCCCGTTGGCTATTTGTGCATGGAGATTTTCTGCTTATTTTGTCGTGGTACGCGTGGAGCAGTGTTTCCATTTGTCAGTTAAATTAAAAGTAATTCACATGAGCCAGTCACCTAATTGTCTGCAGTAAGGACGTAACACGAGGAGGGTTGTCAGGTTTTCTCCCGTGCACACAGCATTGAACCCAGAAATGATACCTTTATACGCGACACCAAACATTAGTAACTCTCAGCAGTGACACAAGTTTCACTTTGAGACATTGTAAAAATAACGAACCAAGAGAAGACGGAAAAAAACGTGGAAAAGCAAAATAACAAAACGCATCATTCTGTGGGAAACTTAGAATTTCCCACCAAGAATCGCTCAGGAACCCCAGAATTCCCAAACACCAAAAAAAAATAAACTCGTCTGCACAACAGATCCGTTTGCCCAAAAACACAATGCGCTTGCGGCAACAGACAGCAAAGCTCAGCGAGGCCACGTTTATCCCGCGGCCTACGCGGACAAGCTGGACTGCCCAGCCGTACGCGTGCCTCGGGTTTTTTGTTTTGTTTAACATCGTCTTCAGCAGATATAAATTAAACTATGTACACCTTATGTAGGATCAGCCTCGACTATGCTTCCTACCTGTGGTCCTCCCTGCCCACGGCTGGGATGGCGTGGATGGGGACGACATTGTAACGGCGCAACGCCCCCTGCTGCAAGCACGACGGACAGATCCGAGTTCACAAACAACTGCGAAGACTTTCGCCGGCGTGCCGTTTAGCTCTCGGATGCGTTTTCGGTTTGTACCGCGCGAAGCTTCCGACGTTTTGCTTCACCGGCCGGGAAAGCTTCTTCATTTCAGTTCCAATAAAAAGTCGGAACACCGCGACGAACAACACTTGGTCGAACTCGCCTAAGAAACACATCGCAGAGCCGCGGAGGCACAACCGCCAAAAGCCTACACAGGAGTACACTTAACTGCCACCCAATTCCACCGCCCATGCATGCGTGCGCTCGCTTCGTTTTAAATTTCAACTTGGCGCGCGGGGCGCCGGCGAGGGCTTTCCGATCAGCGGAAACGCGCGGCACGCCCTGCATTTACGTTGAAACCCACCACCTCCCGAAACTGAGCGAGTCAAATGCGCTGCAGCCTCGTTCGCAGCCGAAAGTGTCAACTCGGGCACTTTGCGGGAGACGCGGACGGGCGACGGCGATTCGTTTCTGGGGCTCGATTCGGAAGGGGCTGGCGGCGCGCCCCTCTCCGTCTCGCACACAGGTCTGCTCCGTATTGCACAGGACAAGGGCGCGCGTGCAGTGCTCCACTCACCGGGCATTCGCCGGTACCCCCCGCGGCAAGGGCAGCGGGGGGGGGATGGTGGGGGGGGGTGCCTTTCGGAACACGTGCCCGCAGCGTTGGCACAGAGCCCTTTAAATAAGTCTACACGATTCAGTTTTCTCTTTGAACGGCGAAAACACAACACGGCTACAGCTGAAATCAAAATAACCCCACCGCTCGACACGCGCGTCAGAAAATAAATGCGGCCCGCTTTACTTTTACCCGGGGGGGGTGGGGGGGTAGGTGGGGGGGATCGAGGGTATAGCTGACGAACATGTCGCCCCCCTCGTCCCCGCATGCAGACACGGGCTGTGCAAACCGCACGCACGCACGCACACACACACGGCTACAAACATCGTTGACAAAAAAAAACGAAACTAAATAAATAAGAGCTCCCGAGCCCGTAGGGGCTCATCTCACCGCCCGGCTCCGGTTTTGAAGAGGAAATTAAAAAAAAACTTTTCACCCCATCACCTTGTCCGCACGGAGGTGACGCGTTGCAGGCGACTGGAAAAACGGAGGGGGGGCGATCGCTGTGAACATTGCAATGCTGGCGGTAGTTACTTCACTGGAGCTTCTGCCAACATGGCAAATAAAACTCTTCGCCTCACCTCGTCCCGCACGCAGGTGACGCGTTGCGGGCGACCTGGCAATTTGGAAGGCGATCGCAATGAACTCACCTAAACAATTTCTTATGCTACCAGGTAAGGCCCACTTGAGCTGTGTAGCTATTTTTCAGAAGCGACCTGGCCACAAATGATAGCTCAACCAAGTGGCTTGTCATCACGTGGGAATTTATAGCAGCCAAATATTCTAAATTCACGTTCGCAAATCTGTACGGAAAAACCGGAGAGGAGACCAAGAGAAAAATCCACACGATTACCAACATACTGCTGGCAGAAGTCACTTCACCAGAGCTTCTGCTACCAGATGGTAGCATGAGAAGCAGCGTGCAACAGCCGGTTATTGTGCGGATCTTGAGGGCAATTTGGCCATACTTCACGACGCTGATCCAGCATCGTTTGCAGAAGGCGGGCGGCGCGTAGAGGCGAGAGCACGAAAGTACAGTTCGATGCATTTTGCCGCACTGCCCTTTGCTGACCGTTATGTCAGGCAGCCACGCAGACGCCTACAACAACCCGTTGTGCATGGTGGTCACCCGCCCAAGCACGATCCAGGCTCAACCCGACATCGATTTGGTCATCGGTGGAAGTGTATCGTGTGCACAGCTCCACCCTTGCTTATTCGTAGCATTCTTAACATCCTAACCCTCGCTCTCTCTCCCATGCTGCCATCTGGTGGCAGTAGCTTCGACGAAGTAACTTCCACCAGCATTGCAAGTGTTTTATTAAACCGCCTGCGCGCACCGTTTGAGACCCCAAGAGCCAAAGGCAGAATTGTATTAGCTTCTAAAACCGGAACCAAGAGTGGTAATTTGTACCCCAATTTCCAGCGGCACATCCGAGCCGAGCCAGCGCGCGGGGGGCCCCTCACGGTACGGGAAGGTTTTCCACCGGCAATTTGGCGCACCGAGCCATGAGCGAAATGCAATACGCAAGCCTCAGGACATCTGGATCAGGCTCGGGGGGTGGCCAAGCGGGGCCAGGTTCAGCGTTAGGCGAGCCGGTACACGCTGCGAAGTCACGGCGTCATTTACAAAGCGTGTCTTGTACGCGACGCAAGATGCGCGGCTCGGATTCTGCAGTGGAAATATGACCTGGTGCCTCGTGAGCCACGGACAGGGCTGGCTCGGTTGCCCAGTGGAACAGAGGCAACGGTGACCTCGCGGGGCGGCCTCACGCGGGCGAGGGAGCAGGAGGGGTCAGAGTGGGGGCTGGGGTAATGGGGGGGGGGGGGTCGAGGGTCACACGGCCTCGGTGGGACCCAAGTAGCTCTGCAGCTTGCGCACGATGGCCTGGTCCAGGGAGAAGAGGTCGAAGTCGAAGGTGGTGCTCGTCACCTGGAAGTGTCCCGTCTCTTCGATGAGATTCACCACCTGTGGCGCCCCACGCAAAGACAAAGATCGCCGGTATAGCCTGATCACACTGTTGGGGAAAGTTCTGTTAGCGAGCACCTATGAAGGCTGGCACAGCACACGAGGAGATGGGTGACCAACACCATGCCTGGCCACCTTTGTCTCCCCAGTGGTGATGTTTACACACCATACACCAGGAACTCATTTGAGGCCGAGTTGACCTAGGGGAGCCCCTTGATCGGTTTAAATAATCGTCATTGGTGTTGGCCGTCAGCGGGAATCGAACTCGGGTTGCCGGGTTCATAGTGCCGCACGTTAACCGCGACCCTCCCACTCCCCAGTCATCATCATCATCAGCCGTGCTCTGTCAACTAGTGGATGACCGCTTCCCCAAGTCATCGGCGTCTCTCACAATCTCGCAATGCAACAATCCATCTAGCTCCAGCTGATCTCGCTGCTCCATCTCCGCAGCGATCGGACTGTTTAAAACTACTGGACATCCGTGAAAAAGAGATTCATTGCTCATCGGATTCCTGCAGTTGAATGATTCTGATTTAGCATAATGTATCAAACAAATGAGTATTGGTGGTTGTATACAAGCACAAAAAAAATATCCGCCCACTTTCATCATTAACACTGCCACTGCCGTTTTTGTTATATAAGTTTAGTCACTAATTCTGTACTCCGGTCGGCATCTGCTAGACAGACGGACGACTACGCGGAGCTGAGAACAAACAGGCTATGGGCATCGTATTGACCGTTAAGAAAAGTGTGTCCAAGCAGGCCACGCCGCTACAAGTGATGACAGCCGATGGATCGAGGCCAACGACAAACGCCGAAGATGCTGCATAAAGCGTTAATGCCCAGCCGTGCGAGTGCTCACACCCCTGCTGGGAGGAACAGCCTACACTCGAGCAAACTCGCTGGTATTTGGTCTACTCTTCTGCGTTGACCAGGCGTGATAGAAGGTGGACGAACCCACACTTTGGCTTGCCAATCGACTAACTGTGGTGAACTCATTTATACTGCTTGGGAGGACAGAGTTGAGCGGGGTCGGGGGGGATTTTAGAAAGTCGCCCCACGAATCATTCAACTATTTAAAACCAATCAACTATTTTTTATTTTACCAGGCAAGGCACCACACTGAGCTATACGGCTCTTTTTCAGAAGAGACCTGGCCACAAATGATAGCTCAATGAAGTGGCTTATCATGTGAAAATTCATAGCAGCCAAATACCCTAAATGCGTGTCGATTCTAAATGTTGAGGGAAAAACCGGAGGACCCGGAAAATAATCCACGCAACCACGGGGAAAACATGCAAACTACAAATATAGAGGAGTCAGGGTCGGGATCGAACGCACGTCCTCCTGAATACCAGGCGAGGTAGTTAACATCTCGCCACCGTGGCACACATCCAGTGTGCTGACCATTACAATGGCAGCTCTTGAAGACGCCGCATCTGCAGGTTAATTGCCGACGAACGAGGGGACCGAGCGGAGGGTTTACCTGCTGCAGGGTGCTCCTCTCGCGCAGCATCATGAGCCTGCGGTGCAGCCGAACCAGTTCCTCCATGTAGGCCTGCAAGCAGCCGCGACGGCGGTCAGGGAGGACAGACGGCGGCGGACGTGACGATCGGCTCGTGCATGACGCGCTCGTACAATAATACAAATAAAACAATCTGTGACGTTTTCATTTAAAGCTTTCGTGACTGCAGGGATTCATATTCTTGGTTCTTTCGGTAAAGTCACGTAGAAGGGAAACAATAAAACAATATAAATATAAAAGAAAAAAAATTCTCACGACGTTTCGACTGCAATACAAGCAATCATCATCAGGTGTGAAATCCACGGCAAGAAAATCTGTGACGTGCATACATTTCGCGATTTGCTCATCAAGAGCCACAGGCCTAAGCTAAATGACACTTTGTGGTTGCTGCGATGATGTTCTCAGTCGCTCATCATCTCTCTTTTCTTCGTCTTTCCCCACGCACCTCCGATTCCCCCCCCTCCGCACCTCCGATTAGCAGGTTTGGCTATGTACGGTGCGAAAGAAGCTCAAACCTTACAAGAAGACAGCAACACGAACAATTAATGTCGCTCATCTTGTAGTTCGGGTTTGTCTGTCCAACACCAGTTTGAGACTTCATGAATGACAAAGTCAAGGTACCCTGGTGGCTCAGGGCTGATATGATGTACTATAAACTATTTTTATTTTACCAGGTAAGGCCCACTCTGAGCTATGTAGCTCTTTTTCCAAAGCGACTTGGCCACAAATGATAGCTCAATGAAGTAGCTTGTCACGTGCAAATATAAAGCTGCCAAATACTCTAAAAGCAATGCCGATTCTACACGTGGAGGGAAAAACCGGGGGACCCGATGAAAAACCACACGACCACGGGGAGAGAGACATGCAAACTCCACATATACAGGCGTCAGGGTCGGGATCGAGCCCACGACCTCGTGCATATCAGGCGAGGTAGTTAACATCTCCTAGCCACCGTGATGCCCCGTGGTGCCACCACAGCTCAGTGAGAGCACCGAGCCGGCAAAACAAAGATCTTGGGTTCAAATCTCAGATTCAGACAAAAAGCTTTCGGATGTTGGGCCAATTCCATTCATGAAGTGTTTGGCACGTACTGTTCGTGAATAAAATTTAAAAACCAACTTAACTGACTGCCGGAAATTGTTTGAAAACAAAAAAGTAGATACTTAATCCTGTGCAGAACACTAATGTCTTATAAAATTTGCCAAAACAAAACAGTAAATTACTCCTAGTAATTCAAATAACCATTTCACAATGTTTTAATGGTTATTTCATAAACTGCGTGCCATCACCAGACAAATATTACACTTATGCTGCAAGTAGCCTTGAATTTAAATCTATCAAACATAACCTTGAACTGGAATATGTCACAGCTCCAAATCTCTTATCCACTGCCTGATTTACTTAATCAATTGTTAAATTCACACATATTTACAGCTGCCTGGAAACTGGCAAAGGTGATTCTCAGTTTTAAATTTGGAGAGAAATTGACAATGTTTAACTATCGGCCAATATCACTGTGTTGTCTAAAGTCTTCAAGATGTTTGTAAATTATAAACGAATGGACTTCTACACTCAAGTGTTCCTTTCTAAATCAGTTTAGGTCCGGCTATCGCCCAAAGCAATCTGCAATAACAACCCTGCTGGAAGTAACGTATGATATATATAGTGTGCTATGGACCAAGGTCAGATTAGCGGAGAAATCTTTATAGATGCCAGTAAGGCTTGTGATAATGCGGATCGAATGCTGCAGCACGACACAACTAGAATCCTCCGGACTAGGTCCCGATGCATTTAGCGAAGGTTAAAGTCCGACCTCACTGGCAGGCAGTAATTTGTTTCCATAAATGAACAAAAAAGAAGATTGCCAGGCATCTAGAATGTGTGTTACTCTTATGGATAATCTAGGCCAGAGGAAGTGACTTCAAATTAGTTCTGAAATCACAAATGGGGCTTCCCCAGGGCTCTATACTTGGGCCCCTTTTGGTCTCAATTCTCACCACACACCGAAAACATGCATATATTTCAATATTAATCAGTATGCTAATGATACAATCCTCTACTATAGTGTGAAAGCAGTTACTTATCTGACCGTCGAAATCCATAAGATATTTTAATAATGTACAAAAGTGCTTCAGAGATAACAATCTAATGATCAATGGCAAGAAAACACGAAGATACTGACTTCACGCGCACACAAAAAACATCGGATTATATCAGATGTGAGTTTTCATTTAATTCGCTTATCTGGCTCTGAGAATGAACGAATGAAAATATTTGATTGCTAGGCACCTAAATTTCGATTTAAAGCTTTCGTGACTGCAGGGATTCATCTTCTTGGTTCTTTCGGTAAAGTCACATAAAAGGGAAATAATAAAATAAAAAAAATAAAAGATAATAAAATACAATTCTCACGACGTTTCGGCCACAACGCAAGCAG
>CM025614.2:3568213-3612485 GCA_014621495.2 Entosphenus tridentatus
GGAGGGGGAGGTGAGCTGAGTGGAGGGGGAGGTGAGCTGAGGGGAGGTGGAAAGTGAGCTGAGAGGAGGGGTCTGTGTGGGGAGAGGAGGAGGGGACGGTACCTTGTTGGCGTGGCGGAGGATGGGCGGTGCGGGCGACGCGTCTGAGCTGTGCTCGCTGTCGCTGAGCTCGCTGGACCTGCAGAACGTCCGCACGGCCGCCCGTTACGCACTCGAGATCAGCGAGTACTTCAATGCCGTCTACACTCCGAGGCCCCGGCTCAAGCGACCGGCCTCTGGCTTGCTCACGCAATCGCATAACGCTCTTTCGCCTTGACGGACGATCGCATTTTCACTAAATCACCAGCAGAATTGTGCCAGATCTCGTCAGATCTCCGCAGCTAAGCAGGTTTGAGCCCGGAGAGTGCTTGAATGGGTGAGCACTGCGCATGCTAAGTTGTCATAGACTGCTGCATGGCTAAGTGGTGGACAGAAGAGGGATGTGCTGATAAAATCCATTACATCTGTGCTTCAGAACTTTACCAAATGCGACCCGACTGGTCCGGTTAAATGAGCCCTGTGACCCGCATCGATGTAGGGAAGCCCTCATCCAGCAGTGGATCGACAAATGGGCTAAGCATATGCATATCTGTTCAATATATGCGAATCATATGTAAATTGTATGCAAGTGCTGCATTTGGCCTAATTGCGCAATCAAAAGCTAGAGAAGGCGAAAGGGTACAGACTCGGCAGTGAAAACTGAACAATAAATGTTTAATTCTTGAACTGAACTGGGAAGAGTGACAATTAACTGAATCATCATGTGGGGGGTGGGAGTAAATGGCGAGTTTCCTCGGCCTTACTACCTCTGATCACATTCCCGTGATAGCAGCTCCCCTATCACGCCGCTATGCATACCCTCGAAACGTTTTTTGTTGCCTATGGTCTGTGTACCGGAGGCCAGATCGCTAGTGCCGTGCACATGTTAGCAAATTGAGCCAACCGTGTCAAAATTCTGGCTTTGCATCCCAGGCTCTTGCGTGAGATTTACATCAGGCTGTCAAATTGACTCCATCGAGCGTCGCATCAGGTCAACCCGGTCTCTTAATAAAACCAATCCATGCACCCCTGTTAAATCAAACCATCACGATCAAATGATCAGCATGTTTCGAATGTGCCGCATTGTTTTAGTGCAAGGATATCATGAAAGTACTACGTTTCACAGATGGGTACAGCTTGCCCGTCGGGGAAAAATCTGCTGTGTTGTTTTCAAGACTGTAATTTCAATTACGTAACTTGGGAGTATATTTCAAATGTGTACATTCTAGACGTGGTTCCGGCACACAGCGTACAAATAATGTCACGGGATCTTTAGCTTGCACTGTGAAGCAGACAGCATGTATTTATGCTGATACACTCGTAGTATTAACCAGGGTGGCCTGCCGGAATTCGAGCCACAAACGTCTGCAACAAACGGCAAAACACGCTCCCGCTTGGCCATTTCATCTGCCCAACAGCTTGCCTGGCACGGGTTTCCCTGGAACGCACAGAGTGGATGGATTGCGATGGTCGTGGGCAGTGGCACCTGGAACTTTTAGGCGCGGAGGGCGGCTCCTGTTCGTCCTCGCTGGGGCTGACGCTGAGTGGCTCCGGAAACGAACGCTCCGACTGGGCTGAAATTGGGGTGGACAGAGGGTGATACGTGGAGGGGGGGGGGGGGGAGGATGATAGGGCAGCAGCTTTTGGCAAACCATCGAACAAAGACGGTCACTGCCTCGTTCACTTTCAGATGCGCTTCTGCGGCCGTCTGGAACGCTCTTCCTTCCGATATTAGGAAGCCACTTGAGTTATGCACTTTTAAATCATCATCTAGATTGAAAACTAATTTCTTTAGAATTGCTTTTTGTGTTTAGTTTTGTTGTCCTTCCCCCACACCTCCCATTATCGCGGTTGGTTACATTCGGTGCGAAAGAAGTTCAACGTACATACATATACAAGCAGGATATCCGAGGATGACTGTGGGCAGTGGACGGTGAACTGAGGCAAGAGAGAGTCGTGTGAACGCAGTGGGAGGAGGCAATTTAAGAAATCCAACTTGTACGTTTTGTGATAACAAAAATATTAAAGGGCTGAAAGGAAATTGAGGCGTTTATCGCCAGAAAGGAAATTACATTTGTATTTTTGTCCATTGAGCTACAGTTATTAAAGACGAGCGTTTACCGATTTCAACATTGTATGTGCGGGTCGGTTTATGAACAAGTATGGATATGAAACGTAAAGTGTATGCGAGTATATATTTTACCACGTAAGGTCCACTGAGCAGCCTAGCCACAAAAGATTGCTCATCGAAGTGGCTTATCATGTAGAAATGTATAGCATGTTTCTAAATGCAGAGGGAAAAACCGAAGGGCCCAAAGAAAAATCCACGCGACCACGGGGAGAACATGCAAACTCCAAATATACAGTCGTCAGGGTCAGGATTAAACCCATGACCTCCTGTATACCAGGCGAGGTTGTTGACATCTCGCCTCCACCGGCACCCATATGAAGGCACGGTCGCGTGTGGGTAGGTATATTGTGATTTCTGTGTGCGGGGACATTCGTGCGGTGTATGCAGGCGGCATGTATGTGTGCGTACATTGCAGGTATGTGGTCAGGTACGTTCATGCAGTGTGAGATCTAAACAGATGGAGGTAGGTGCATCTAAGTGTATTTTGATGTGTGTAGGAATATTTAGGTATATGCGGGAATATTTCGCTGCAGACAAATATATGTAGATGACGAGGGTATATTCATACGTATGAAACATATACATACGTATTTGCAAGTGGATACAGATATACGTAGGTGTATGCAGATGTAAGCATAACGTTTATTTTGTTTAAGCAGGTGAGAACTCAAGGTACGAGAAAAGTGACGTGGGTTACCGCAATGACAAACACTAAAATAAATAAATAGCAAACATGGCAAACACAACTGCGCCAACATGAGCAATATAAAACATTGCGCAAACGAAAATCAATGTTCATCAAAACATTCCCAGTGCAAGTTGGCTAGGGAAGATAATGTCTTCACTGATCCAAGTAGGGTAGCAAACAAGGTGCGGTTTTACCTGGCTCAGGAGCAGCTCCATGCGATATGGAGGACGCACCACTGGCTACGCTCGCAGGCCTTTCCTACAACACAACGGTGAGAATTACACCACAGCACTCACTCTGTGTTACTACACAGCACTCACTCTGTGTTACTACACAACACTCACTCTATATTCTTGGTTCTTTCGGTAAAGTCACGTAGAAGGGAAATAATGAAATAATATAAATATAAAACAATAAAAATTATCACGACGTTTCGACTGCAACACAAGCAATCATCATCAGGTGTGAAATCCCCTCTGCGTTACTACACAACACTCACTCTGTGTTACTACACAGCACTCACTCTGTGTTACTACAACACTCTGTGTTACTACACAAGACGCGGGTTAGCATTACCACATCACGCCCGCTTCAGCACGACACTCACTCGGCATGACGGCACAGCACTCTCAGCATTACCTTCATGCTCTCAGTAATACTGTCATACGTGCGCGTAGTACCTAATCGCTGTGATCATCTGCGACACTGTGAAGCAGGCAGCGTGTATTTTATGCTTAATACACCATCGTTATTAACCAGGGCAGCCTGTCGGAATAGAACCACAAACTTTTGCAACAAGCGGCCAGGTCAATCATCCTAGTCGCCCAGCCATATGCAAGAAGATGACCAGATGGTACCTAATTTATCTACCCTGGTGGATTGTTGATGGTGGGATGAGTCGACCACAAACAATATTTGAATGAATGCCTTTAACATCGGCAGTGTGATTACGTACAAACTAACTGGGACATATCATGGTTAGAAGAATATCTCCATGTTGGAATTTGGAAGAATGACAGGTAAATACATTGTCGTGGCTGATGCATGAACACGTACGGGACAAAGACTGGAACGTCTAATCTTAAACGTCCCCGGGAAGACTTGCAGATTTCTCAGGCCAGCTATCTTGAAAAGAGGACGATCCTGGAAAAATCCAGAGCAGTTGGTGGCCCGAAGCTTGATGCTCTCGCAAATAAGTTATCCAAACTCATTGCCAATATTACGGCGTATTTTTGTGTTACCTATCGTATGATAAAACACAGATTAGTAGACATTGTAGCAATGACTCCAACTCGTAATTTTTTTTAAACTGTTCAGCATATGATTGGCTACATACGGTGCAAAAAAAGTTAAACAGGCATACATATACCAATTCACGCACACCAGACATGAAACATATAAATGACACAAAGTACATAAATATTCAAACGAAACTCATTTCGTGCAGGCTATTCCTTTCGGTCCTTTTTGACGAGTTTTTTCTGCTCCCCTTTGAATTCTCAAAACCCGAGGCTGCACAGCGCAGTGAGGGACGTGGGATTTATTCTTTTCCACAAACTTTGTAGACTTTAAACGGTTATCAAAGCTGCGCTTACGACCGATCGAGAGAGCCAGTATTTCCTTTCCACCACCAGGGCAGCATGACCCAGACTTGGAAGCCACTCCACTTTGCATGTCACAGATGGATGACAGATACTCATACTCCAGCACCTGAGATATAAATTCAGTCAAAATTTAGGGGGCTACTTTTCATTACTTTTTTTTTTAAACGCTTTTATACAAAAAATGAATGTGGGAGTATCATTATTTTCGCTCTGCCACGTACGCACACCACCCCATGACCTTTCGACCTGCTTCCCCCCGCCCCTGGTTCAAAGCGAGGTGTGCAATATCAATCAACATGTTTGGCTCTGTCAATAGAAATGTGAGGAGCACAAGGTGTTTCGAAGACGAACGGAGAGATATTATGTCACTTGGGCTTCAGTGAAATTATGTGTTGTTTCATGGCAATTGTCAGTGCACTCTACGTAATCAAGATCAACATTTGCTGGGTAATAAACATTTATTTCACTGTCGCATTCCTGACTACTCCGTACTGTAATAGATCTCAAGACTAATTGCATATTTAATAACGTAGGCTACCTGTGTAATGCAGAGGCAGAGTGCTTTAGCTTACTGGAAAACACCGAAGCCAATCTGTCATTTCATATCTGTTTCTAATCAGCCAATTCAACCCATTGTTACAAAGTTATCTAAATGAGTATCATTATTTAAGGCACCGTTCAATTCCCATTATAAACCCAACAATGACACATTAATGAGCTCCTAAACAATAATAGCTACAATTCATTTAAATTGCATCGTTTATCTAATTTTCAGAAAGGTCTTTCATAGGGATGTTTGGCCAGGTCCATGAATGAGCATGGCTTGCGGGAGGAAACACGAATAACTGAAGAACACCCAGCCACGCGAGGGGGTAACACTCAAGAGCTGCGCACACAGACGTAATAAAAAACACCCACTGCACTACGGACCATCTCCTGGCAGCCACCTGGGGGCCCAAGCAAGTGAACCGGTAAGCGTCCAGCGCATTCAGCCACTCACGTCGGTCGCTAGCGACAGCTCGTCGTCCGAGTCTCCTGGGTCCAGCACGTCGCCCGGCGGCGACAGTGCCGGCGGCACCACCGGCGGCGCCACCTTCCTCTCTGTCACCACCACCTCCTTGTCCGCCTTCCTATGAGCCTTGGTGTTTGGCGTCACCTCCACCCTGCCATCTCTGTCCTTGGGAACGCCTCTGTCTGGTTGCTGTCGGTCAGAGATGGCTGCGGCGGTGGTCGTGGTGGCGGCGGTAGCGGCGGCGGTGGAATTCAGTTTGTCCTTGGCCTTGGATATCCGCTCCGCGGGCGGCTCCCTGTCTGCCGGCGCCGTCTTGTCTCTGAGCCTGCTGTGCGATTTGCCGTGCGGTTTGCTGGCCGGGCCCACATCCTCGTGTTTCTTGCGCCACGTCTTGTCCCGCGCTCGCTCCTCGGCGGGAACCGGCGCTACCGCCGCCGGTACTGCCACCGGGACTGCCGCCGGCGCTGCCGCCAGTGCTGCCGGTGCCGCCGCCGTCATCTTACCCTTCGCCCGCACGCCATCCAAGTCTCCACCCTTCGAGGGCCTCTCCTTGGGCACCGCCTTCTCCGCAGCGGCAGCGGCGGAGGCGGTAGCAGCTGGGACAGTAACAGCGGAGGCAGACGAAGCGGAGGAAGATGACGACGACGAGGAAGAAGAGGACGAGGACGAGACTGATGCCCACTGCCTGGACGACACGTCCGAGGGCGGCTTCTTCGCTCTCTTCGCGTCCAGTTTGTCGTCGAGGGTCGTGCGCGAGCGCTTTGGCGCCGGCTTTGGCTCGCGGCACTCCGCGGCGACGGGCGCCGGTTCCGCCACTTCGCCGGGGTCCGACCGGTCCCTCTTAGACAAGGCCTTGGGCTCCTTGGAGGGGGCCTTGGGCAGCGGAGTGGCCGGGGGTGGCGGCTGCGGCTCGTCCCGGGGCTTGTGCAGCCTGGCGGTTGCCGCCTTCTTGGCGCTTTCCCTGGAGGGGCCATCGCTGGGGGCTGGCGCTTTGTAGTCCTTGCTCTCCGATGGCTTCTCCTTGTGGCCCTTGAAGGGCTTGGGCGGTTTCAGGGAAGCAATCGGCTTGCTGAAATCCTTCAAGAGCGAGAGAGAAGACGGAGAGACGTGCGTATTGGCAACTTGGTTTAACCGCACGACAGCCCAGTGAGATTCGTGATCTGATTCTGCAAGGTACTAAAAAGTAGGGTATAATACAGCCCATAACAGAACTGCTCCTATGTATTCAGAATTGAATGATCTTTGCAATTCGATATGAATTATTTTAAACTAGCACTGCCACATTTGCGTAGGATATTACTTAAGTGAATTACAAGCAATATAGATATCTTGCGAATTGCCAATGACACTTGCTTGCCTATTTTCAATTAACATCAACAACATCACTAATTACTTTTGAATAATTACACAAATCCAAACTCCCAATATACAAACTCAACTCCAGATATTATAACATCAGAAAACTTTCTTGACGCCACGTAAACATATAACATAACTGAGAACCTCAATTAAACATTACAACGGCAGCTAATAATGGGTTTGCTTGATGGGTTATTTAATGACACAATTCGTTATGTAATTATATACATTATCACCAACGAATGAAGGACAAATACTTGCAGTAATTGGGAGAGAGGGAGATTAGTGGATAACCACGGTAATCATGTTGTGACCACATGAACAATCCTTTTTCTCAACAATTAACAGGATAACCACAAGTAAATAAAATATATATATAAATATTCTGGAAGTTACAGTAGAACAATTAACCAATGAATTGTAAACCAAATAAATCCTTGCACTCACGCTAACGGATCGAATCGTGTGAGCAAGCATATATATTATGTTTTATCTATCCTTTAGGGTAATGGTGGAAGAAACAAGGCAGTAGGAGGTACGAGCTAGAGCAAAACAATGAGCACACAACAAATGAGACAGACAATAGAGAAACATCTTCTTGGTTCTCTCGGTAATGTCACGTAAAAGGGAAATAAAAAAAAAACATAATAAAATGTTTAATTTAAACATAATAAAATATTTAATTTTTTAAATTTTATTATTTCCCTTCTACGTGACTTTACCGAAAGAACCAAGAAGATGAATCTCTGCAGTCACGAAAGCTTTAAATCGAAATAGAGAAACAATACACATAGTACAAATGATACAAACGAGACAGTACAGAAACAGCATGAGCGATAACAAGCATGAACAGCAACTGGCACAAACGAGACGGCACAAACTAAATAGACAATGGAATTGAGAACAGAAGAAACGAGACTGTACAAACAAGGCAAGCAGTGTAAACAAAAACTATAAATATATATTTGTAACAAGCACAGTATCCTTTCTACTTGCTTAGTGAGAGAACGATTCAAAAGCATGGAAAACCACAGACTAGCGGGTACGCAGCCACAACCGGCACCGACAATTGCCCAAGCACTGGGGGTCCTATATCGACATGTATGGCCAACTCTTAAAGGCAGACGGGACACAACT
Source organism: Entosphenus tridentatus (assembly GCA_014621495.2). Lineage (NCBI taxonomy): Eukaryota > Metazoa > Chordata > Hyperoartia > Petromyzontiformes > Petromyzontidae > Entosphenus > Entosphenus tridentatus. The sequence goes on from CM025614.2 coordinate 3,576,223, forward strand.
GCTACACAAGCATCAAGAGAGAAAAGACGACGCAGTACAGAGGAGACAGGGCAGCAGAGAGACAGGAGAAGGGATACAGTAGACATACAGTACAGAGGGGCGACAGACAGTTCAAACAAAAGAGATCAATGATTCAATTCAACCGTGGCCCTAAATTTGACAAGTCATTGATTAGCGTACGACAAGTCATTATATGCCCAGCAGCTATGGCATGCGCCGGGTGCATGCACTGCATTATGACGAACGTGACGCATGGGTTCAGTTCCAGGCCATGAAACCTATTCATCGCTAGTCTCCAATCAGAAGAATAATTACATACTAGCTCGAAGTCGCTGACTCAACTGTCCAACAGTGCTCACCTCTAGCTAACTCTAACCCTCAACTTGGCCCGAACCTTGACCAGGAAACCACGATTGGTACCTTGACATGCAGCGAGGCGGGAGGCTTCCTGTGTTCCAGGTGGCTGGATGACGGCACCTCGGGAGGTGCAGAGAGCACTGCCATGCCGTCAGGTGACACCATCATCTGCAGGAAATAGCAGTGGGACAGTCTTTTCACATCTGGGGTCATCGGTCCGATTCAATCACTTGGGGATTTAGTGATAGGTTTTTACCCTTTCAACTGGTACAAAAACGGACACCTTTATACAAGGGATCATGTTTGCAATAACCACAACACAAGCAGTCAAAATGCATACAAAAAAAACCAACTCTGATAATGATATGCACTGTCCTTGAAGTTGATTGGTTCACGCCCGAGACAGCTTTTCTTAGAGCCTAGTCTCCATTGGTGTTGGACCAGATGACGCCAAAAGGCGTACAACTCAAGAACAGGAAACTATCAGAGTATTGAGAGCTCGGGGTAAGCATTTACATTAGGAGACCTCATTTACCAGTTGCAAAATATAGTAATAGGTTTAAACCCTTTCAACTGGTACAAAAACTGACACCTTTATACAAGGGATCATGTTTGCAATAACCACAACACAAGCAGTCAAAACGCAAACAAAAAGAAACAACTCTGATAATGATATGCACTGTCCTTGAAGTTGATTGAGTTGTGGTTATTGCAAACATGATCCCTTGTATAAAGGTGTCAGTTTTTGTACCAGTTGAAAGGGTAAAAACCTATTACTATATTTTGCCACTGGTAAATGAGGTATCATAATGTAAACACTTGGGGATTTTTTTTTGCTCGTATTATTGTCCCCATTTTCATTCTGGCTGCGTTAACGGCATTATGCCGTGAGAGGGAGAATCAAAGCAGTGCATCGCCCGATGTTGGGCAACGGCCCGCAGAAGTAAATATTACAGAACTGCTTCTGAGATCGCATCTTGTGATTCATATCCACACTGGGGGTGGGTGGGCAGAACTTTTTCATCCATCCTGCCAGAGAAAAATGGTCAATATTTTTAATTCTCAGCGATCGAATTTAGATCAATTAAGTTTAATACAAAATTGTAATGCGATGGTTTTTGGTGCAGTCATTGTTGACCAGGCTGAGCCCATCAAATCATTGCACCTGTGACCTGTTTTTAATAACGGATGGCTGCACATATTCAAGCATAGGTTCTCAGCAGTGCCACTGTAGTTCTAGATTTGAAGCTTTCGTGACTGCAAGGATTCATACTCTTAGGTTTTTTCGGTAAAGTGACTTTACCGAAAAAACCTAAGAGTATGCCACTGTAGTGTTGAGATGCCTAGGCCACCTCGAAAAATATTTCCATTACTTTTGGTTTCTGTAAAAACACTAACATTCACGACCATCAAAATAATATCAAATGAGCAGAGGCTGTGTTTATCTGCTGCTATAGAGCTCTGAGACGGTGCTGGAAGTTCCACATTGCTATGGCAGGTACGAGTGTTTATCCAAATAACCACTGTTGACTTCACCACAGAGAATGACTTATCTTACTGACCCAAGAGAGATGGATGGGCCAAGTCAACCCCCAAAACAGGATTTGGAATTCGCATCATTCCAAATCGCGAGCTGCTCGCTCTACCCGCTGAGCCACCTGGCCCGTTTTCACTACCATAACCCACGAGGGTATAACGCCGAATCAGAATCTTGAATCTTTATTCATCCTGGAGAAATCCGATGAGCTATGAATCTATTTTTCACAAATGTCCAGTAGGGGCGGGTCAGAAATTTACAACAGCAAATGATACATAAAAACGATCGGAGTGCAAAGTGCAGGAAATGCAAGCAAATAACTCTAAATAAACTAAAACTATTTTTATTTTACCAGGTAAAGCCCACTGAGTTATTAGTCATTTTTCAGAAGCGACCTGGCCACAGCAGTGGTTCCCAACCTTGTGGTTCTGCAAGGCTGTGCGAAATGGTTCGCGGAGCCGTTGCAAACACGATTCTTTTTTATAAAACACCAACGCCATTAACTGTACGGCGGTCTGCGAAATGTTTTTTGTGGGTTGGCAATAGCCCGTGGGTTCTGAAGGGTTGAAAACCACTGCCGTAGAGTATGGGTTTTTTCCTTGATCTTTGAAACACTCTCCCAAGCAAAAAAAAACACTTAAAATGTAGTTCAAACATCTCGAGCAGTGCCCTGCTGAAATAGAATTTTAGACACTTGGTAACGATTCCTCATAAAATGAAGTATTATTTTCATTATACTGTACATTCTTAGCTCTAGGATGCTGCCCTGGGTCCAAGATATCCAGCATGATGTCTTTGGTTTACACATCACAAGACTCTTGCATGACCTTATACAAGACATCGAACATCTTATTAGATAAAGGGATCAATAATTCATTTTTTTTTGGAGCAAACACATTATTGGCTGTATGGGTCTCCCAGATGTGACCACTGGAAAACAGTAGCGCATATCAGGGCTGTAATACAGCGTTTTGGAGCCAGGGTTGGTGGCTCACACAGAGATCTTTGTGCATCTAAAGAACCCCAAAATGAGCTGCAAGGTATCCGGCATATGGCAGTACAGCAAGTTGGTTCGCGAATAGGTTTGTGGTGAACCTTCGAAGTTTTGCTCCCGTTGCACACATGGTGGGGCTTTTCTCAGGGTACTCCGGATTATTCCCTCGTGCAAAAGCACTCCTTAAAAATAAATAACTGGCCAAACGTTCCAAAGCGGGGCACGCCAGCAAAGAGTCTTGACACCAAGTGAGGCTTTTGTGGGATACATAAATAGCATTTCAATTACGTTAATTAGCCATGTCAAGTCTGGGTGCTAAAGCCAAATAAAGCACAACCACACTGAAGAGTTTATCATCGTCGGCTATGAATAATTAATCCACTGCTGCACGAAAAACTGCCCAACCCATTGTAATCTCCCACTTTCCGGATGCAACAATCCACCTGGCACATAGACACAAGTCTATTTCATCACTCCATCTCTTTAATTTGACTAATTCCATCCCCTGGCTGCTAATCCGTCATTATCAATAACTATCAACCGTCATCTTTTATAATGGCGTGTCCTGCACCGGCCCACTTTTACTTTTCTGTAACCTCTGTACGTTCCACTTTGCAACGATTTAAAATTGTAGCACAGACTGGTCTTTGACAGAGGAGTCATTTTCTAAAGGACTAGAATGTGAGCTATCACTCGATTGAGCAAATCAACTTTGCCCACATCTCGAAAGTCCTTGGTGACAATCAGTGGAACAGTTTTAGAATACCACTCTTTTGACGGCAAGTCTCACAATAAATGTCACCATACGCTTGTCTGCCAGGGTAGCAGGCATCCAACACACATAAAATGAATGGCATACGCAGACACACACTGATTGGGCCGAAGTGATATATACAATATAGACATAGCACACTCGTGTATTGAAAAACTAATGTGTTTTACTGACAGTTTCATATTTTCGGCTGGGCTTTAAAAACAGAACATGATATATATTTAAGTCCATACATTTAACAGGCGAGAACGCCACTACGTGTAGTGCAAGTGTTACGAGAAGGGCTCACCAGCATTAACATATTGTGCGATAAGTAAAATAATCACGCTTTAAAACACAGCTGTATACAGTTTTCTAATCAGACTATATATGTGCATACACGAGAAATGACATTCACACGACAGCATATCCCTTCTCGAATACTCGGCGACTTAAAAGAGTTTCACGCTAGGCCTTAAGCTTTCAACACAATAAGCCTCGGTGAGTGTACAAAGCAATAACAGTAAGTGTGTTAGAAAAAAACAGATACACACGCACACACATACAAATACGTCTCATTCTGCATATGAAGCAAATATAAACTCGGCGCACTTTTGAAAACACGTCAATCAACAAAAACTAAAAGGTTTAGTGTGTACGGCGTACTTACATTACATCGAACTTGTCTATCATCTGCACCGAGTACTGCCAGCCGTGCGGACCGTCAACATAGCCCGTGAATGATTAACGGTCGAGCAGATGCGTGTGACTGCGCGCATGTGTGCGCGCGCTGGCTGAGCTCCCTGTGCCACGTGGTGCGGGTACGTCCACGTGGAACTCGGGGGAAAAGTAAAAGGGTACGGAGCAAAGCGCTCGTTGGCCGAAAACAACGTGGAAAAAAAAAAGACGCGCGTGTACACACACTGCATGACCACGCGCCGCCGTCGCCACAAATGTCGGCGGGGAAAATCCCGCCGGGTTCCCACACCACTGTCTAACCCCGCACGCGATGATGCATGCGAAAGGAAACTTAGTGCCGACGTATTAAAATAACTCGGATATAACTGGCCGGGTGGTTTCGAAGACTGTCAAAGCCACCGAGAGGGGACTGCCAATATTCCAGGTTTGAATCCGGGTTTCAGCCATCCCGTGTATAAGATTGGGTCATCAAGCCCAGCGAGTGGATGGTCTCGTTCGGGTTACCGACGACAAAAACTGAGGGATGTAACGTTGACTGGATTTATGGATGAAAACAGATTATTATGCTCAGGATGCATGCCAATGAATCAAGCGTGTGAAATTCACCACTCCCGACTAGGGCTGTCAACATTCATTTCATACATGAATATTTTTATTTCAAGACTCGTGCCTGATACGTGCCTAGTATCCTCTGCTGCCCGCATAGTCTGGAATTTCCTTCCCCCAACCATCTGTGCTATTGACTCCCTGTCCTTGTTCAAGTCCAGGTTCAAGACCTTCCTTTTTTCTTCTGCTTATGACTGTCTCATTCTCTCTATAAAATAAGTATGCCTACTGTCCCACACAGCATCATGCACTGAGATGCTATATACATACAAAATATTTTCTCGAATAATAATCAAGATTTTCAAATTATTTGGCAAAACTATAAATACTGTATAGTAAATCTCGACATATAAGGCAAAGTTGTGAATATGTGTGTCTGTTCAAAATGTTTAGCGTACTTCCCGACATGCAACAAGCTGCAAATTTGCCATGTTGATACTTTCCAGACTGTACACCATGCAAAAATTATAAAAATACACTTTTTTTTTGGGGGGTGGGGGTGGGAGCTCAATAATGCATATATTTTTTGAACAGCAATAGAGCTGTGACGTTAAATCTGTCACGTGACCCGCGCATGTGGAAGCGTAACGCATTGTAGTGTAGCGGTTAGCGCACCGCGCTGAGAACCCAGCGATCCCAGTTCGATTCCTGCTCACGGCCACCAAAGGTGACGATTATTTCTACCACTCCGGGGCCTCCCCTAGGTCGACTCAGCCTCAAACGAGTAACTTCTGTGGTGTGTGAACATTGTCACTGGGGCGACAAAGGCGGCCGGGCGTGCTGCTGTCACCCACCCCCTCGTGTGCCGTGCCGGCCTTCATAGGTGCTCGCTAACAGCACTTGCCCCCTATGGGCTACACGGGGGATTTTGTCTTTATCCTGTGTGTGGGGGGGACTGCCTAGCGATTCGCGCGCTGTGCTACGAACCCGGCGACCCGAGTTCGATTCCCGCTCACGGCCACCACCACCACCACCGGTGACGATTATTTGAACCGGTCCTGTGCCTCCCTTAGGTCGACTTAGCCTGAGACAAGTAACTGCCGTGGTGTGTGAACATCGCCACTGGGGAGACAAAAGTGGCCGGGCATGGTGGATCCAAGTCTCCGGCGAAGCCAGGTAATACAGCTAGTAAAACATAAAATAAAGTTGCATGAAAAGTAAAAAAATCTGTTATATTTTCACGAACCTTGAGTCCTGATGCTGGCTTGCTTGAAGCAAGGGGCATGTATGCATGGCGCGGGATGCTGGGACTAATCACATCTCGCGGAGGATTGCTCCGCCAAACAAAATAGTTCCGCGGTTCGGTTCGTCAGTACGACCGAACGTTCGCAAGTTTAAAATAATTATAGATTTGAAGCTTTCGTGACTGCAAGGATTCATATTCTTAGGTTTTTTCGGTAAAGTCACGTAGGTAAAAAATTAAAATTTATAAAAGTAAAATAAAAAATACAATTAAAATCACGACGTTTCGGAGGCAACACAAGCTTCCGTCTTCAGGTGGAACCGTCACAGCACGATTGCTGTATCAAGTAAGAGAAATTCCAAGAAAATAATAAAATAATAACATCTTAAATTGGTTCGTTCGTAAGTCGGACGTTGATATCTCGGGGACTGCCTGTGGACTGCCTGTATACGCAAATAAGTGGGGATCCTGAGCAACATGTAAATATTAACAAATCAGAATATTTTCAGCAGTTCAATTTTACAGCAAGAGTAACAAATTTCGAGGAGGGTGTGATCAAAGAAAACTCACAACTTACATTTTCCATATGCATACTGAATGGCATCCTAGTGCCGGCATCATGGGCCACATTGGAAAATTACCAGAAAATCCCGATTACGAAAACGCATAGCAACATTGCCCTCCACTGCAAAGCTACTGCAGACTACGTCTGTGGAGTATAGCCCCTCCACGATAGCCTTGCGCTATGAAACCGCCACAAACACCACATTTTAATTTAAATAACATGGGCTGTAAGGTTTGGTAGGTGACTGGAATGTCCTGTCATCTTCATGTATCACTTGGCCCTCAAATAACAAGAGTTAGCTGGACCAGCTTACGCTTATTCCGTGCAAATGAAATTATTTTAATAGTTAAACGCCACGTAATATCGGGGGAAATATCCAAGCACGCTGTCTGCGGTACAAATGTATGTTAAGCCAATAACGATGCATAAATTCTTAAGCTCACGATGCCTATGTCAAATTAGGTGAATATGAATGAACATATTTAATTAGTTGATGTTCTATGCACTACTAGATGAACACAAAGTCAACAAAAAGACACAAGGTGATGTTAACGACTCTGATGTCATTTGCAAGATAAGAAATCATATACATTTGATGGATTTCAGTTTCATCGACAACTACAAAAATTGTGAAAATGCATTCTGAAGTGTCACTTTATTTGTTGGCTCACCCTTGGCCAAACTGCCACGAGAGAACAACTGGCACTAAACTAATTAAGGGTCCATGTGTGTTTGTGTATGTGGAGTGATATACGACATCACTACTGAGTCGAGACTGTACGAGCGTAGGGACACATGACGTCACCACTGTGTTGGCACGGGATGGGTGCTGTAGGCAGGTGTCACGGAGGTCATGTCAGGCCGTGAACCCAACAGGACACGTGACCGGACAAAGGGGGGCTAGGGGCCCCAGGGGGGAGCTTGGGGGTCACGTGATTGGGGGCCCGGACCTTCCCGAAGGATCGAGAAGGGGGGCGTGGCTTGGGGCGGGGCCGGCCACGCCACGGCAGTTATAAGCGGGGTGAGAACAGAGAACGGGGCTGTTGAACCCCGGGATGAAGATGCCATCAGCGGTCCTCGAGTCTCCGATCGTCGTCCGTGACCAGGCAGCCCGTCACCTGCCCTGGCCATGCTGTGTAGTACTCCCCGAGTGTTAGTAAGATTAGGAGCGGTGGTCACCACCCTGTATATAGTGTTCACGTTGGTTGTTATGCGTTAATAAAAAGTGTTGCCTCCAAGTTGAGTGTGCGCCTCAATTGAACCCACTACATATGTGCGTGTGTGTGTTTTTTATCGGAAGTGGTGGCTACAAATGCAGAAAACCGAATTCGATTGCTGGCCATGGCAAAAATCCGTGGCACATGGTGTCTTTTCCGAATCTCCCCCTGGGTGAATTTCTGTCGTAAATGAGAAACCTGAAGCAGTGTATAAACATGAGCACTGGGGACACAAAGGTGGCAGGGCTTTACAAGGTTCTTACAAACAGCACTTGTCCCAATAGTCTCGAACGAGGTCGGACGGGTAAATATTTTTTGTTGTTGCGTGTACACAGAGCATGCGTTCGTGCACACAATTTAAAATTCTTAGAACACAGATTCAAAGGAGTGATTTAGTAATGGCAGGGCAATGATGAATGCACGAGCGGTCCAATAATTCATTACAGCACTGAAAATTAACGTGATTATTTGATTACTTCTAAATTTAGAGCACCCAATAATAATAATACTGTAAGCAGAAGATATTGATCAACTGCGAGGCTGTGAAATTTCCTTGGGCCACATTTGCCTCCCAAGAAGAGCTGAAACACCCATCATCGGTCGTCGGCATGCAAGGGGGTACACAACCACCCCCCCCCCCGTAGGCAGTGTTAATTTCGGGAGCGAAATTAGTTTTAAAAATATTCGTCACCAAAGTGATGTTTTGGTTTAGTGAACGATGTGACGAGGAGCGGACGAAAATCGTCACGAATGACGATGGCTACGACTGCTGTGATGAGACGAAATTAATGGGTTTGATTGAAGACAAAGACAGTTTAGTAGTATTATATTTGTACATATGCTTAACTTCTATCGCACCGTACGTAGCCAAACGTGCGAATCAGAGGTGCATTGAGGAATACCTAAATTTGGTAATCTATTGTATATATACAGATTTTAAAAGAGCCGACTGGTTGGCTGAACTGATATTGGGGTGCCCTCATGCCAAGAGTGGATAAAATGATCGACTGCCTTGATTGATTGACTCAATTAAATCCACGGACTAAAAACTGCTTTGTGTTTAGTTTGTTGTCCATCCCCTACACCTCCGATTAGCATGGTTGGCTATGTAGGGTGCGAAAGAAGTTCAACATACGTGCATACACACATGACTTAAACTCCACAGGGTGTCAACAACCAGACGAAGCCTGTGACCCAATCCGACTGGACATCTGTAAAAAACAGAGCTTCTTAGCTCGTCGGCTTTTTCCAGGATAAAAAAAAAAGATTTCGATTCTGGAATTAACACACAGCTGATTAAATCAACACTGGTCAGACACGACAAGCCGCTCCGCTCACTCACCCCGCCAGCCTTGAGCAGTCGCCTGCGGAAGTCACTGGGCGGGTTGCTAAAGGTGAGCTTCTCGCAGCGCAGGTGATTCACGGGTGGCTGCCCCTCCAGGTGCAGGAAGAGGTCATAGTCAAACTTGACCTTTCGCGGTTCCTCCTGTTGGTAAATCATGCGGTTAAGGGTCAGGGTGCGCTCAACACCGACGCATTCTCGCGCAAGGGTCAGGACGGATGGACAACGGACGAATGAAGTGACGGACCGATGAACATATGCACAGGCCTAAGGATATTCTTTCGTAGTTTCAAATGCACAAGCCTAAATTTGTCTTCGACATCACAGCAGAGTTTGTCAAATTTTGGGTGGTGGCGCAGTGGATAGTGCCAAGCGATATAAACCTAGTGACCCGAGCTTGATGCCGGGCTATAGCTTCACTAACTTGAATTGATCAGCGAGGTGAAGTATGGTTAGACAAGCTCCATGACTGACAGTGTGGGGAGAGACCCTCATCCAGCAGTGGATTTATTACAGGTTTATCACTTACACATTTAAACCATTGATATGTACCACATGCCTCCATCAGGGTGCTATGTTCCACGCCAAAAGTTATTTCTACCAAAATGCTCTTTGTAAATGGAATATTGCATCCCTTGTATGATTAAAAACTCTCCTTTGGTCGTCAGACTTTAATGGGCAATGTACTTGTTGCTTGATCAATATGAATTTCAGTGCTTTTGAATAATGTCCTACACCTCATTTACAAAATATATTTTACTGAAATATTGACTTCTGTTTCTTTTTACTTGTTATTCATGCTTACAATATTTGAGTGTATTTAAGCAAAGGGTATACCTTTGTTATTGCCCATACATAGGACTCCACTGAAAGAGAGGATTATTTTCAATGGGCTCTCTCACCTGCCTTGATATAAAATAATGAATGAATGACACTTCTAACTGGCGGTCGATCACACCAAGAGACATACAGACAGAGGACAGGGAAATACGTGACATGTTCAAGGGCTGATTTATAAGGGCAGCCGAATGATGCGCTATGGACGACTGGAGCCAGAAGATGGATGCACATAGGGTGGAAGCATTGTCACACAGATGGACGCCTGATAGATTAATTAAAGGAGGAATTTGCCGTACACGCGATGGACGGATGATTGCACACGGATGGATGTGAGTGATGAAAGAACGGGCTGCCCGAGCTTGATGGATGGACCGCTACGGATGAGGGTTTGATCAACGACCAGGCTGTGGATTGATTCAAGGGGATTAATGAATGGGCCAATTATTGGCCGGAGCACGCGACAAAATACCTGGGGCTCGAGCGACAAATCTAAGGCACGATCGCAAACACAACCTCAAGACGTTGCGGCTGTTAATTTGAAATCACGATGCACGAGGGCTCACACACCGCAACGAGGCTGCATAAGACCGCGGCTAAACCACGCATGCATTCCGCAAGGCAAAACCAGCAATTACCCGACGAGTGTAAATTACACAAGAACGTGAGCTGAACGCAGACAGTGTTGCAGTCGCTTATCCACACAGTGGCGTTTCTTGCTTCACGAGCACTTGGAGCCGCAGCCCTTGTTCACCGGGAAGCGCTTCTGAGGTGAAAGCAAGAAGCACTCTCGTCGATCAGCGGGTGCAGAAGCGCTTCTTCTGATCACAGAAGGCGTACGTTTGTCCAGATTCACGACAACTGGCATAACTTCCCTGGTTCGCGTTGCTGGGAGGTAACCATCCCACGCGTGAAAAATGTGTGCCGATTTCACTTGGGAATACGAGCGGAGACGTGGTTGCTCGTTGGAAGTTATTATTAGTATTTCCATCTGTGTCATACCTTGTTCTTGAAGTAGACTTCGATGGGAAGTATGAAGCCAGCGTAGCCCGATTCTTCCACCTTGTAAGGGGGTTCCCGGCACACTGTCGTGAGATTGACAGACGGATACACAACGCACACGTGCACCCACGCAAACACGTGTTTACTGACGCACGTCCACTCAGAACACAGTTGCGCAAAAGCAGGCAAAATGCGCCAAGCCAAAATGCATTAGCGATGGCCACTATTCAATATATTTTTCTTTAAAGGTTACAATTATTTTTTGTAATGGGAAGGGGATTTTTTGGGAGTGCCGTTTCCCTGGAGACAAAGCCACAACCGTGTGCTTGTGTCTCATTCATTTAGCCGTCATTCACGGCCAGCTAATTATTTTGAACACCCGAGAATTTAAATGCATCAGGCAACGACGCATTCAGCCGTAAAACAGTCAAAGACGGACGGCAAAAACAGCACCGATGCACGTCCGTAGCCACGGCAACACGCCGACGCAATCCAACCATCTCCGGCTCAGAAAAAATAAAAAGCCATTCATGTAATTTAATTGCATGTTTACTTACTAGTCCTATTTGCTTTGCTAATGCAACCGTTTATTTTCATAGCAGCAGAGCCCCACTTTGTGCATCTCCCGTTGTGTTTCTTTCTCTGCGGTGGCTTAAAACGCCTTTGTGTTAAAAGCGCCAATTTTTCTAAAACTGTGCTCCCTTTCTCGCTGTGCACAGACACGGTCTGTGAACGCCGCACCAAAGTACGAGTATTTCTCATGCGCCCTCCTCGCTATGAAATGGAGCGAGAGATGATAAGTGAGAACACAGGAGACGCACAGATGCAGAGGAAGCTCGGTGATCAAGCAGAAGGGACAACATGAATCTCTGCCGGCGATGACATTTTCAGCGGTGTTTAATTCTTCGCAAGACTTTTCACCTGGGGTTAATGAACTGAAGGTCAAAGTAAACATAGCGGAAGGGCAGTCACTTCACACATGGCACCTAGGGATTCGAGACAAAAGGATCCCACCAAGCTCCACACTGGAATATATGGAAATGGAGCACAGTAATTATGGGTAAATATTTCAATTTGGGTGCCGTATGGGCATACAACAACCCACAATTCTTATAAAACTGCCACTGGATCTTTGCTTGCGGTCCTGAAAATAATAACTTAGAATATTATTATGTATAGCTCTTGAAGAAACGACTGCTGTTTTCTTTTAAGAAACCACTGCTGGATGAAGGGCTCCTCTCTGTGGGGGATGGTAATGGGAGTCGTTTGCCTACACCTCACCAAGTTAGTCAGTCCAGGTTGGTGAAAGGGCGCCCAGGATCAGTAAAGATATCCCCCAACATCGGTGTTAGCCATTGCCAGGAATAAATCTCAGTTGGCCAGATTCAACACACCGTGTGCTAACAACTGTGACACGACTCTTTAACCCAAACATATCAAACAGTTATTGGTCATTTGATGTACCAAGAGAATACCACTATCTGGGGTGCCAGAACAGACCACACAAGATTTCACGATGCAATGCCCGATCCACAAATACGAAGGAGACATCACAGCGATAAACTCTCGCTGCTCCTAACGCAGTTCTCTGGGGCTTGACCACCTGAACGTGAAATTGTAGCTGTCGCTCTGCATCTACATTAGCAGCCGTACAGAATAAGAATAAGAAGAAAAAGGTGCCGAGGTTGGAATTTAAGTGGCAAACGCAAGACTGGAAGGAAGTCTATGCCGGGCGATCACAAGGGCACAGAGCCAGCACTTCTTGCACAATTAGTTCCTTAAAAAAAATAGAATTTCCACTTTAACGTTTTTAACAGACTGCCACTGCACACAAACTCGCCATCCATACTGTGGAATTTCCAAGGCACACACTTGCAAGAAAGTAACTTATGAGTAACCGCTTTAATAATGAAGTAGAGAATAATGAAGTAGAGAACCAATGTTTTATTGGCACTCAGCCAGCCCCTCGGATATCTGAAATTTAACTACTGGTACCCATTCAAGGTAAAATTGATTTCCGGGTACAGTTAATGTTTTTCATTTCACATTCTTCTTTGAATAATTGTGGTTTATGAAAAAAAAATGTTTGGAAATCAACAGCATGGGTACACATTTATATACATCCTTCCAAAACTATAATATTTTGAAAATAGCACTACAACAGGCCCTCTACAAGGTGTTTAGCCTACTCTTCCATGCTTGCCAGACATCTTGGAAGAGGTGGAATTACCCACCACACGAACCTGCCAATCGACTAACTGCGGTGTGCCCACATCTCATGTTCAGGTTGACAGAGGCAGGAGGTTCTAGATTTGAAGTTTTCGTGACTGCAGTAATTTTGCTGTGACGGTTCCACCTGAAGACGAAAGATTGTGTTGCCTCCGAAACGTCGTGATTTTATTTATTAAAAAAAAATTACCTACGTGACTTGACCGAAAAAAACCAAAGAGTAAGAGGCGGGAAGATTCAAGAAACTTGCCCCATTAAGTCACCTGCCGCGCCGGAAGGCCCGAACTGAATCGGCGACCCATGGGATTACGAGTCGGGTCGAGTTCAGTGCGCTAAATGTTACAGGAAGCCAGGTGTGGCTGTTAAAGAGAAACAACTAGATTCTTGTAAAATGTTAAGTGACTCAACAGATATCAATACATTTTAATTTTAAATAAACCGAGTCATCCTGAATGAAATCAGAGCAGTGAGGATGATTGCCTCGGCCCAGTCAATGATGATAACTGAGAAAGGCACATCCTAAACTTGCTAAATGCACTCAATGCAGTCAACACAGCTCAACAGGGTTAGCAATGGCAGGTAAGCGAATGAATGACAATCAATCGATGGCTTTGATTTAACCGAGACCGCAATTTAGGTTAATTATCTCATGCGCAATGGAGGCTCAGGGGACACTTTACCCACGTTTATATAGGGGATAGAGTTTGTCAAATTAATGGGTATTTTTTTACTCTTGAATTGCGACTTTCCCATATACATTTACAACCCTTTTATTAATCTACTGCAGGATTGGGGAATCCCATGGCCCCCTACGGGCAAACTAATGCCCCAGGTCACTATTGCAAATACGACCATCCTGTGTCTTTCGAGTTCTCACCTGGTTAAAAAAAATAAACTTAAGTTTACCTTGATTTAACCATACTTCACCACGCTGATCAGTGCAGGTTAGCGAAGTTGACAAACATAAACCTGTACGTATAGAAGTACAGCACAGCGTTGGCCGCCTACAGCACCTGTTATTCATAGTGGTCACCCATAGAAGCACTATCCATGCTCAGGCCTGCCCCTGAGATATGAAGGTGATTTGGTCATAGGCCATTCAGACACTAAGTCCGACTATACTCATACTCTTGGTTCTTTCGGTAAAGTCACGTAGGTAAAGAAAAGAAAATTAAAATAAAAGATAAAAAAACAAGTCCGACTAATTAAAATAAAAGGTAAAAAATAAGTCCGACTAATTAATGTTATATTGCAGGGTCTTTAACATCAAATTTCACATCAGACAGTGCTTTGGTAATAACTCACTGCATAAATAACCAGGAGACTACGGCTCTTAATAGGTATGTAATAATATACCCTGCTGGAAAACGTAATGAATTGCTACAATTTTAAGGGTTGAAATAAAATTCAAGAATTTATTATTTTTGTCACATATTCACCATCTCATTTGTGTTGTTCCTCTTTCTTGTTTGTATATATTTTTTGCTCTTATAGCCTAAAAGTAATATGGGCATATAATTTGCATAAATCCTAAATAATCAATTCTCACTCGTACAACTCGGTGCATTCATACTGAGCATAAGAATCAATTTAAATGAATTGATGAATTATGACATACAGAGCATCAAACCATCGATTAGATACTGCTGAGTGGCCTAGCAACGAGTGTACTGCCCACTCGCAAATGACTGTTGTAACAGGACAGAACTTCAAGACAAAGTTCTAACAGCAACCACATGTGCAAGAAAAAAAACTACTCGACACAAAATACCCTCCCCATCCTAATCAACGACAGCAACAATAAAAAAACCCATTGAGCCGTCTTGAGCAATCATACCTCTGCGTCCTTCCGCACTGAGTAAATAAGAAGGAAGCTCGCCAGGACCAAGACGGACTTCAACATTTCAGAATTAAGACTATTTATTTAGACTGGAGGAATCCGATGAGGTGAAACTCTTTTTTCACAGATGTCAACATTTAACATTCACTGCGAAGACATCAGCGGCCTGTGAGCCAAACGGGCCATCGCGGTGGTTTTTAAGGATCAGGGGCGACACACGGTGGCGAGAAGTTAACTACCTTGCCTGGTTTCCCGGAGGTTGTGGATCCGGTCCCGACCCTGACGCCTGTATATTTGGAGTTTGCATGTTCTATACTCTTAGCTTTTTCGGTAAAGTCACGTAGGTAAAAAATGAAATAAAAATTAATAAAAATAAAATAATAAAAATCACGACGTTTCGGAGGCAACACAAGCTTCCGTCTTCAGGTGATACAGATATTTTGCTGTGACGGTTTCACCTGAAGACGGAAGCTTGTGTTGCCTCTGAAACGTCGTGATTTTTATTCTTTAATTTTTATTTCATTTTTTACCTACGTGACTTTACCGAAAAAACTAAGAGTATGATTCCTTGCAGTCACGAAAGCTTCAAATCTAGAATTTGCATGTTCTCCCCGTGGTTGTGTGAATTTTACTCCGGGTGCTCGCGGTTTTTTCCCTCCAAATTTAGACTCAACATGCATTTAGAGTATTTGGTTCCTATAAATGTCCATTTCGATTTTTCTCTGGACCCTCCGGTTTTTCCCTCCGCATTTAGAAACATGCTCTAAATTTCCACATGATAAGCCACTTCGTTGAGCTATCTTTTGTGGCCAGATCACGTCTGAAAAAGAGCTACGTAGCTCAGTGTGCCTTACCTCCTACGCATTTCACAAGTAGTACTAATCACATACCTGCATTTCCCATAAATATGCTAAATTCCTCTTGATATGCAAATTATTTTGTCAAGGCGCCCTTCCCCCCTTCCAACCCAGCTTAAATATACGCTCCAAGCGTGGTGGTGTTTCATTCAGACGCTGTCTCCCCGACAGACCTGGTCTTCACCTGAGGACGGCTGCTTGCGTTGTGGCCGAAACGTCGTGAGAATTATTTAATTATGTTTATTTTGATTATTTTATTACTTCCCTTCTACGTGACTTTACCGAAAGAACCAAGAAGATGAATCCCTGCAGTCACGAAAGCTTTAAATCGAAAAATAAAAATAGTTTAGCGTTAAGTTTTAGGAGTAGCAGCCTTTGTGGGGCCGAGAGAGCAGCGCACAGCTTGGCAGGCGAGGTGCTGTTAATAACAGCGGTGAGCGGAAATGAACGGGGCTGGAGGTTTTTTCTTTTTTCTCTCAAACGCAGCGAGGCATTTATCAGATTGACGTTGATGCATGGACGCGGGGGCTGGCTGCGAGAGGTAACCTTTTAACGGGAAACACAAAGTGACAGCGTACACACGAAATAAGCGAGTCCAATATAATGAGCCGGTGAGAATATTAATATTTAAATATTCTTAAGTCATACTTCTTGTGTCATTCCTCACTGTAAACTATGCATGTAGCCATGACTAGCTATCTGCTGAGGAGACTTGAATGACATCATGCACACTCATCACATCTACCTATCAAATATGACCACACACCCATTCATCAGATTCCACTATTCTATATCTATCATCTTCAGCCTTATTCTTGGTTCTTTCGGTAAAGTCACGTAGAAGGGAAATAATAAAATAATAAAAATATAAAACAATACAATTTTTACGACGTTTCGATTGCAACACAAGCAATCATCATCAGGTGTGAAATCCACAGCAAGAAAATTTGTGAAATCCACAGCAAGAAAATTTGTGAAATCCACAGCAAGAAAATTTGCTGTGGATTTCACACCTGCTGATGATTGCTTGTGTTGCAGTCAAAACGTCGTGAGAATTTTATTGCTTTATATTTTTATTATTTTATTATTTCCCTTCTACGTGACTTTACCGAAAGAACCAAGAATATGAATCCCTGCAGTCACGAAAGCTTTAAATCAAAATCTTCAGCCTTACTTGCTGTTTGCCCACAAGCACAGGGCCTGGCAAAGGGATACAAATGTATATCGGTAGTAGGTTGGCACAGTGGCAAGGAGATCCTGGGTTTGATTCCCGACTCGGGTGCCTTCTGTGGTGAAGTGTGTATGTTCTTCCCATGTTCTGCAAGGCTTTCCTCCTGGTTCGCAATTGTTTTTTCTTTCCCATAGCTAAAGAAACATACTATTTAACCGGTAAGGACAAACGTTCCAATGCTGAAAAATTATCTGCAAATAGCTCAGTTGGGATTACACGTTGCAACATTGCCATCTTGTGAAACTTGTGACAGGACGCTCTAAAAAAAAATATTGAGTGATTCTTTCTTCGGAAAACAAGCGTCATAATAAATCACAATAACTACCTCAGACCAGCAGATACTCAGGGCTATCTGTGCTATTTGTGGAAGTCATAACATAGCATAGCCCAAGCCAGCGTGGTTCAAGACATACTCGTGCATGTGACCACCTGATTGGATTCAAAGAGAGTTGTGATTAAAATAAAATGTGTGTGGAGTGAAGATGTAGTGGTTTGCATGCTGCTCTATGAACCCGGCACAACACAAGTTCGAGTCCCAGCCATGGCGAACATCAGTGTGAGAGATACTTTCTCTACCCTTGAACATGTGCACCAACCTGCTCTGACCAACATGATGAAGTATGGTCAAACGATCCCTGTGACTGAAATGGCTTCAGCAGGCCCTCATCCAGCAGTGGATTGACAAAAGGCTGTATAATGCATCAAGCTAGCGCAGCCCAAGTGGACCAAGGCTCAACTATCCGCTCAAAACTACTCCACGCTGCATCGATCCAGCGTTCGCTAGTTAATCATAAACTATACCTCATAGGGAATGCAGGTGAGACTAAGCTATAACTGTGAAATCTGGACCAGGGAAAGCCAAGCTGAGAGCGTAGAATTAGCTAGTCCAGCTTGCGATAGCCGAAAAGTCTAAAGTAAAAGTAATTTCCTACTGAAATGAGCAATGAGGCGGTGCACTCATCTTCTGCGCATTGCAACCGAGTCAGATTTAGAAATTTAACATTTCTGGGAAAGGGTTGAGTCTATCCATTGAATGACCACTGTTGACTTCCACAACGAAGCAGAACTAATTTTTTATCAACCCAGGGGGTATGATGGGCTGGGTCAACCCCTCAACCACAATTTTAATGTGCAACCTTCTGATTTTTACTCGCTCAGCTGAGCCAGCTGATATTCTGGGGTAGGTTTGCAAAGAGGGCTGCGGTAACCAAGCTAAAGTCAGTGCAGACTTCAGCATTGAAGGCTGAGCTAATACAGCCTAGGCTCGTTCAGACTAAACTAATCCAGTATTTTTTCAAAATCAAGGCTTATAGAGTTCAGGCCGAGGTTATCCCAGACAAAAAGATAGTCGAAGCCAAGTCAGTGCAAAAATTAGAGAATATAGAGTCTGAGTTCATCTAGGTTAGGGCTCGACAACCAAAATAACAAGCGATTTTTTTTTAATTCAGTAAAAAAAAAATTTCAAGCGCCGCAATGCATGTGAATGCGAGACGTGGACCTGCATGAATAAAGTCACGGCGCAGTCCTTGAAAGAGCCGCGTACGGCTCTGGAGCCGCAGGCTGCCAACCCTTGCTCTAGGTTACGAGAGCATAGCTGTCAAACCCTTATCAGTGCCCATCTTATT
Source organism: Entosphenus tridentatus (assembly GCA_014621495.2). Lineage (NCBI taxonomy): Eukaryota > Metazoa > Chordata > Hyperoartia > Petromyzontiformes > Petromyzontidae > Entosphenus > Entosphenus tridentatus. Next base: position 3,595,095 of record CM025614.2, read on the forward strand.
ACAGACCAAGTGAGACCTTATTGGTCACCCTGTGCCCCTTATAAATATCAACGTTCATCCGACAAAGTCCTATCACAAGGAAGAAAAACAAAGACAAAAAAAATGAATGTGCCCGTATTGAAACGGCTGTACGTCGTATTGACCTGGAAACTCAATTTCCTTGTACAAGAATACGGGTAAACTGTATAGGTTGACAGGTATAAGAGAGTGAAGGCCATTGAGTTAAACAAGTCCAAAGAGGTCCATGCTGAATGTTGCCCAGCCTAATATGGTCTAGCCTTTTCAACACATCGCAGCCTCGTTTAACACACAAGGCTCTCTGTGTTGGGACGCATGTTGAGTATATTTAGTCTCTCAGAATGCTTTCGCCCAGCACTGTTGTGGACGTCTCCAGGAACATCTACAACACCCGAAAATGCTTGCAGCGGTGCGTGGTAAAATGTTCAGGCAGTAAATGCTCAACGTGTGCATCCCAACCCAGAAAACACCACCTTCATAGTCGAGGCTTAGTCAGTCCAAGTTTTAAGAATCCAGGCAAAGTTAGCCCAGTCAGAGATAGTTTCGGCTTATAGAACCCGACTAACACGGAATTGGCGAGGCTGAAATGTATAGAACAGTCTCTCATCTCGTGCAGCTTTAGCGAGTATGGAAGGGGTAGGGGAGCCTGGGTACAGCCCTGGATTTAATTTCATGAATGTAGTTTTTTTTGCCTGGCCTAGGACAAGTCAGAAGAGCTTTAGGTTTCGAGAATTTAAACCGAATTAGTCCAGGTTTAGTGAGTGCAGGCAAGTTAGTCAAGGCTTAGAGAGTTTGGACTGAGGAAGTTCACTTCTCAGGTGGCCGGGCTCGGGAGCCTCCTCACCTCGCTTGGGTTTGGCGAAGCTCTCGTGCAGGTGGAACACAACCTTCTCCACAAAGTGGTTGATGGCGGCGCCGTCGGGCCCGCGCACGGACACGCACCAGTCGTGCGTGAAGCCTTCAGGCGTGGGCCGGCGCCGTGCCGTCGCGCGGTGGCCCAGCTCCAGCTTCACCTGCACGGGGCCCACCTGCACCACCACACAGAGAGCATCATTCACTCGCAGTACAAACGAAACGGATCTGTTTGCGCGTGTACGCATGTGTATTTAGTTGTGTGTGTGTGTGTATATGGGGAGCAGTAGTGCAGTGGTTAGCACACTGCGCTACGAACCCGGCAACTCGAGTTCGAATCCCGCTCATGGCCAAAACGAATGAGGATTATTATGTGAACCGGTCCTGAGCCTCCCCTAGGTCGACTCAAAAATGAGTACCTGGTGAGATCTGTAAACATCGCTACTAGGGAGACAAAGGCGCTGCCCCAGGTGTGGTGCTGGCTACCCACTCCCTCGTGTGCCAATGCTAGCCTTCATTGGTACTTGCTAACAGCACTTGCTCCAACATTATGTTAAGGCGATACAGGACATATTTGTCTTTGTACTTGTAAAAGTGTGCCTAGTCGGGTGACATCACCACCACTCCCCTTTTTCCACTGGCACATCCGAACAGTGCTAGAGAGCAGGGTTCTCACAGTATGGGTGGTTTTCCACTAGCAATTTGCTTTGCCGAGCTGGAAACCAAACTGTGACACACTGGCTTCACAACATATCTGAAAAGGTCAGGGGAAGCGCTCGTGATGCATTCATTGTATGCGATGCCAGTGAGGACATTGTGAGGACGCAGCGTCACCACAACTTCGGACATGTGTCTCAACTCATTAATTTCAAGTGACGTATGTGGCATGGCTCTGCTTATGCAAACGAAAAAAAACTAACTGGTGCCTCCTGAGCCGCACTGGGCTGGATTCGGGCATGGCTTGGTTGCTTTTTTGAGTGTGAGTGGAGAATGGTGGCGCAGTGGTTAGAGGACAGCGCTTCGAACTCTGCACCCTGGGTTTAATTCCCTGGCCACAGTGTTGAGTAACATCTGAACTGGTCCTCAGCCTGTCCTGGGTCGACTCAGCCTCAAATGAGTATCTGGTGTTTCAGTTTTCAGTTTAATTTATTTGGTATAGCCCTGTGAGCCATTCGGCTCTTGAATCGGGTGCAACCGTGTGGTACATAAACATCAGCAATGAAAGGGTGCTGACCACACAACCCCCTTGTGTTGGCCTTAATAGATGATCGCAAACAGCAGCACTTGCCCCATCAGCTTATGTAGACTATATAGGGGAACTTTCTCCTTGTAGGTGAGTGTACATGTGTGGTTAGAAATTATGTGTATACAATATAAGCAAGTGTGTAGAAGTAGAGCTTTAACAAGTATTCAATAACAGTACTTTCCTGCAGTCTGTATGGCTGTACAATAGAATTATAAAAAGCATAATAAGTATTATAACTTTGTGGGTTCAGCTGAGGCGCACACTCGAACTTGGAGGCAACACGTTTATTCACCATCCAACGGGGTAACTATATAACCACTCACAGGGTAACGACATAGGGTGGTGACCACCACTGATAACTACTAAACCACTTGACGGGATACTCCATATAGTGGGAACCACCACGGGGTAACTATTCAATGGACCCAGCTAATTAACATCTTGTCTGGTCCACGATGCCGTGCGCGAAGACCCAAGACCGAAGAGTTCCATTCCCAGAGACAGCCACGATCGGGCTCGGGATTCGGCTTTTATGGGCCGCGGCGTGGCCAGGGGCTTCCAGATCCTTCTTGAAGACTCTGGCCCCTACATCACGTGTCCCTCTCACCCCCTTCTTGGACCCCCTTTCCACCTCGTCCGGTCACGTGCCCGCTCGGGTTCACTCAAGAGCACCATGTCCTCGCCCGACCTCTCTCTCACCGTCACCAGGGCTATGCCCCCTAGAGAGCCCTTCCATGGCACACTCACTTTGGCGCTAGAGAGAGGCTCCGCACATACAGTACCACTCTTCACTTGGTACACTACACATGTGGAACAATGTGTGTGTAAATACGTGCATATATGTGTATAAGGCTAGCCAGGGGAGGGGGGGGGGGGGGGTTGCTTTTAAAAAAAAAAGTGGGGTTTTTTTTTTGTTTGGGTGTTTAGGAAAAATTTTTTTTTAAAAATATTTACATCAGTGTTACCTGTTGTATTTTATAAACTTTTCTCCCCCCCCCCCCCCAAGTCTTGAAATATGTAGGTGCTGCAATGTGTAAACATCAGCACTGGTGAGACAAATACAGCCGGAGTGGTTCTAAAAACACCACCACTTATGTCGTGACCACCTTCATAGGCACTTAGTAACAACACTTGTCATAAAGCTAAACGGGGAATCTTTTGTCGTTGTTGTACGAGTATGTGTGTGTATAAGTGTGCCTACGTGTTCAAAGAACATCAACCAAAATAAAGTAAAACAGTTGCCCGGCTTGCCAACCACTATTCAATTTAAAAGTGGACAACTAATTGGTAAAAAAAATACCATAGGGGTAGATATCACTCATGTGATGGGACACATCACCGATATTATCACCACCATCATCACCAAACTGCCACCAGCTATTGTGTTGTTGCAGCTTTCCCCCAAATAATATCATACCCCCCCCCACCCAGACTCCTTGTCCAGGTGTTCAATGTGCAAATTCTGCCAAGCCACTGGTACACAATGGGCGATAATTTGCAGTTAGCCACATGTTCCAAAAACATTTAAGCAAACTCCTCTTAGACAAAAAGTCGACCCTTTGCAATGTCTCCACTTTGACCGTGCACACCTTCTTGGTTCTTTCGGTAAAGTCACGTAGAAGGGAAATAATAAAATAAAAAATATAAAACATAATCAAATAAAGACCTGTTCTTCACCTGAGGCCGGCTGCTTGCGTTGTGGCCGAAACGTTGTGAGTATTATTTTATTATGTTTAATTTTTATTATTTTATTATTTCCCTTCTACGTGACTTTACCGAAAGAACCAAGAAGATGAATCCCTGCAGTCACGAAAGCTTTAAATCGTGCACACCTTATTACAAACTCTGTCATAACACTGCAGATCCTTCCTCATCTCTGCCTTCGTCACGACCTGACTCTCTTCTCTCGCGCCTCCTCTAATCTCCAGTCCAGGTGATCCATAACGGTTGAAAACATGACCACATCATCTCAATGCTCCAATGCCTTCTGCTTGCTCCTGTTCCAAGCCTGGATCAATTGCAAAATCTCACTCGCCATCGTCAAGACCCTCCAAGGACTCGCCAATGTATACGTACATTTCCCTTCTCATCTTACTCTACAACTAGTCAAATCAGTGCCACGTGTGCAGGCCAATAAACTAAAACATTTTAATTTTCTTTTACAAGGTAAAGCAGCAGTTAGCTATTAGCTTTTTTTCACAAGTGATCTGCCCACAAATACACACAACGAAGTGGCAGCCAAATACACGACACACGCATGTTTCTAAATGTTTAGAGGAGAACCGGACGACCAGGAGAAAAATCAACACGACCACGGGGAGAGGGACACGCAAAATCCAAATATACAGGCGTCAGGGTAGGGTTCGAACCCACGACCTCCTGCATACCAGGCGAGAGAGACAACATCTCACCGCAAGTTTATGTCTGGCTAATAAAATATACCTGGACGACATAATTGCTGCTTGTTCTAACTTTTGGGCGATTTAAAAATGTTGGTACGACTAAAGTTTAAAAAAAAATCTCTGGTGGTAACAGCAAATGAAAATATTTTCTCTGTGCCAATGTGGCCTATCCCCAACTCGCTCATGCATTCTCTGCTCCAGCAACCAAGGCAATTGAAGACCCCAGTCAACCTTCACTCAATGTGAGGTCACTCAATCTCCTCTGCTACCCCCCCCCCCAGCCATCCATGCTGTCGAATCCCCGCCCTCGTCGTCCCAAGTCCAGCGTCAATCCATTCTTCATGCCCTCTACGACTGCCCGCATCTACACAAAATAAGTCACGCGTTTAAACTATAAAAAGCGGCTTGAGACGTAGTTGCGTTACGATACTCCACGCATCCAAAGTGAATCGAACAATGGTCACAAACCTGTACAAAACCTCAAGTGCCCCCGGTTTGTTGATCAATTCCACTACTGTCCGCTTCCACGGTCGGATTTGAACCCCAGATACAAAGTGACACAAGCCTCGGGATGGCCGATAACCGCCACGAAAACCGAGGTGCCATGGCGCAAAGGGGGCTACATCGTGGGCAGCAGCAGCGGCGGCTTGGCCAGAGGCAAGAGACGAGGCCATAGACCATTTAGGAGCATAGTGCAGTACAACGCTGTTTTTAGCAAGCCACCACTACCTCAATACACCTCGCGACGCACCCACACGCTTGTCACCCACCCAGAGACCACTTCTCTATCCAGGCTCGGCTTGCGAGATGGAGTAGGAGGAGGGGGGGGGGAGCTGCTTTTGATCGAGAGGCGTTACTCGGTGGAGATGGGGGGGGGTGGCAGAAAAGATGCCGCGAAACAAACGCACGGCAATGAAGGCGAAACGACAACGACGGTGCAGTGTGGAGCGATACACGGGAGGGCTCAACGGCGTCGTTCTCTTCGCCTCGCGGTGCACGCGTGTGTTAGTACTGATGCTGTTGTCGTGTATGTCGCTGCTGCTGCTGCTGTTGATGTTGTTTGTTGTTGTTGTTGTGATCGTTGTAACACGTACCGAGGAAGCCATGAGCGCTGAGGCGGCGGCGGCGGGGGGGGGGAGCCGCGCTCAGCGCGCCGCCATCACGGACCCGGCCCGGTTACCGTGGGGACGTCGCGGCCCGCGCATGCGCCGTTGGGGGCGGAGTAGCCACGCCCCTCCCCAGGCAAAGCCACGCCCCACAGGCAAAACCACGCCCCCAAGGAAAGCCACGCCCTCAGGCAAAGCCACAACCCTCCAGGCAAAGCCACGCCCCCCCACCTCCGAGTCTAATTTCTGATCAGTTTAACACGTAGCAAGGTTTCGCGACCAATATTATCCATCAATAGTATCCATGATATTTTTTTATTTGTGTTAGATCGCGTAAAATATGAACGTGTCGTTAAACCCGGCTGTCGCCTGATGATGCTCGTCGTAATGTACTGGCGAAATGTCGAACTCGGATTGTAAATGTGGGTTTGCTCTGCAGCACACAAGCGGTGTTGCTGTACTGGTAACGAATTGGCACGTTCTGTTTACGTGACAAGCCTTACTAATTGGCTGTGTCGGGTGGTGGTGGGTTAGACGACACATTATTTTTACGCGATTTCACCCAAACCCCCCCCCCCCCATTATTAAAACATAAATTAATAAATTTACTTGAACTTGATTATTATGGACTTCATGCTGATGTTGAGCCTGAGTCGAGCAACAACTGTAACATCTGCAGTTGTTAATATTGTTTTTTTTTATAATGAATGCAGGCGATACTGCCGATCTGTAGGCAGTGGTGCGAAAGTAGAAATCATATAAATATATATTTTTAAAAACTCAGTCGCACTGTGTTTGTGGCCTTTAAAAGAAACAAAACCCCAAACTAAGGCGACGTTCCGGGCATGTTCAATTGTTCTGTTTTGCATTTCATCATTATCGTTCGTATTGATTTCGCACGCCCCCAGCAATTCTCTCCAATGTCCATTCGTCCCGTCCCATTTGTATTTGTCCCCCTCGTTCTACCCACCGTGCCATTGTCCGAAACATTCTGACAACGGAGGCAGTCATCCAGCAGTGGATCAATCACGTGAATCAGTAACACACGTGCATCGAATTTCTTACACATCAAGGGACACATCAGTCGCAAGTAATCGATCGTCGTACGCACGATTTCCCTCTAACCCCCCACCCACCCACATCGCAGGTCCGAATCGATGACTCCGTTATCCTCCACTCTGGTCTGGCGCCGACAATCACCTCCCCTCACCAAGAATGGTCGCGTCGGTGGCTGTCGAGATAACTTCGACCACCACCCCCCCCCCCTAATCTCCCCCTCACCAAGAATGGTCGCGTCCGTGGCTGTCGAGATAACTTCGCCTGCCCCCCACCCCCCCAAATCTCCCCCTCACTAGAATGGTCGCGTCCGTGGCTGTCGTGATAACTTCGCCTGCCCCCCCAATATCCCCCTCACCAGAATGGTCGCGTCCGTGGCTGTCTTGATAACTCCCCCCCATCCCCCCCTCACCAAGAATGGTCGCGTCCGTGGCTGTCTTGATAACTCTCCCCCCAATCTCCCCCTCACCAGAATGGTCGCGTCCGGGTCCCGACCGGCCAGGCCGTCGTGACAACTTCGCCTGCCCCCCCCCAAAATCGAGGGCCCCCCTCTCGCTACCGGGGCCCCCCACCCAGCGCGATGATGGAGGACAAGAGCACGTCCCCGGCTCTGGGGGCTCCTCCTCCTCCTCCCCGGACGGGCCAGGCGCCCGCGGGCGGCGTGGAGACGGAGCTGGCCTCGGCGGGGCGCATCGATCTCAAGGGCTGTTCGCGTTTCGTCAACTCGCTCAACGCCCAGAACAGCCTCAACCTCCAGGACCAGGTCAACTCGGACCTCGAGGTCGCCTCCGTCCTCCTCAAAGGTCCAGACACGGAGCCGGTGGCCGGGAGAGAAGGGGTCGAGGGGTCGTGGTGGTGGGAGGGATGGCCGAACACGTTTGGTTGTTGTGGTCGTCTTGGGGGTGATGAATGGGAATGTTTGGAGGGGGGTTCGAATGTTTTGTGGTGGCGAGGGGGTTTGCCGGGGCCATCCACCCTCTCGTGTGCAGTGCCGGCCTTCATAGGCGCTCGCTAACAGCACTTGCCCCAGCAGTCTGTTAAGGCTACACGGGGGACCTTTGTCTTTGTGAAGGGGAGCGGTGGTGGAGCGGTTAGCGCGCTGCGCTACGAACCCGGCTGCCCGAGTTCGATTCGCGCTCACAGCCAACACCAGTAATGATTATCTGAATCGGTTCTGAGCCTCCCCTAGGTCGACTCGGCCTCAAATGAGTACCTGGTGCGGTGTCTAAGCATCGCCACTGGGGAGACAAAGGCGGTCGGGCGTGGTGCTGGCCACCCACCCGCTCGCTAACAGCACTTGCCCCAGCAGTCTGTTAAGGCTACACGGGGGATCTTTGTCTTTTGGGATGATTTCAGTTTTAGTGATTTGTTATAGCCCTGTGAGCCATTCGGCTCTTGAATCGGGTGCAACCGCAACACAGAAAAAACTAAAACATTAACAAAAAACATCTTAAAGTGAATATGTGACTGAGTGCAAACAGAAAAGCCAAAAAAGACAGCAAAATATTGCAGAAAAAACACCGTACACCAACACTGTGTGCAAAAATCCCAATGGGATGCAAGTCAAACAACAACAACAACAACCACAAGACAACTTAGATTAAGGCCATCAGTATAACTCTGTACTACAACAAACATGGCCAAACCAAAACACTTTTCGAGAATCACCAAAAAAAGCCATAAAAGCAATGAAACAGTGGTCATAGGAACTGTGACCGAATTTTCACAATTAATGACATAAACAACATGTACTACCAAACTCTGCAGTCATAGCTGGCTGCATGAGTCACTCCACAACAGTAGGAGCATCAGTCGGAGTATCAACATTTTTCAATGCACCTTGATAAAGACGTGGTGGCGGTTGTTTTGGTAATACTGGTGTGGTGATTGTGGTGATTGTGGTGTTGAATTTGGTGGTGACGGGGTTCATGGTGGTATGATCTTGGATAGACGTGATGGTAGGGGATTGCTGTTGATTTTTTTATGGTTGTGGTGATTTCACACGTTTCTGGTATGGTCGTATTGAAGATGGTTGTGGTGATGATGGTTGTGGTGATCAAAGGTGATCACTACCACCACACCATCACTACAGCTCCCACCATAAACCCCTACAACCACCTTCCCCGCCACACCCATCATCACCACACACTTAGCCGACCGTGGTAATCGGAGAGAACGTGTACGGTGGGTAATAAGTTCAACATACAGTAGTAACACGCGTAGGGCTGGTGGTAGACATGGTGATAGGAGTCGAGGTGTGAGATGTTAGCGGTAGGGGACATGGTATTTTCAGATCGTGACGCTGGAGGATACCTTTGCCAACCCGCCCCCCCCTTCTCACCTCGCCCGTCTTGTGGTCACGGGATGCAGCGGAGAGCGGTGTTCCCGTGTCCCCGTTGGGGGAGCCGGGTCCCCCGACGCGTCTGAACTACACACCGTCGGCTGCCAAGCACTTCTCTCCCGTCAAGCAGTCCACGGCGCTCACCAACAAGCAGCGGGGAAACGAGGTGTCCAACACGCCGGGCCTGCTCGCCAGTGAGTCAATCGTCATCCAACGCGGCTCACTCGCTCGAAGCTGTGTAAGCGCACTTTTTCAGTAGCGACCTGGCCCCCCCCCCCCCCCCCGCAAATGACAGCTCGACGAAGTGGCTTGTCGGCGTGGAAAATGTATGTCAATACTCCAAACGCACGTTGAGCTTGAATGTGGAGGAGAAAAAAAGACGGAGGACCCAGAGAAAAATCCACACGACCACGGGGAGAGACACCGTAAACTCCAAATGTACAGCAGCAGGCGTCGGGGTCGAGATCGAACCCGCGACCTCCTGCACACCAGGCGAGGTAGTTAACATCTCGGCACCGTGGCCGCCCGCTTGCTCTCTGACCTGTCACCCGCATGCCCCATTCCCTTGACCCACAGAACTCTCGCTTCATCAGCTGGCTGCTCAGGGGGAGCTTCAGAATCTGACGATAAGACTGGATCAAGGTGAGAACACGGCCGTCTCTTGTCACCGTTATCCTTTTCATAAGAATCAGCAGTGATTATTCCACCACTGGCCGAAAGTCTTAATTGCTTATGCATCTACAAAATGTGCTATCGCTTTTCACGTGGTCTTATAAGACGCTGACGTTTCAGGCATTGGCCCTTCTTTTCTGAAACATCAGCCAGCTTTATATCATATTGTTAAGATGGTTCATGTGCATCCCTGTAATTTCTTGCTCATACCGTTGCTGGTAGAAAGGCCTCCGATGCAGGGAGCTCTAGAGATAGGTGCTCTATGGGTACTTGGTCTGGTATTTGATGTAGAACAATGGGTGCCCCGGTGGCAAGATGTTAACTATCTCACCTGGTATACAGGAGGGCGTGGGTTTGATCCCGACCCTGACCCCTGTATATTTGGAGTTTGTATATCTCATTCCCTGAGGTCGTGTGGATTTTCTCCGGGTCTTCCGGTTTTCCTCTCCACATTTAGAATCAACATACATTTAGAGTATTTTGGCGGCAATAAACTTCCACGCGATAAGCCACTTCCTTGAGCTATCATTTGTGGCCAGGTCACATCTGAAAAACAGCTGTATAGCTCAGTGGGTCTTACCTGGTAAATAAAAAAATATTTTATTAGAGGTGGGAAGAGCGCCAACACATTACCCCACCGCATGCCACCTGCCGTTCGACTGAGTTCTACAGCTGGGTGTGGATGGAGGCCAGGAGGTTTTAAGAAATCTGCCCGATGTTTCAACTGCCGGGCCCCGGCAAATTTCACTTTGCAACCACCGGATTGCCAGTCCAGTTTGATAGCCGTTATAGCACGGCGGAATGTATTCTGTGCTTATAATGCGGTGTTAATGAATTAGGATAATAACGCTGATGGATTTTCTCATCTAGTTTGCCCCTTTTTAAATCCTTTATATTAAGTTCACTTGCTTGCTTGCGCGCTTACGACCGTGCAAATCTTTCGGTCGTTTTTTAACCCACTTCCCGTGATACAATCGAGCTGACATTTTGCACACAGACTCGTTGTGCGTGACAATTTATTTTCGTGAAATTTTTTTTCCAAAATTTTACACTTTTTAGGCAATTTTTTTTTATATTTAATTACCAATTGCTTAATGGTGGCAGGCAATCATCTGACCCATAGGTGGCAGCCATCTCAAGCCAGAGGACGAGAGGACTCTAGCCGCCACGCATATAAAGGATTTATAGTGAAAAACTTTGTTTTTACGGGTTAATTTTTTTTCTGTCCATTCAACTTCCGCTATTCCCTGTGTTGTCCCTCCCGCCGCCGTGATCTAACGCCGAACCCCTCCGCAGATGGCATGGTGGACGTGATGGACGAGCGAGGACTCACCCCGCTCATGTGGGCGGCCGCGCACGGACAGATCGCCGTGGTGGAGCTCCTGCTCAAGAAGGTAGCGGCGATTGTGGGAACGCAGCAGCGATGGTCGCGTCGCTCCTTAACCCCAGCAACCTCGGGGCCGGGCGTGGTGCTGCCCACATCTCTGGCTCGTGCACCGTGCCGGCCTTCATAGCTGCCTGCTAACAGCACTTGTCCAAGTAGTATGTTATGCTATTCTTTGGTTTGTGTGTGTGTCTCCAGGGTGCGTCGCTATGAACCCCGACGGGCCAGAGTTCGATTCCCGCTTACGGCCAACACCAGAGTCGATTATCTGAATGGGTCCTGGGCCTCCTCTAGGTCGACTCAGCCTCAAATGAGTACCTTGTGCGGTGTATAAACGCCGCCACTAGGGAGACAAAGGTGGCCAGGCGTGGTGCTGGCAACCCTTTCCCTTGTACGCCGTGCTGGCCTTCTTAGGAGCTCGTTAATAGCGCCTGCCCCAGTAGTCTGTAATGTGATACTTTGGCTATACTTTGTGTGTGTGTGTGCAGGGTGCATGTGCATTTGCGGTGGCACGCGAGCGGGAGAACGCGCTGTCCCTTGCCTGCACGAGTGGGCACGCGGACATCGCACACATGCTGCTGCTGCGCGGTGCCGACGTGAACGTCTACGACTGGGTGAGCGCCCTCGCCCACTCGCCCCCTCGCCAACTCGCTCGCCCCCTCACCCACTCGCCCCCTCGCCAACTCGCTCGCCCCCTCACCAACTCGCTCGCCCCCTCGCCCACTCGCCTCCTCGCCAACTCGCTCGCTCGCCCGCCTGCCCGCCCGCACGGCATACCGTTGCCCGCCACCCTGGCCTCGTCCCCCACTTCCACTGTTGTGCAATGTGGCTCCACTCAGTGTGTGCTCATCTATGCAGGTGTAATGGGTTCCGGAGACACTTATAGAGGCGACTCTTTATTACAACACACACACTGTCAACAGTCCCTATATAGACTAGGGACACAGCCTCCTCCTAGCGTGCCTGACACTGGCTACGTTCCCAAGTCCTCTGGCTACGATTACCCTAGGGGAGGCTACCTGACCCGACCCAGCCAAGGTGCGGGTCTAGACTCTGCCTTCTCGGACCTCGTCCTTACAAGGGCGTCGGGCCGGGAGTCCCAGAGTCTCACCACTGGCCCGCACAGCGTCCCGGCTCTTACAAGGACAAGCGGGGCGAGGGGGTCCATAGTCCTAAGCTGGTTGGTCTTGGTACTTCGGTCTGCGACTGGCCCAGATCGGCTGTGGAAGTGCCCTTTTATGCCCCTTGCCCATCGAGGGGTGGGGTTGCATGGGATCCCAGAACCCCCTTAGACTCCCCCCCCCCCCCCCCGTTGGGGGCGCCGAGGGGCTCAGCTGTCTGGCATCCTGAGCTCCCAGCAGCCCCTCCCCTCTTGGGCTGGTACTGCAGCCCCTGCCCTGGCGGTACAAGGTTCCGCCTGCAGATAGGCCCCGTCTACCACTGCCGCTATGTGCGGCCCATCCACGGCACAGGCACATATGTTGTCAGCAGAGGGCAGTAACGGCTGGTAATGGCTCGCACACAGCGGTGGTGTGGCCAGAACCCTGTCCAGCGCTGATGTTCACACAACACACTTGGAACTTAATGAAGGCCGAGTTGACTTTAAATAAGTTGACCACACCATGGGGGCCAAGGTGGCGAGATGTTAACTACCTCGCCTGGTATACAGGAGGTCGCGGGTGTATATTTGGAGTTTGCATGTCCTCTCCGTGGTTGCGTAGATTTTTCTCCGGATCCACCGGTTTTTGCCTCTATATTTAGAAACATGCGTTTGGAGTATTTTGGGACTATAAATTTCCGCATGATAAGCCACTTCCCTGAGCTACCATTGGTCGCTTCTGAAACTGAGCTATATAGCAGTGGACCTCGCCTGGTAAAATATATAATAGTTTACAATTTCTATAGGCCTAGGGTAGGCTCGAAATACCACTTGCTTCTGGGTACACCACTACCTCCTACGCGCCGTTGCCAGCCCGAATGGGTGTTCGCTTACGGCACGTTCTCCAAGCGGCATGATGTGTTTTCTCTGTGCTGACAGAACGGTGGGACACCCCTTCTGTATGCCGTGCACGGGAACCACGTGCGCTGTGTGGAGCTTCTACTGAGTAAGATATGGACCCGTTCGTTTCATGCAACAACCTCATGGCACTAGTGTCGACATTGAAGTCGTCAATACCCAGATAACTTTTTCAAGGTCTCCCGCCATACCCATTTACACTTCTCACTCAGGGTGGGACCCGTTCACCGCTGAATCTCAGAACGTACAAGCGGTTCAGCGTTAATTTATATTTAGAGGGGTGTAGCGCCGTTGATTTTAAAGACATTGTACTCACCGCAGAGAACTGTAGCGACACGACCGCACTCTACAATAGCTGGTGCCAAACTGTGCCAAACGCCTTCCCGCATGGCATTGTGGGAGCCTCGTTACCGATAAAGTTATTTTATTTTAGTTTTTCTTCCGGTTCCATTCCATGTATGTCATCGGAATGGAATCTGAAGTAAAACTAATGATTTACACGTACGTTATCGGAATGGGAATGGGTTAAAATACCAAGCAACTTTTATTCTAAATTGTACATTCATTACTGCGGCTTGGCGAGTGGCTGGCAATCGATTTGAGAGCGGCTCGCAATCGTAAAGTTGCGAGTTGAAATTCTGGTTGGCGGCTGACTCAGCCCATCATCCCTCCTGGGGGTCAATAAAATTAATTCCACCTTGTGTGCATGTACGTTGAACTTCTTTCGCGCCGTACGTAGCCAACCGTGCTAATCGGAGGTGCGAGGGAAGGACAACAAACCAATGTGGGGAAGTCAACAGTGGTTCTCCTGTGGATAGACTCGCCTCTGCCATAGGAATGAGGATTTCCCACCAATGGCTCAGGCCTGGAAATCTGAGCTGAGCACCACCTTGATGCTCACTTGAGCAGAAAATTGCTTTGACCTTTGTGACTGAGAGGCGAAGTAGTACCAGTTTTGTCGATGGCTTGGATTGGAACCAACATATGCCACGCTGCTTGCCGTGCGTTGTGTAACTCCTTGCGTGCACGTGTGTCGCAGACAGTGGAGCGGACGTGATGTCGGAGACGGAAGCGGGACTAAACGCACTGGAGCTCGCAGCTGCACTGGGCCACCGCACTGGTTTGTCTTGTCTTGCGGCTTCACGCTCAAGAATTTGAAAACTGTTAATTGTGTGTCGTTGCCATTGTATGTTTGTGGCTGTGTGACTGAGTATGTGTGGGGAGCGGTAGTGTAGGTGTTCGCGAGCTGCACTACGAACCCGGAGACCCGAGTTAGATTCCTGCTTACGGCCAACACCAGTGTGACAATTAGCGGAACCTGTCCTGGGTCTCCCTTAGGTCGACTGAGCCTCAAATGAGTACCTGGTGTGGTGTGTAAACATAACACTGGGGAGACAAAGGCGACCGGGCGTGGTGTTGGCCACCCACCCCCTCGTATGCCGTGGCGGCCCTTCATAGGTGCTCGCTAACAGCACTTGCCCCAACAGTCTATTCAAACTATACGAGGGATCTTTATCTTTTGTGCGTGTGTCTTTGGGGAGCGGCAGTGTAGCGGTTAGCGTGTTGCACTACGAACCCGGGAACCGGAGTTAATTTCTTGCTCATGGCCAACACTAGTGACGATTATCTGAACCAGTCTTGGGCCTCCCCTAAGTCGACTCAGCCTCAAATGAGTACCTAGTGCGCTGTGTAACCATCACCGCTGGGGAGACAGTCGGTCGGGCGTGGCGCTGGCCACCCATCCCCTTGTGTGCTATGCTGGCCTTGATAGGTGCTTCGTGCTAACAGCACTTGTCCCAATAGTCTGTTTAGGCTATACGTGTGCTCTTTGTCTTTGTGTGTGTGCGGGCGGTGGATGATTTAAATGTATTTGTGTATATATATGTGTATATATTTTATTGATGCCTTGATTGTAATGCCCCTCTCCAGCCCAGACCGCCATTGAGAAATACCTGCTGCAGATGCTGCAAGACCCCTAGGATCGACACCTGCTGCCCGAACAAATCGCCACGTCCCCCCGTCGTCGTCGCTCTCGCTCGTTGAACCGCCGGTGCCAGCGGTGTGAGGATCATCGACAGAGACTGCGCTGGCCGCTTTGCGTGCAATTTTATCGTTCACGGCCTACGTGAGCGTTTTGGTGCGGATGCCTGAACCTGGATGGGACCGGGTGTGGGGTGGTGGACAGCTGTAATACGGCTCTTTTGGAGGCGAGGGTTGGTGGATGAAGAAGATTTGTGAAACTCCCGACTCTGCGGAGCCTAAGTGGTCAAGAGCTGGCAGTAGAGCAAGTGGATTCCTGACTGCATGTCCGTTCTGATTGTGTGTCTTGAGTGTTATCGTTCCTGTATGCTTGTTTTCTCCAGATACTAATTCCTAATATGTAGAATAGTCCTCATATAGGATTTAGCCCAACATACCAATGCAGGCCGTTCCTAAAAGAGGATCCCCACAGACTCTGCGGGTGTTTCCTACAAAAATTAAGGATAGTTCAAACACTACCGCCACTGTCAAAAGAAATCTCGTTTTAAGACTTTTCTAAAACTAGTACCATCACCAGCGCCTCTGTGCGTGATGCTCCGAATAGGCTGGACGTCATCTCACCCAGAGGATCATAGTGGGCTCGTGCCGAAGGTTCCGCCATAGGATCATCCTTCAGGTGCCTCCTACAGGTGTCGGGCTCCATAGGCCTGACGTTCTGGCTTCTTCTCATGATGTTGGCTCTTGGTCGAGCGGCGCTCTCCTCGTTCGTGCTGCGGGACGATGCTCCCGCCCGTAAATTGGCTCAACCACCCGTAACCCGCTCTCCTTCAATGGGGGAGTAGCAGCAAAACTCCCATTAGCACGGTTGGCTACGTACGGTGCAAAAGAAGTTCAACACACAGACGAATGCTCTCCTGAGGCCCTTGTTCGTGGCAACGAGATCTCGACGTTGGCTCTTAGCTCCGGAACCATCTCCATACGCCGAGCGTAGAATAGAATCTGAGCGATGGCTGGGTGCTGCCAGGCTGTACTGAACATTCAGTTCTTGCGTGCGCCTAGAGATTTGGAACCCCTGGCATTACCAACAGGGACCCTTCCCTTATCCCCATTTCTGAAGCTTGGGGTGGGATTGCTTTACGCACCCCGGCGTGCGTCCGGGAAGAGGGTGGTAATTGAGGTGGGGGGGCAGTGCGGAGAGAGACCCCGTAGAGACCTGCAAGGTCAGAGGTTGGACTCCTGGGTATCGGGAGGTGTGGTTCTTTGCTAGGATACACTGCGTTTTGACATCTCCACTCGACCAAACCCGGACATATTTCTTAGCGCTTTATCAAAACTGTGTTTTTTTGTTGTCCGTCCGCCGCACCTCCAATTGTTACGGTTGGCTACGTACGCTGCGAAAGAAGTTCAACGTACATGTACATACACGTACAGCTCATTGCAAATATTGGAATCGGATCTCGGTACAAAACGATTTCTGCCACCTGAAAAAAACGTGCCAGTTCCTGGGCTGCTCGGGTCAAAGCCAGATCGCGTACGACGGGCATCTTGCACGGCCGGTGTGTCTCGTCGTAGGGTTGCCATCCATCTGGGTTTTCCACCCATGCGGGTTTTACCTGGACAGGTGCTAATCCGATAGTCTCCAACGGCAGGTTTGTGATGATGCCCTTTTAACTTTTTCTGTGAAGCGAGGGAAGGTAACGAATGCCCTGCCCCTCTCTCGTAGCACATCGTGCGCAGAAGACTGCATCGTCAGCCGGAGGTTATATCTCTCTGTTGTGGCTGGTTGTTGTCGAGGCCTACAAAATCCCATCTTGATGTAAGAAATCAGTATAAATGTGTCGAAACCCTCCAACAAAAACGCCAATTAGTTACTACTTCAACCCACCGTTGTGTTGGAGAGTAAATCCACAAGATTTACAATTTTAATACGACTTTTCGCTGGTAATACATCTAGCATCATCAGGCGATTTGCCAGAATAGTGAAGCCATCCACCTGCTTCCGGTCTTAAATCGAGCAGCAGGACGACGTCATCACCTGAACGCGATCTCACCCAAAACCTTTATTACGAATTTACATTTGACTGTTGATGTGCATCACCGGCAATTGCAATATCTTATTTGTAAATATGATTTTTTATAAAATAAAAACGAATAAACAGACTTTCCTCTTGTTACGCTTGTACTTGATCGCGTACAATCGATTGCGCAATTAGCGATACGATTTATGCAAATCATTTAAACGCGTCACATTTTGGCCAATGGCTCGGATGAAACTGCACAAAGACAGCACGGTGACACGTGCCGAGTGTCAATGCAT